>QGSO01000142.1:1761127-2010446 GCA_011037825.1 Carya cathayensis | reverse complement strand
GGGGGGGGGGAACTTTTTTTACATGTATTTTTTACTACTTTTAAATATTTTTTTAAGAAAATATAACATTATTAAAAAAATAATTACTTAATTATTAAGTAAAAAAATTAAATATATATATATATAGGATAGGAGATGTTAAAAAAGTGTATAAGTTCCTAGCTTAATTACAATTTGAGATTTAACATTTTTTAGATTTCAAAAACTAACAATTATCGTCATATTATTTTTCATAGTAACTCATAAAAGTATATCATAATCATTGAACTAATAATATTTTCATTTTAAACTATTATTAAAAGGATTAATAACACTTTTTACCTATTAAAATATATTTGGATAAAATATCTTTTTTATTTTCGAAGATCGATATTGCAATTCTAAATTTGAAAATAATAATAATATTATGTTTAAATTAAAAAAATGAGAATATTGTCTTTAAATTTTAAAATAATATTTTATTTCTATAAGGTATCGCTTAAAAAAAACAATTATCTTCGTATTATTTCTCATAATAATGAATCAATAACACTTTTTAAATTAATATTATTATTATTTCAAAAAAATACATTATTCCTTTTTAAATCTCTAATTAATAGTGTATTTTTACATTTTATCATTCCAATAACAATTATATCCATGTAGTTTTCTAAAACAATTAAAAATAATATTATTTATTTTTTCATTTATAAGAAAATTATTATTATTATTATTATTTTCTACATGTCTAATTGGTCTAATTATAACGAGTGGAGTAATGCATGTCCTTTATAATTTCAATATAATGAGTTCTAAACTTTTTATTTGTTATGTGTTCAATAATTTTACATTTTCTATTTCCTTTATTTTTTTAAAGTATAATTATAATAATTTGTATAATTTATTGCATAGATTTATAAATTATGACTACCTTTATATTTATTATTGCTCTAAATGATCTGTATCTAAAAATTTATATTTATCATATTAAAAATTTCGTAGCACCTTCAATATGGATTATGGAATACGTTGTAATAAAAAGCACCAAACACATGATTGAGGAGGAGGAGAGTGAGGATATAAAATAGAGATTTCTAAGTTGGGTCTCAAATGAGATATAAACATTTTATTTCATCTTATTTTATTTTATCTGATATTATTCTTAAGCATAATTTAAATAGAAAATTCTCAAATTAATCATTATAAATTTTTTAAACTTTCAAATAAAAAATAAAAACAATTCTAATTCTTTCAAATTTTTAAATAAAAATAACATTATAAAATTATATTTTTATAATATTTTTATTTAACTTTTTGTCTTTCTCTCTTTTTAAAATTTAAAAAATATTCAATTCAAATTATCTCATTTTTATTTATAAATTATTTTAATCTTATCCCAACTTCAAAATAACCAAACGCATGTGGGTCGGTGGAGGATGTGGACCAACGTTTTAAATACCGTACCGTACCGGCCGGTACGGCCGGTATTTTTCGTACTGGTCACTGGTCCGGTACGGATATGGTATATGTTTCGTACCGGCCGAAATACCGGCCGTACGGCCGGTACCGGCCGTTTCGGCCTATATTTCGGCCTGTACCGGCCTGCGTACCGGCCGATATTTCGGCCTTCAGTTTTTTTTTTTTTTTTTTCATTTCTTCAAATTTTAAACTCATTTTTTGATTCCTAATTCAGACCAGACTATTTATAATTTATATATATATGTATTCATGTATAATTTCTTTATATATAGACTATTATTTTGAAATATAATTTATATATATATATTTATATATATAATTTATTCATATATCGACTATCCCGAAACGGTACACGAAACGGTACCGATACCGAAATATTTCATTCCAGTGCCTTGACCGGTACGCCATCCGGTACGGTATTCAAAACATTGATGTGGACAACATACATAGGGTAGACTTGTCAAAGACTTGTCAAAGATAGGTGAGCCAAGCCAATTTTGTTCTCTCATAATTATTGAAGGGTGGGGCCTGTCTTCCAAGTCTGAACACCCACAAAATTACATTAATGTACATCAACAAAAGAGCTTGCATGCGATTCCCTATTAGTGGTTGTTGGTTACTTTCATTCCTCATGCTTAATATCTTGCACAAGTTTTAAAATAATTTTCTTTTATTCCATTTCTCTACTATAAATTATTTGAAAATGAAAGCTATAAATAATTTGATAGGCCTAAGGTCTAATTCAATTGTTTTCTTCTTTAACATATAATTAAAAAAGAAAAAAAAAATCATTTTCATATTTTATGCTAAATTCATTTGGCAACATAATTATTCTTAAATATTTCTTTTCCAAACATCCCTTAAATATAAAATATTTTTTAATATCAAATTTTCAAATTTTCTTTTAATCATTAAATTTTTTCCAAACTCCTAAATAAAATAAAATAAAAATAATAATACTACTTTTTTAAAGTTTTAAAATAAACATAATATTAAAAATTATATTTAAACACTTTTTTAATTTTATAAAATTTTTATTTCACCTTTTCTCTTTCAGTTTTAAAATCTAATAAAATATCTTAATTTAAATCATTTCACTATTATTTACAAATATATCAAAATATTTTAAATATCACTATATCTAAAAAAATTGTGTTTTTCATAAATTCATATTTTAAACTCTTTTTCTTTGACTATTTATTTATTTAATAAATTATTTAAAATAGAGAAATGTTATATATATATATATATATAACTTTTACTTATAATTTTATTTATCAGACTTTTTTATTAGTATTTAAAAAATTTTAATTTTATTATTTTAGCAAATAACTGAAATAGCTTTTTATAAAAAATTTTAAACTACGTTTAGCAACTTTCTTTAAAATATATTCAGACAAGGAAGATGACAAAACTAGATTAAGAGTAGAGTAGCGTTGTATTGATTCTAGGATGGGGTTACTCTACGACCTCATCCTTACCGTTCTGCCGTCTCACCTTTATTGATGGGTTTACCGTTTAATGCAAAAATGTTTTTTTTGTTTTTGCATAATTTTTTAATTTTTTTAAATTATTAAATAAAAAATATATTACTATATTTAAAATTATTTTCTTAATCGAAAAAAAAATTTCTGAACGGTACACTTGATCGATACTGTCCGGACGGCAAATAGGCTTTATCCCTTTCTATGACGTGGTTAGGGACTGCGGAGACTTTCATACTTGCTCAAGAAGTTAAACTACTGTTCATGTTAGTTCACCGTCTCACTCACTCAATCACCATCTGCCCCTAAAAATAGTAGCCACGTCATCTTCCATGGACTTTGGGACGCACTGATACGAGTGGTATCTCTCTCTTTAACCTTGAGTTCTGTCTGCTTAAGCCCCACATTACAATACCGCTATATCTACAGTACATTGGTAAAGTACCCCCTCCCTCTCTCTCTCTCTGTCATATCATTTATTATCTGACCGGTGTTCTTGCTTATCATATTTGTTCTTTGTTTCTTCTGATTAAGTCCTCGCATTGAAAATTATTACCTGTTTCTTGATTGGATTCACGTGGTTTCAGACATTTTTGTACTGTTCAGTTACGTGGGTTCGGAATTTTTTATAAAGGGTTCTTTTTTTCAATCCAATTGGTTTATCAGGAATTGAGATTCCTATGATATGAAGCTTCAAGGAGAGGATTTGTGAGGTCTTTCTCTTTGTATATATAGGTTGACTCTGTCGGTTGTGAACAGTTCTTTTCTGATTATCCAATGTTTACCAGTATCTAGTGCTTAGGCGCATTAGTGGATTTGGAGGTTAAAGTTCAACTTGGTTTCTGGGCTGAAATGTACCAAGAAAATTCTTTACTTTTTTGGTTGTTGTGCATGAACTGTAGTGGGTTTGTGTGATCTCTTAAACTGTGACCCAGTTGCCTGATATGGATCCTTGGAATTATGTTGGTGAAGGGAAGGGGCTTGACCCCGATGGAATGGTTTTGCCTAGTAATTCGCCCTCGAGAAGCAAGAAAACTTGGTTGGGTTTGGAATTCAGAACGCCATGTAGTTATGGCAACCAGTTATTGTCTGGTCAACAAGAAGCTGTTGAGAATCAAGGTTTTGAGGAATTGGGTTTTCCAGAGATAATTGGTAAACAGTTAGCCTACGATTCGTTTGGCGAAGTTCTGAGCGGTCACGTTGGGGGTGGAAGAGTTGTTAATCCAATCATGGCCATGTCAAATGCAATTGGAGAAGATGACTCCACTTCTAAGCTCTCAAGCTCTGTGGTGGATTCAAACAGTCGGGACTCGTCCTTCTTTGATTTGAAGCTTGGACGGCTTCCTGATCACAGAGATGTCTGTAATTCTAAATTTTCGAAAGGAATTCCGATCTTATCTTCGTCAGAGTCATCCGCACCTCCAGCGAAAAGAACACGGACATCATCAGGGTTACATTCGCAGACTGCATTCTGCCAAGTTTATGGTTGTAAAAAGGATCTCAGCTCTTTTAAAGACTACAACAAGAGGCATAAAGTTTGTGAGGTCCACTCCAAGACTTCCAAAGTCATTGTGAATGGCATGGAACAGAGGTTTTGCCAACAGTGTAGCAGGTCAGTTGTGTTTTATTAAGCCTTCACTTCAAATCCCCTACATGTAGATATGCCCAAAGAATTTATTTTTTTTCCTTTAATTTTCATGTCCTTTCGGCAGTCAGAAGGAGCCATTGAAGAACTTATAGTTTGTTCAACTGTATGCTGTTCTTTGTTTCTGAGTACAGGATTCCTTCAAATTGGATTCCCTCGCATTGCCTTTCATCATCTTGTCTTTCGTATCATCTATTATCATCTAGTATTTCTTCTTTATTTTGCATGAGAAGATATTAATTCGTCTGTCCTATCCTCTCTGGTCCCAATAGTCATTGTTTTAAGTTACTGTGTCCTAAACTTGAGATTTTATGGAAAAGATCTGTTTTTTTTTTCTCAAGTTGATCACTTGTACTTTTTAACTCAGGACATGATTTTTGAGAAGTTAAACCAACATTTTTCAACATTTTAATTCTGTAAGCCATTACCTTGACTCATTTATCGTGTAGTAATTCTTATTGCTGCTATGATATGCACACCATCCAGGTTTCATTTGTTGGCTGAATTTGATGATTGTAAGCGTAGCTGCCGTAAACGCCTTGCAGGCCATAATGAGCGACGCAGAAAGCCTCAAGTGGGTAGTCAATTCCGCCGGGATGGGAGATTGCTTCAATCATATGATGGTATTAAACTCTTCCTCCACCTCCTCCCCACGCCCCCCAACAACCCCCCCCCCCCCCCAAAAAAAAAAAAAATCTGTGCTTTGGTGCTTAATTGGTCCCAAACAATAAGTTATTAACATGGATTTACCACTCCTTTAGTTCTCTTCAGGGATTTTTTTTGTTGTCCACCATATGACTGAATTTCCTGTGCTTAATTAGAAAACTTGATGGTACTTTGATTTCTAATTTCGATTTCTAATTTAAGGTCTTTGATTGCTTCCATCGTGTATATAATGACTATAGTGGAGTTCAGGATTTCATAATCTTTTGTTCTGTAATCCCTGATATGTTTTTGTACATAGGTTATAATAGTTGAATCTATATGCATGATTGTTTGTTCATATTGTTGTTTGTTTCTGATTTTACTGGTCTCTTTAGATTATTAATATAACTTGACAAAATTTGTTAGTGTCTGTATATTGTTAATATCATTTATTTGAATTATTTTGTACTCTCAAAGGAAAAATTAATGGGGAAGAGTAAGCTCTTAGACCTGCCAAAAACTTGAACGGAATCGAAGTTTCTTGGCAGCTCCTCTTAACCTCAAAATTGATTGACAGGTTGTTGTTTCACTTAGCGGTTGTAATTCTGACCCTGTTGGGTTGGAATACAGCCCTTCCAACTTCAGGCCCAATAGATTTCAGAGTTGAAAATTTTCCTTCTGATTCTACCCAAAACCCAGTTCCAAGCAGGATTGACTTTTAAAGTTTGGTGTGAAAGATAAGAAATTGCCATCAATGACAACCTTTTGTCTTCCAAACATCGCAAATAGCACTAAAATTTACTTGGTACAAAACTTTCAGGATAGTTCCATACAAATCACAAACAGGCCGTGTTAAAAAACTTCCAATCTACAAGGGTTTGAGATCAGTGCATCACCCCACTCCCTAGCTGCTAGATCTAGCCGCGAGACTCCCTACAGCATTGAGATGTCTCTCCCTTCTCTCTCCATGTCGATCATTGATCACTCGCACTTAAAAACTGTTGTCTCTACTGCCTTCACGCTTGTCATGTGGATGTTAGTGCCAAGTTCAACGATGGTAGTGATGCCTTAGATTTTGCGGATGGTGTGGAAAAGTAGATGTTAGATCCTATATTGGGTCTATATTAGGTAGAATTGGGTTTAATAAACAACTATAGGGAGCCCTAATATTGATTCGTCTTTTTGGGGAATTGCACATAGGTGGTTAGTGCATTCTCTAGTGTGACAAATGCTTTGAAGTCACCTAGCTGTGTCATGTTGATGAGGACATGAACAGTTAAAAGCATCATACCCTGATTTGTGTAGATTGTGAAGACCTTGCATGGTAAAGTGTTATTCACATCTTAGGTGTATACGAGGTGGATCTAGGTGAGAAGCAATTAGAAGGGAATCCTAACAATGAATTATCATTTTTAAGATATTGTGCATTTTTTATTTTTTTTAAGAAGAGGATAGAACCCTAATTTTATTAATGGCCCTCACTTATAGCAAAGGAAAACCGTGGTAACAAATCCGACACCTAGGGGTTACATATAGCATAAAAACCCAAACCAGGCATCCAAACCAATATAAATCAAAAACTATTTTATACATTCCAAATAAAACTATTATGCTTGAAAATAAGGTAAACCCCATCTATCAATACGTATAAGACCCCGAAAACGACCCAGACCATCATTCTCCCCAGAAAAATCCAAAGACACCCCCCCAGTACCTTCCTTGGCCAAAAAATCTGCAACCATATTTGCTTCACGAAAACATGTTGCACCTTTGCATTCAACAAAGAGAGAAGCTCCTGCACTTCCTCCCAAAACTCCCAAAGGTACCAAAATCTACGCACTCCAAACAAAAACCAACCTACCACAACCTTTGAATCTGACTCCACCACAATATTTCTCAAACCCAACTCCTAACACATCTTCAAGCCATCAATTAGAGCTCTACATTCGGTAAGCGTGTTAGTAGCATGCCCATAATGATGTGCAAAACCAGCCAAGACTCTGTCATGGTGGCCCTGAACATCCCCCCACCTCTGAAAGGCCCTGGATTTCTAGCAGAACTTCCATCTACATTAAGTTTGTAAAACCCCATCTGAGGATGATTCCATGCTACCCATTGCACAGGTTTGAACACGACAGGAGCCAGTGGACATAGAGCTTGCAACAATAAAACATCTTTCGAATTCAATTTTTTAAAATGTCGAAGAGAGATGGAAATATCCATGAAAAAACCTTTCACAGCCCGGATAACTGTCTTCCAATCAAACGAAATTTCTTCCATCCGAGCTACAAATCTAGTGCGCCAAATTGCCCAAGTAATAATAATATGAGCCACACAACGTAACCACCCTACTTGAGAATTTGACAATGCCCTCAACCACCAAATATTAATTACTCCCTGCCACAACCTCACTTGCGGCAACCAAACACCAAAAATAGCTGCAAAATAGTTCCAAACATTTCTTGCTCTCTCGCCATCACATAGCACATGATCTAAAGTTTCAACCTTAGGCGCTACACAACAATCACATTTTAAAACTATCAACACACTGAGACCTTTGATAGTCTCATCAACTGGTAAAGCTTTAAGTTGCGCTCGCCAACAAACAAACGACATTTTTTTCGGTACATGTTGTTGCCACAACCACTTTTTCCAAATACAAACTGCACCATGTTGCCTAATTACATTCCACGCAGATTTTGTGCTAAATTTCCCATCTGCCGATTTCATCCATACAAAGACATCATCCCCTTCTCGAAAATGGACTTGTGCGGCTCTGATTTTCTCTACCAAATCCTCACTAACCAGCTGACGCAACTTACAAAAATCCCACCCAACCTCAAGCCGCAACTCACCCAACGTGATCCCAGGATCACCCGCCACATCAACTGTATCACCAATCACCCCATCTTCCAACCAATTGTCAAACCAGAAATTGACATCCCTTCGACGAATCAAACATCTCTTATTACTTAAGACGTGGTAAAACCTACAACACTCCCTTCCAAAACCGAGAGCCTCTAGAAGATGGAGCTAAAGCCGCATTATGAGAATTTCCCACATATTTAGCTTTGAAAAATTCAGACCACATAGAGCCTCCATTCAACTTCCAAGCAAACTTCATGAATGATGAACCTTGAACATCTGACAAATCTCGAATTCCCAGCCCTCCCTCTTCAACCGGTAAACATACTATTCGCCAAGGCACCCATTTCCTTTTTTTCCTCCCCTCATTCGCAGCCCAAAGAAAATTAGAGAAAATTGCTTTCAACCCTTTGAGAACACCTTTTGGCACATTCATCACTGAAAGCAAATGTATCGGCATACTATTCAGCACATGCTTTAATAACACAATCTTTCCACCAAATGATAATAATTTACTCTTCCACCTTGGCAAGAAAAGGGTCAAACATTTTTAATCTCAATCTCCCCACATGTAATGGCAGCCCCAAATAAATACACTGCCAATTCCCTTCTGTAAAACCAGAAATTCCCATCACATCCTCCTTCCTTGCCAACGAAAAAGAAGAAAAATAAATGGAAGATTTACTTGGGTTCACCATCTGACCAGACATGCATTCATATGACTGCAAAACACGCATAATAGTTTGGATGGATTTCTTACCTCCGTTGGAGAACAATAAAAGATCATCGGCATATAAAAGATGACTAATCACCATCCCACCACACAACTTGAAGGCTGAATATTTTCCCCTAGCACTTCCTTTTGAATCATACAAGACAACACTTCCTCCGCCAAAATAAACAAATATGGAGACAAGGGGTCCCCTTGCCGAAGGCCCCTAGAAAACCTTTCGCCTTCTCATTTAGCATAACTGTACACAACAGCGAAGAAATGCAATTAAAAATAATTGATCTCCCTTTCTCACAAAAACCCAACCTCCGCAACACCTCCATCAAGAAACTCCAGCTAACACGGCCATAAGCCTTTGCCATATCTACATTACCCCCCCCCCCCCCCCCTCTCTGCGGGGGGACAAGCTTCTGTGCAGGAGTGATGTTATCAAATATGCAACAGCCACGCACAAATGCAGCTTGATCCGGAGATACAATTTCTTCAATAATCGGCACCAAGCGATTCACCAAAATCTTTGATAATATTTTGTAAGCCACTGAACACAAACTAATAGGGCAAAACTGAGTGAAAGATCTTGGAGCATCCACTTTCAGAATAAGAATAATATTAGTCAGAATAAGAACAATATTAGTAGCTCCAAAGAAATTAGTCATAGGCATCTCTTAAAAAAAATTCACACGCAAGCTGCAAATGATCATCTTTAATGATGTCCCACGCGAGAATGAAAAAACTTGCCGAATATCCCTCCGGCCCCAGATATCCCGAGGAATGGACCAAAGAGCTTCCTTCACTTCCTCCATCATTGGCACCTTGCACAGCTTCTCATTTTCCAGCGCAGACATCATAGGCTGAAGCAAATTTAATGCCTCATCATCCCACTCGACCGGTGAAACTGTCAATAACTCTTGGAAAAAATTAACTGCACCATCATGGACATCCTCAGCTGAATAAAGAATCTGTCCATTATCCAGCTCAACCCTTTCAATCACCTTATTTTTTATGCATGAAAAAAACTTGTGTTTGCATCTCCTTCCGAAAGCCACTTAATCCATGACTTTTGGCACCCCAGAATCTCCTCCCTATGCAAACATGTTTTTGTTTGTAACATAATAATTCATGCTCTAACTTTGGAGAATAATTCAAAATGATCGCTTCTTCCAGGTCTAACAACCTGGTTTCAATACTTCTTAGCTCAGATTCCACTCTACCAAACACTTCCACATTCCACTTTTGTAAAAATTCTTTTTAAAGTCATCAATTTTTAAGATATTGTGCATATAGAGTCATAGACTACCACGTCATCAAATCGTAATATATTTATATACAATTTCTTTGATTGTCTCTTCAAATGACTTGAACATCCTCAAATGGCATCTCGATGTTGCTAACTCAATTAATGATGTATCAAATTTACCTAATATCATCTGCATTGGAATCTAAAGATATGTGCCCTTATGCATCATCTGTACTTGCCATTGTCTGTCTAATGTGCCTTGTGCACTACACAGACCAAATGTTCCTGTGCTAGGCATGTGCAACTAATCAGAAAAACTCACTACACATGCCATAAGCAAGTGTGAGCTCCCATGTAGGACTACCCATGCTTGCCCCCAACGAGTTTGACAAACCTCGTGCTAGGCTTGGTATCCAATTCGACCCATTTCCTAATCAGCCCCACCATTCCAGTTGACCATGTCTCAACCTGTTTCACACAATCCAACCTTTACAAACAATTCAACCTGACATGCGTGCTTGGATTGACTTGAACCAGTCAGATTTTAAAATTTTAAAATAAATGCATATCCTTTTGACACAAACATATGTACAGTTACACCACCAGTCTGACATCCAAATTCGGAAGATGTTAGAGGACTAAATTCTCTTTACTTCACCATTGCTTCACATGGCACACCTATATTTTCTTACAGATTATTTCTCATATAACTGGTCTTAAAATACACAACATATAAAGTTAGTCATAAGGACATCCTTTGAATTTTATAGGACATGGATATAGGCCTCTTCGCTAAATTATATTAATTCCTATGTTTTCCTTCTTCCAGGAGTCTTGACTATTTACATGCCTTTTATTTTAGATCTTATCAAATTCCATTTAAACTTACTTTTTATTTTATAAATTGTCAATTCTCTTCAAGCTCAGCTATTCATTATGCTTATTATATGTTAAGACTCCAAGTAACTGCACTAAATGGTCATCAGGCACTTTAATATAATAATTGGGTTACTGCCCATGTAAAAAGAAAGTTCCAATCATTGGGGCATCTGTACTGTTCCAAACAATTTCCAGACCCCGTAAACTCTAGAATCTAGAGAACGCCTTCTGTTCTCAAAATTTTTTCTGGCTGTTGATATTGGTTCCTTTCAATTGCTCATGAGAATGTCTTGTTTCTTACTGTAAATTTATTTCTTGTGAAGACCAGTTCTTGAGTTCCCATTTTTATGGTTTGACTCTTGTATTCTTAGAATTATGTTTATAGTGTTTGTTGAACTCTCTGAAGGCCTTGTAGGAGGCAACAGATTTCAGGGAAGTTCTATATCAACGACTTCCTTTATTTGCCCAGAGATTCTCCCTAGTGACCTCTTGCATCCTGAGAAATATGGCACCAGTGACCTGTGCAGGCATCTAAAAGCTAAAGATGGGACTGACTATGGGCCTCTGTCAACAAATGAATATCTGCATTCAAAATTCCCCTTCCCTTGGGCTATTGAAAAGCAGTCCCCCACTTTTCATGACAACGGAGCTAGTACTGCAACCGGAAACATTTTTTCAGCAAATATAAGTCAAGATACACATGATATAGGAGGCTCAACTTCTAATTCGCATTCTCTTTTCCAGAACACTTCATTAAGAAGGGAAGAATTCAATTTTTCTGATGCAGCATCAACCACTCAAGGATTATCGAGAATTTTAGACTCCGGTTGTGCTCTCTCTCTTCTGTCATCTCATTCACAGAACTCTTCAAGCCATTTGGCTGGGATGCCCATGGCTTGTCCACTGATCATGCCAAGTTGCAATCCCCATGACAGCATGGGTCAAGTTTCTCAGAGATTCATAGGAATAAGTTCACAGCCTTCCTCAGGTGGAGTGTTGAATAAGTTCCCTTCGTCTGAAATTAATTCTGCAGAAGAGAATTGCCTTTGTCCAATAATGATATCTGATGGTAGTGGTGCTGTCAACTTTGGAATAGCAGATGGGTTTTTTCAAGGGTCTGTTATTTTGAATTCCAACGATCTCCATTCCAGTGAAAATGGGCCTACCATTGACTTGCTTCAGCTGTCATCACAGCTCCAGCGAGTAGAGCATCAGAGGCAGTCCATGCAAATGAAGCAGGAAAATGATGCTTTCTTCTGCCTCCGAATCACATAAACTCCTCAGCAAACAAGGTATATAAATATTTTCCTTAATTTAATTTCGGTGCTTCCATATGACCTACCAACTTAACGGTTTCCTTAGAAATATTCCTACTATAAATTATTTTCACTGTTGACTTGACATTATATATCGTTACATTGATAGAAGGGGATCATTCTTGACCCTACGGCATTAAACCTTAATACAAATACATTTTTTTTTTAGAAAAGTAAGAAGGTATATTAATAAAAGAATAGGCAAAATGCCACGTTCAGTACAAGAATGTCCTACACTACGTAGGATCAAAAGAAATAAGGAATTCGTGAAGATTTTGGCCATTAAAGTTAACAGCAATAGCCTAAGTACAAAGAGTTCTAAAAAAGAAGACTTTCAGCTCCTCCACAGATCTCTCTTTATCCTCGAAAGTTCGTTCATTACATTCCTGTCACACACACCACAAAATGCATATCGAGATCATCTTCCAAATAGCCTTGATTTGGTTGTTGCCTCTCAATCCTGTCCAGCTAGCAAGAACCGCCACAACTATTTCCGGCATAACCTATCCTGTGACGCCCCCAAATCTCCACGTACCAACACGGGGAATTCGAGACGTCCGGATGGTGACAACCCGGGTCACCATCCTATCGACGAGTGCCAAGTGTGTGCAAGCGACGCATGTGCACAAGGAAATACGCAACGGATAGCAAAGTCATAAAATTTAGTACCAGAATTTTTTCTTAAATAAAATACAAAGCGGTTCAAAGGTACATAATAAAATATTACAAGACATAAATATTGTTTCAAAGCCAACTACAAAACATAAACTCCAACTCAGAACTCCGGCGGAGCCGCATCCTCGGGCTCAGCCTCCTCCTCCTCCTCGAACTCTGCACCAAAATCTACGGTACCAAAAATGGTGCCGCAGGTAAGTAAAATCCAAACACCACTAGATAAAAGCATATTAAACTCAAACAATATGCATGAATAAATGCCAATGCACAAAACTCACAAACCATATTTTTTCCACGCACGCCAAAAACCCATTTGGCTCAAAAACATATCCTTTAAACAAACCTCGCCGTTATCCCCGATAACGGCCCACACATACCGTTTAAAACCAAGCCTCGCCATTATCCCAGATAATGGCCCAAACCACCATTTTCCCAGAAAATGGATCACAAGTCCTCAACACATCCTCGCCATTTTCCCAGAAAATGGCCCGTATCCGAAAACCATAAAAACCAACCGATTATGCATGCACCATGATCTCCCCTAGGGATCATCCGCACACTCTGGCTCTGTGCCACACCGCAGGTAACGTCTACGCGTGTGACACCTACACGAGTGATGCCCAGACTCGCGCCTCCGCCTCGCGCGTACCTGGCCAGGCCATCCTCTAGTCCCCGCCACTCTAGGGACCACGGAGTCGACACGACAGCGTTACCGTATCGTGCGATCCGGTCGTCGCCCAGCGACAACCCAGGGGATGTCACTCAGTATTATCCACTCCCGAGTGACCAGAGGAGCTCCACCGAGATAATAACCCATCCCGGCTTGGGCTCGTGATACGCACACTCCCAAAAATCCATTTACGCCAATAAAACAGGATTTTCTCAATTAAAATAAAATACACGTGCATGCACCATGTAAATGTAAATTTCAATGCTCGACAAATACAACCAACCATAGAACAACAATTCAAGCAACTCCGTCCTCCATCCATCCGACCCCCGAACTCCTCGGACTCAGTCCGGAATCAGCAAACCAACCAAATAAATTATTGTAAGAGCAAAATATATTTAAATCTAAAAGTAGAGTTTAGAAAATACTTACAGAGCTATATAGGATTTTTAGAAGGTTCGGCGTGCGGCAAACGATGGGCGGAAAGCAACGTAACAGTGCAAATGCACTGTAGCCGTGGGTCGCAAAATACCCACTTTTGAACGGGGACAAACCAAGACACCAAATTGATAGGGAATGGTCTAGGGATGTTTATGAAGCTAGTGGAAGTGAGTTTTGGCCGTGGGTGGCGGCGAAAACGCCGGTAGAAGCGAAAAACGAGCAAATCGGAGTTGAGCTCGTGGGAGCTGCTCCGGTGGCCGATCTAGGCCGGAAATGGGTGGGTTAGGTCGGCAAGAGGTAGGGGAAGAAGTGGTGAAAAGATGGTGGCGGAGGTGGTGCGACGGCGCCGGAAACGGTGACACACCGTGCGGCTTAGATGCGCTTTTCCGGCCAAACGGCCGGCCGGTTGGGGGAGATCTTCGGAGGGGTGGTGCACCGGAGGGAGGGGAAGTTTTCTGGGTGGGTGGTGGAGGCCACGCCGCCGGCACGTGGCGGTTCTGGGCGGAGGAAATTTTCGGAAACAGGGGAAAATTCTGGGTTGGTGCCGCTACTTTGAGCGGCTCGTGGCGGCTAACGGTGGCTCCGATGACTCTGAAAATTGGAGGGGTTGTAGTCTGCCGTGAGAGGAAGAGAATGGCGGGGGTGGTGTACTACACCTCCACCGGACGGCGGAGATATGGGCGGTCGAAGGTGGCTGCGCGGAAAGGAAAAACTGGGTTGGTGCCGCGACTTCGAGGGGCTCGTGGCGGCTAACGGTGGGTCCGATGGCTCTGAAAATTGGAGGGGTTGTAGTCTGCCGTGAGGGGAAGAGAATGGTGGGGGTGGTGTACTACACCTCCACCGGACGGCGGAGATATGGCCGGCCAAAGGTGGCTGCGCGAAATGAAAAAAGAGAGAAGGGAGAGAGAATTTCCGGAAACGCACGGGCAACGGGGAGAAAGAAGAGGAAAAAGAAAGAAAAGGAAAGAAAAGGAGAAAAAGAAAAAGGAAAAAGGGAAAAAGAAAAAGAGAAGAGAAAAGAAATGAGGTCCAATCCTCACTTCCGGGATCCAGAAACTGATCCGCCGAAAACGATATTAAAAACATAAAACGACTAAAATAAATTAAACACTACATCAAATAAATAAATAAACACCAAGAAAATATTTTAAACACAACGTCAAGCTAAAATATAATAAATAACTAGTAAAAACCAACTATTAAATTTTAAATCCAAAAACGAGCTAAAATAAATTAAACAGCAAATTTTAAACTCAACAGCAAATAAAATCTAATTAAAATCCGATAATTTAAAATAAAAGCACTATAATATTAATTAAATTAAAACCACTCCTTCAGTGAAAATACACGTAAAAGCGGGTCATCACACATCCCATGTCCAGTCTACAAAAAACCTCGTTCCATAACCCTCGAGCTACCTCACAATGTAATAAAAGATGGTCAACGGATTCTCCCCCCTTCCTGCACATACAACACCAATCTACTATGATCACTCTTCGTTTTCTCAAGTTATCCATTGTGAGAATCTTGCCCAGAGACGCCAACCACACAAAGAAAGCCGCTTTGAGAGGCGCCTTGTGTTTCCAAAGCTTTTTCCAAGGGAACTAAGAGGGTTGCTCTTGTGTTAGGGCCTTGTAGAAAGCACAAGCCGAAAACGAGCCTTTTCCCGATGGTATCCACCACAATAAATCTGGATGCTGGTTACTTGGTTTGGTTGAATACAAGAGGCTGAAAAAAGCTTCAAAAGTGTCCATTTCCCAATCTTGAGCAGCCCTACTAAAACTAATATTCCACTGGATTTGCTCCCCCAATACCACCATGACTTCCGCCACTGATTTCTCTTTGTCGCTTGCAACCAAGAATAATGTAGGGAATAAATCCTTGAACGTGCAATTACCAACTTGCTAATCATCACTCTACTCTCTCAATCACTGTATGCCATAACAGCTGCTCTCGAGGGGGCCCCCAACGGAAGTCCTAGATACGTCATGGGGAGTGTAGCAGTCTTACATCCCAAAGTATTCGCCAAGTATCTTAGGCGCTGAACACCACCAATAGGCACCATTTCTGATTTGTCCAGGTTTACTTTCAACCCTGAAGCTACCTCAAAGCAAAGTATAAGTGCCTTCAGTACTTTAACTTGGAGTTGGTTCACCTCGCAAAAAATTAGGATATCATCTGCAAACAACAAGTGAGAAATGTTAATACTACCCCCTCCTGGGGTTCCAATCGAATAACCAGTCATATGCCCATTTGCAACCAAGACTGAGATCATTATGCTCAAAGCCTCCATTACAATAACAAAGAGTAATGGAGACAACGGATTTCCTTGTCTTAAGCTTCGTGTGCTATTGAAAAATCTAGTAGGACTTCCGTTTATTAGAACTGAAAATTTCACCGTTGATATGCACCATCTGATCCAAGTACACCATCTCTCCCCAAAGCCACACTTCCCAGAATGTCAATAAGGAAATCCCAATTAACATGATCATATGCCTTCTCCATGTCTAGCTTACATATAATCCCTGGATATCCCACTTTCAATCTACTATCCAGGCATTAATTGGCAATGAGCATTGCGTCTAGAATCTGTCTGTCCTTTACAATAGCATTTTGAGGTTTTGAAATTATCTTTCCTACGGTCTGACCAAGCCGATTTGCCAATACCTTGGAGAGAATCTTGTAGACCCCATTTACTAAGCTAATGGGGCGAAACTCCTTTACATCCTCCACCCTCACCCTTTTTGGTATTAAGGCTATAAAAGTGGCATTTAAGCTTTTCTCAAACTTTCCGAACGAAGAAAATTCCTGGAACACCGCCATTAAGTCATCCTTTAGGACCTCCCAGCAGGTTTGGAAAAAACCCATAGAAAATCCATTAGGACCCGGAGCCTTGTCTTTAGCCATTTTCCTTACCACTTCTAGCACCTCTGCCTCTTCAAACAGCCTCTCCATCCGGTTGGCGTCCGAAAGTCCGATGGAATCGAAAGCCAACCCCTCTAGCTTCGGCCTCCACCCCTCCTGCTCAGTAAGAAGCTGTTCAAAAAAACTAATCACATGATCGTTAATCACTTGCCCATCCCTGCACTCTGACCCGTCAATCTTCAGCATCTCAATGTTGTTGGATCGCCTGTGAGAATTAGCAACCCTGTGGAAAAACTTAGTGCTACGGTCACCTTCCTTTAGCCATAGAGCTCTAGACTTTTGCCTCCACAAGATCTCTTCTAATAGAATTATCCTCTCGAGCTCTACGACCAATGCTGACTTTTGGGCTTGTTCCTCCGGATTTAAAGGCCTTGACTCTTGAAACCTTTCTAGCTCTTGTATCTCCCATTGTTTTATTTTCTTGAGTTCCCCAATATTGCCAAAGGACTGCTTGTTCCAAAGCTTTAAATCTTGCTTTAGAGCCTTTAGCTTTTCGGCAAAAACAAAGCTGGGAGCACCCTGAATCTGGTATGAAGACCACCACTGACCAACCCTATCCACAAAGCCCTCAGATTGCAACCACATGTTTTCAAACTTACAATGTTGCTGCCTTCTTTGAATCCCCCCATAGTCTAGCATGATGGGCCAATGGTCTAAGCATAAACGAGGCAATCTCTTTCGCCACACCTTTGGATAGTGAATTTCCCAATTCGGGGAGATTAGAAATCTATCTAATCTAGACCACGTATGATTATTAGCCCACGTATATATGCCCCCTGCTAGTGGTAGATCCACTAGGTTCAACTCAAAAATGCATTTCGAGAAATCTAACATTGCTGGACGCATTCTTCTATTTCCAAAACACTCGCTTGGAAATCTTATTACATTGAAATCTCCACCAATATACCAAGGAAGATCCCACCAGCTATGTAACCCAGCTAGTTCATCCCACAGTAGTCTTCGATCACTGTCTACATTAGGTCTGTAAACACCTGCAAAGGCCCACATGAATCCATCAATCACACTCCTAAAAGAACATGCCACTGAGAACAACCCAACGGCCTCTTCTAATTTCTCCACCACCCGTTGATCCCACGTCACCAACACTCCTCCCGAGGCCCCATTAGCTGCCAAATACACCCACTCGACATGAGCACAGTTCCATATACTTCGTATAATTTTTGTAGTGACTGTTTTCAATTTAGTCTTCTGTAAGCAAACAATGTCCGGCTTTCACCCTCTCAATAAGTTTCTTATTTGAAGACGTTTACCCGCTTCATTTAGGCCCCGAACATTCCACGAGAGAATCTTTGGTTTTTTTATTGGAATATGCCAGCCCCTTCCCTTTAGACCTCTCCCTACTTGAGCTACCTTCAGAATTCATGAACCATGTTAGCCTATTAAGTTCTCGTTGTTTCTTGGACCCCGTTTTCCTTTGTTGTTGGTGCCCCACTTCGATGGCGGTGAGTAATGCCATGAATTGCTCTTCATAACCTTCACACTTTAGTCACACCATGTCCTTTATTTCATTCACTGTTTGGAACACCCAATCTGAAACTGAATCCGGGTACAAACAGTTCAACGGAATTGGATTCTGCACCCTAAATTCCTTCTGCCCCTCCAAGTTTGCTTCTCCGATCACTAAACCCACTTCCCCTCCATGCTCATTAATCCCCTGTAAAAGTCTTTGAGAACTCTCTTCATCAGATAAGAAAAGCTTATTGGCCGAATCTTCGTCTTCGCCTCCTTCACTGTGTTCCACCACCATGAGGTCACTGTTCACCCCTACTGAGCTCGCCGGAACATCACCTTCTTCCCCTTGCATGGCCGGCGGGTTCTGCACAGTCCTCAAAGGAGGACATCCACTCGGTGGTGAAGTAAGAGTCACCAGTGGCATCGTATCAACGAAAAAACTGGTGGAAGAGGGTTCTGTTGGATGGACGGCAACGTCCGCAATGACGGACGGCGACATCGGCGTCGTCTGTTGGTCGGCCGGCTGGTTCTGTGGCCGAGTCAACGATGAAGCTGGAGGAAGCATCGACATCCTCTCGGTATGCCCAGACACTGTACCAACAGGTTCTGTTGGACGGACGGCGACATCGGTGACGGACGACAACATTGGCGTCGTCTGTTGGTCGGCCGGCCGATTCTATGGCCGACATGCCGATGAACCAGGTTGAAGCTTCGATGTCATCTCGGTATGCACAGACGCCGTATCAATGAATTCTGCTGGACGGACGGCGACATCGGCGTCGTCTGTTGGTCGGCCGGCCGATTCTGTGGAAGCATCGACGATGAAACTGGTGGAAGGGAACCCCCCGACCCTTGACCCGTAACCTTACCCTTGACCCGTGCCCACTCCTGACGGGCCGAGCTCTTCCTCTGGGGCCCAGATCCAGCCCAGTACGGGCCCATGTCCATTCTGCCTTTCCCCTTAAGCCTTCTGTCAATCCTGTAATCCGTGGGCTTTGGCCCAAATCCAGCCCATTCCGAGTCTTCAGCCCAGCCTACCCTCTTTAAATTTCTGTCCCTTAAACTCCCCGTTTCCATCCCTTCCTTATACTCCCCGACCATCTTCCTGACCATGGACACCTCCACCTGCACCTTCCTCAATTGTACCTGCAAATCACGTACCAGAGACAAAATTTCCTTCACGTCTCTTCCACTCTCTCTCTCCCTAGACTGTTCTCGTGGGGCTCGATGCACAGCACCCTCTCCTGAACCAACTGACCCCACCTGCCTCCCCTCCATCAACAAAGCTTCTCTGTAAGACTTCACCTTACCACCTGCAAGTTTACTACCTACAAACTCTCCTTCAACGCCTCTCTCAGTCTATTCCAATCACGACCACCTTCCTCTTTAGGGATAAAAATGCAGCAGTTTCGTCCCCCATCACCATACACTGCCACCTTTACGTAACGACCACTACTATTTGAGAACCTCTGGATGATAAAACTCTGGTATCCCTCCCTCCTAGATAAATAGAGATCTTTCCTTTTATCTGTCACGGAGCCCTCCAATGCTCCTCCTATCCATTGTGCATTCCCCAATCCAAGTAGTAATTCCTGCTTGAACCTCCTTCCACTCTCAGTAATGCGAACCAAGCCACCCTCTCTCACAACAGAAAATAGCTTAGTGTCAATCACAAACTCCCTCCTGAATCCCATCTCGCCCCCCGTCGACGTGAGAATCAACTAAAATCCATCCTCAACGACAGGACGTGAACAAAGAAAAAATTTTTGCACTTGTACGGAGAGAAAAATATTATAGAGAGAGAAACCAGCTAACTAATGAAAGTAGTAACACTGCATTTAAGCCTAACCGTGATAAACATAAGAATAAGCAAATAATCCCAACTGTAAAAAGAATGATTGTATTGGTTCAAGATGATGGCTTTGCTATCAGGTGTGTTAAGATATAAAATAAATAATAAAATGTATCTCTTCCCATCAACTTAAGCTTTTGGAACAAGTAGTGTTGTATGATTGGAAAAAAAAAAAAAAAACCGATGAACCAGTTCAAAACAAGTCAGTCCGATTCCGATTTCATTTTTCTCAAAATCGATTCAGTTCTGGCTTTCCTGTTTCTAAAACCGGACCAGACTAATTCATATATTTTTTAATTTTTTATATTATATAAAATATTTTTATATGATTTTTTATATTATATATTAATTTTATAAATTTTTATATATAATATATATAACTATATATAAAATAAATTTATATTATGTGTTAAATTGTTAATTAATATAATATTAAATTTTAAAATCCTACTATTCATGTATAATAGTAATCTAATAACATAAAATTAATATAACGTTTGATATAACATTATCATTAAAAAATTTAATTTTATAACATAAAATTAATCTAATACCAAATTTTAATCTTAAACATGAACATTTGATTATTTGTTATTATTATAAACTATATATATTAAGGATAAATACATTTTATAGTATAATAAATTATAAGATATGTTCTTTTTAATAAATATATTTCTATACATTTTATCATATAACTTGTATAAAAAGTGTTTGTAACAATCATATTATCACTAACATATATGTAACTAAGTATATTATCACTAACGTATATAATCAAGTACTATATCACTATAAGATACTATTATATACATATACTCTAATACTAATACTATTAGTAATCTACTATATATAAATAACTATATAAATCACTATAGTATTAGTAGTTTTTTTTTTTTTTAATAACAAACCATAACTTCATTAATCAAAAGAGGATTACAGACATAAATCAAACCATAAGATTTGAGATAAAAAGTCTGGAATACAATCCCCCCACATGTTGATACTATCAACAGTTCTTGCATATTGAGCAAGATAATGAGTAGCCATATTAGTTTCTCTATAGATGTGTAAAAAAACATTCCCCAAAACATAATTACATCTGCTTAACCTCGCGGTAAAGACCACCAAGCATTGTAGTGCCTCAATAGCTAGTAGACAATCTCTCCACCTGACACCTGTAGCTTGTCAATTCCCATACTTACACAAAGTTGAAGGCCACGGAAAAGAGCTAATAGCTCTATTTGTTTAGGTTCAACCACATCCCCCTCTGATATGCTAGTAGCCACTAAGACTTTCCCCGAGTTATCTCTCAGAATTGCACCAATACCTGTTTTTCCAACCTATGAAAAAATTGTTCCATCCACATTCAGCTTCAACATATATGATCGAGGAGGCTTCCATTTATAATGATCTCTCACCTGCAACCTGGATTGTTTCTGAATAGCTTTATGACTTCTCAGAAGTGATACTGCATTTTCAGCAACTTGATTAGGAGAAATGACCACCTGTTCATGAATATATTTATTCCTCCTATTCCAGACCCCCAAGCCAAAACAAAGAAAATAGACAAACTGTCATATTGTTTAGCTTGACAGAAATTAAAAACCACCTCAAAGATATTCATGGATTTATCAATAACTAGTGCAGGTAAATAATCTGTCCAGGTTTTCTGAATCTGCGCACAACTAACCAAAGCATGAGAAATTCCTTCTCTTTCAACATTACACAGGTTGCAGATCCCATCATTTGGAACATGCTTTAACAATAGATTTTCCTTTGTAGGCAACCCATCCTTACAAGCATGCTAGGCAAGAATTTTGATCTTGTTGGGCACAGGCATTTTCCAAATCTGTTTCCAAACCACTCTCTGAATACTTACAAATGAAGATTCGGCTTCTTGAGAGCCCTGCTGATCCAGAATGAATTTATAACAACTTCTAACACTGAACAAACCATTCCTTTCATAACCCCATACTCTCTTATCTGCACTATTACACCATCACACAAAACAATTTTCAGAATATCCCTCCACAACACTTGGATTAAAGAGAGCTCTAAGTCACATCCCAAGCTCTAGGATCTTCAGAAATAAGAGAATTCACACAATCCAGCCTGTTTTCATCACTAAACACATTCCCTTCCTTTGCTAGTGAATTATGACTCAGGATCCATTTATCAAGCCAAATGTTAACAGAATTCCCATCACCTATCCTCCATCTACACCTATCCATAATCCATTTTTTTGCCTCCCAAATACCTCTCCTAGTGTAAGATGGAGATCTGCCCAACCCAACTACCAAGAAATTTGAACCCGAGAAATACTTAGCTTATAACTAAAGAACCTTAACTAGATTATAAAAACCTCTTGGAATTTCTTGGTAGTTGGGTTGGGCAATAAAGAATTCTCATCTTGGAATAACCTCCACCCATGTTTAGCAAGCATTGCCAAGTTAATCCACTATATATCACTATAGTATAGTTATTCTAAGTATATAATCCACAAATACTATACAAAATCGAAAAAACCAGACTGAACTGATAAAACCATAAGTACTGGTTTAGGGGTGTAACCAATTTTGTATCAATTCTTCAAATCTCAAAATCAATGTATACCGATTCGATTCTAACATATGTCCAAAACTGGTTCAAACCAGACTGGTTACACCTGTAGTGATTTCACATGGTATCAAAGTAGAGGGTTTAAGTTCAAATCCTGACACTACACTCTACTCCATTTAATTAAATATTCCACATGTTGGGTCACCTATTAGGGGGACTAGTCTTGCCCATACATGAGGGAGAGTGTTAAGATATAAAATAAAGAATAAAATCTACCTCTTCTCATCAGTTTAAACTTTTGAGACAAGTGGTGATTTCACAAGGTGTATCCCTGCTGCGGATGAAATTAAACCACATAGGAAGGAAGCCATTATGTCACTTCCAAACTGTATTTGTTAAACTATATCATGTTGCTTTTAGATTTATCAGAATCACAAAGCATCTCATAGTTTTGTTGTGCTTTTCTTTCAGATTATACAACCTGTGATATACCCCATCAGAATAATGATTATGTATATGCCACGCAAAGGGTTTTAGTATTCAATTGACGAAACAGATCTCACTGTAATGCAATGGGAACTGAACTAATCAGAAATTTCACCAGTCTGCAGTATGGATAAGTTGCATTTATGCCACACAAGGGACCAGGACATGAGCAAGTGGCCAATTGTGTCAGGTTCTGTATGCAGAATGACTACGGTTGGCTTCCTAAATTGTATTTCCTTTTGGAGATGGGAGTGAAGATTTAAAGACTAAACCCTTTTGCCTTTGGATATTCTTGTGGCAACAGACTGGTGAAAAGATAAGCGTTGAGGCGATTATAGCTCGTCAAAGAGGCGATGTTCTGTTTGTAAACATCATAATGTTGCTAATTTATAAGTCATAACTATGATACAATTTTTTTCTACATTCGCATAATTTCTCAGCCATTGAAGGTAGTTTGCTTCCTTCATCCATATCGTGCTTGAAAGCACATTAATCAACCATATTGATAAGATACCAAAGATGTTAGAAGATAATGCTCTCGAATTCACAAGTAAATAGTATTTATGTGGTTGGAAAATTTTAAAGGCAATAACATTAATTTGAAGAACATTGTTCGAAAAATAATTTTTATTTTTCTTTAAAGAACCTTAACTAGATTATAGAAACCTCTTATAACTCTTCAAAGATGATAACAAGTTTAAAATAGTAGGAAAATTAAGAAGAAATCCCACATTCTTATTGGTAGACTCAAGACCTGAGCTTAGTTAAGTGGAAAAATATTTAACCAATTTTTTAGAGTAATGGTACATATAGTCGTGGAGTACACGAGTATCGTGCAGTTACTTTGAAAAAGAGTGGGATTCACTATTAAAAAATTAAATTCTTTTCACGAGTTTCATATTTATTCACTTTTTTTTAAATAATTGTACAGCACTTCCATACTCATGATTGCCACTATCATATCTTAAAAATAAGTAAATAAATAAGAATGAAAAAAATGGAGAAGCATCTTCCTTCTCATACAAAAGTTTCTGTTAATATATTGATATGATCAAACAACATTCAAGAAAGTGTTGTTGTAGTATAGTGGAAAGTATTCCCGCCTGTCACGCGGGTGACCCGGGTTCGATCCCCGGCAACGGCGTTTTTCTTGTTAAACCATTTTTTTGTTTTTTTAATCTGATGGTTTAGGACTTTCTCGTGGTTTCCTTTAAAGAGGTGTTCAAAGTATCTATATATCATTAATTTAGCTCTTCGCCATTGCATTAATGAAAATTGAAAAAGCTGTCAACCATGTCACCCTAATTGTTTTTAAGTGAAACTTGTGCTCTTTTTATTAATTCATTTTTGTTTTTATGACAAAGGCTTGAAAGAAGCAAACCAACAAAAACTGTTTTGTCTGCATGCATTTATGCACTTTTGGGCTCTCATTATGGGCATCTTTCAAATAGTGTTTTTTCTATTGATAATTATTCTTTTGTCCTCTCTTTTTGGTTCATTTGCTTTCACAAGCATTTAAGTTTGGTCTAATTTTATTTTATCTAATTATTATAATTTTTTAAAATTTTTACACAAAACAAAATAAACACTCGATTTTTTTAAATCTCAAAGTAAAAATAAGATTTGAAAAATATATTCTAATAATATTTTATTTAACTTTTATCTTAATTTATTTCATCTCACCTACGAAAACAAATTAAGTTTTAAATACTGTCAGGGACCCCATAGGAGCACAGGCTCTCGGCAGCTAACATACTAATCATACGCTGCAATTCAATAATACTGTTGATATATAACACAGTTGTCAAGTTTTCTAGTTTTATATTCCTTCGAAAGAAAAAAGAAAACACAGTTGCATCCCAAGTGTACAGTTTATTCTTGTAAACAACCCAAAAGAAAGAGAGAGATATATGGCATCCAACTGTATCTGCCGAATGAGGCTTGTAAATAATGTCTCTCTAACCTACTACAGTTTTGATCTGACAAAAGCAAAGAAGAAAAAGATATAGACAGCCTAACATGGAGGTTGGGGAGCACATGGTGACATGCACTTAAAAACACAAGACATGACTTGTGATTATAGTCATGTCCGCTACCTTGTGTGTGGGGAAGCTCCTGAGCAGTTTGCGTTAGTTGGTTTATAGTCAGTTTTCTGTCTACTAAGTCGCAGTTGTAACTTCGCTTATGAATGAATGCTGTGATGCATATTTCTCAAAAAAAAAAAAAAAAGACTTGTGATTATCATCAATGCATGACAAGAACACTTGGAAAAAAAAAAAAACTTGGAAATATCTGTCATTGTCGATGAAATTACTGTCAAATTCTATTAAATATTTGTCTATTTAAAATGTCATACAAAACTGGCTACAACACTCCTATCGATCTACAATAATGCAACGCTGTGTGTCGATATCAACTTACGGATAGATCCACAACACCTCCATGGGTCTAAGTCTACCCAACGATAGACCACAGATAGACCCACGACAACTCTATCGGTCTAGATCAACCAAGGGATGGACCATAGCACTACCATACGTCTAGATCGACCATGGTGCAAGCCACAATAGAGATGGACAACCGTGTCAACGTAATCGGATATGAACTTGATTGGATATTGGTACAATTTACATGCTTAAGAGCCGAGCTCCCATGTCATCCAAGTAATTTGATTAGGGACCAATCCCGAGCACGTAATGCAAGCAAAGTGCTTGCCCCATTAGTGCGAGATGTTCTTGCTCACCTTGGGCAACGAGCATTTTTACTTTTTTGAGCTTGTACAATTTGAGCGAGCTCCCATGACCTTCAAGAAACATGACCGTGCATATAATGCGAGGACTTCTACTTGAACCGAGTAAAGTGCTCTCCCTAGGTGCAATATCACTTCATTTATTAGCTTGAATGCTCACCCCCGAGAGGAGCATGTTTGGGGGCAAGTTCAATTTTTAGTTAATTTGGTTCGAGCTTTTTTATTTACCTCAAATACGAGCACTTTTGCTCGGTTTGGCCAAGCAATCTTTACTCGCCATCCCGAGTGGCATAGGAGGGCAACGAGCACTTCTGATCGTTGTTGTTTGATCCAAGCACCTAGCCCTTGACCAATCGGGCAAGCATTGTTCTCTACATGGTGTTGCTATAACCGAAGTTTGAGCCCCCAATGCTTGCTGAAGGTGCGAGCTATCTCCCCGTGGTTGGTATGTTGTTCCTCACTCCGATGTTCATGCCCTCTTTGTTGTTCCCTGGGTGAGCAATGATGCTCACCCCTGGGTGCAAGCACACTTTCTTCGCCTGCAATGCGAGTTGTTATTGCTTGCCCCAAAGTGCATTACTTGCCTTCTAGGGGTTCGAGATATGTCTTCGATTGAGTACTCTCACTTGCACCCAAGGTCCAAACACTAATGCTTGCCTCTAAGAGGAGCATTATTGATCACCTAGGAAAGGAGCGCTTCTCTTGCCCCATCGTGTCGACCACTTGTTGCTTGTCTCCGAGGCGACCAATTATTGTTCGCCCTGAGCTACGAGCGTTCTTTGCTTGCCCCTAAAACAAGCGTCTTACTCACTAAGTGGTGAGCTATTGACACTCGCCACAGGGTTAGAGCATGTTGCTGGTTGTGAGATTCTGTTACTCACCTTCAAAGTGCAAGATGTTGTTAGTCGCTTCCATGGTGTGAAAACTGTTACTTGCCCACGTGGATGACGAGCACTTTCTTGGGGTGAGAGCTCTTCTACTCACCTTTCGAGGTTGGCATAGTCTTTGCTCCCTCCATTTTTCCCTCCATAGAGCAACAAGAAATTCCACTCACCCTCAAGGTTGAGATGTCTTTGCTCAGCCCATGGGTATGAGCACTATTGCTTGCTTTTATGGGGTACGAGCACTCTTGCTCATTCTAGTGTGTGAGCACTCTTTGTTGTTACAAGTTACGCAAGCATGTAATGCGAGCAATGTGCTCAGCCCTGCATTTGAGATGTTGTTGCTTGGGTGCGGCGGTGAGCACTTTTGAGTAGAGTTTTGCTACACATGAGTCACACACCATGCACCATACATTTTCTTATTTTTTTAAAATTTTTTTATTTTTTGTTATTCTTTTTAAATTAATTGAATTCTTTTATCTATTATCAATATACCAAATATTTGGTAAAAGAAAAAATAAAATAAAATAAATGTGGTGTATGATGTATTGGCTTATATTTTAATAAAAAATTTGAGTGGCCTGAATATTTTTTCTTGACCGGGGTGCAAGCACTTCTTCAACCATTTCACTTGTCTTGTTAGGACTTTTGGTCAAACCAAGCAAAGTGCTTGCCCTGAATAGTTTTGAATTGGGCGGTGCTACACGCACCGCTGGGAGCTCCCGCTGGGGCTCCCGCTAGTGTTATAAAATTTTTTTATTTTTATGTATTTATTTATATGTATTTATTTAATATATTTAAATATTTTTAAAAAAATAAAAAAAAATAAAATATTTTTAAAAAATATTTACTTAATCATTAAGTAAAAAAAAATAATAATAAAACAATAAAAAAAATACAGCGGTAAGAACAAGCGGTAGAAACTAATGGTAAGCTTAGCATTTTTCTTTTGAATTTCCTGAATAGTTTTGAATTTTGTTCCATTCTGGCGTTGCACCCGGTACACTATACATTCACATTCTATTTCACACAAAATTTCGGCCCATTTCAACTAATTCTATATTACATTCCACTCTGAATTGTTTTAATTGCAATTTTGTAATTTTTTTTAAGTTTAGATAACAATTTTGTAAATTTGAAATCTAGATAACATTTTTGTAATTTTAAAATATAAATGAGATTTATATAATTAAAAAATTTTTTGTAATTTTAAATATGTCTCCTCATATGAAATATCAGTTTGTGAGATTACTTTAATAAAATTTCTTTATTGTTGTAGCATTCTATTAGGCAATATACCACCTTGTGAAGAGTCATTTACCATTATCTTAATTGGAACTCCTTTGCAAATGAAACTTCAGGCAATATATTGATTCATAGTAAGATGTTAGGTTTTGTCACCTCCACAATTAAAAATTCAATTCACAATATAATTAACATAAACCAACCAAATTTGTAGCTAAACATTTCCGAAGACTATAATCTCAATTTCTCTCAAATAAACAACTGATTCAATCAGTAATAATACAAAATCCATAATCTTTTATTGTTCTAAGGTCATATTCTGATATGCTGAATAGAAGTATCCTCTGCCCAGCTAAATAAATACCATCTGGAATGCAAAAAGCTTGGATAAGATAGAAGCCTAGGAGGTAATCAAAAGGGATGGCGGTGTCAATCAAAAATCTATTTTGCAGGACCATTAGTTGCATCAGCAGATTTTCCTTCAGATGAGTTCTGCTCATCCCACGCTTCAATCCATGTGACCATGGCATCAGCCAGCTTGTTAAAGTACTCATCCACCTTACCAAGTTTAGCCTTGACTTGCTTGGAGATTTCAATGTAGCATTTCTGCACAGTGGTGCAATCCTTTGAAAGGGTAACAGATTGGAAGAATGGAATCAGCTCTTCTTGCCAGTAGATTCCTTTGTATTCCTTCTTAAGGTTCACAAAAGGGTTGCTTGCTTTGCTGTGCCAAATATAAGGTAGACCAGTCTTGACTCCATATCCTAAATGATCGCATATAACCTACAAATAATAAAATCAACTTGTTTTGAGCAGCTGAGCGTAAGGAAGAGCGAAGCTCCAATGGCAAAGAAGAACATTCAAAAAGCATAATATATGAACTAGATTGGAATCAATGAAGATAGAGGCAATATTAATAAAAGGTACATAGATACCTTCATGCACCAGCCAGCCCACATATCATCGTAGCGACCGATTGGCTGGCCATCACCCATGAGTCCGAAGTACATTGCAGGGCCAATCAACTCGCGATTGAATGCCAGATTCATACCACACATGGGGAATAGGGTTCCCTTTGGTATTGTCAGGACTGCATCCACATACCTAATAAAGAAAGGCTTCAGATAGAGAGTTCTGTGAACAGGCAACACATATATTTCTTAATGCGCAAAGGATCTTTTATACCTCGTGTTTCTCTCAAGTGGCTTGACAAGCTGGGTTGGAGCATCATAATCTGGGATGTTGAGCCAGAGACCATGTGAAACAGCTGTTGGGGCACCTTCACGGAGGCTAAATGGATATCCACGGACAAAATCGGCACCTTCTCTGTATGGGTCATACAGGGTGTTGAAGAAAAATGGTGTTGATGGAGTCAGAAGGTTCTTTATGTGCTGTTCAAGGGCATTAATGTCCTTGCCAGACGGGTTTTTAGCAACCTGCAAATCATACAGAATTTAAGGTTGAGAACCAAGTGAAGTCGAATGAAACTGGAAAACAATAGAATCATAATAACCTAGAGTAATAAAAAAACATTGCAGCTTCTAGAATAACAAGGAACAAATACACACTGTGATTGTAAATCCATGGATAACATGCAACAGAGATCTCAATAGGTAATGCCTACTGGGAAGATTCAAAATTTGAGCCCCAAGTAGCCAGAAAAATGTTGCAGCAAGTAAAAAACGGGTGAATATAAAGTAGATCTGGAGGCAGTTAGAAGACAAAGAAGCACTGTCTCAAATTCGCCACATCTCATTCACGGTTCAACTTAAATCAAACAATCTAAAATGATTAAATTAGAAAGTAATTATAATAGAAAGAAACGAGTCTATGAAAAAAATAATAGATAGTAAGGAACAAACGATCTAGAAAGGTGTTTGCACGAAACATAACTAGGAGAATGCCATTAACAATCTAGAACTCTTTTTAACAAACAGATCCGTAGATACTCATATCACCCGTCAATATCACTATTAGAAAATACGAAACAATAAAGGTCGCTTTGATCCTGTCACAAGATATTTCATCATAGGAATGTAATCAAAATCAAAATACAACAAAAGGTAAATCTCATTTCAGACTGTGGCAGATTCAGTTTATAGTCCACCCCCTAGCAGATCCGTACCACAACCGAGCAAACACTCAAATTATTATCAAAACCAATAACCAATCCACTAGTCAAATCATAATCCAATTTTTCAGAACAGGGCCAAAACCCAAAAAACAAAAATTCAACCAATATATTCAGAAGAAGATCCAAACTTCCTCTCCCTAATATCCGAAACCCACATCCAAAACACTCCCAAAAGAAAAAACCATCACAGAAATTAAAATTCCAAGGAAAAAAGAAAAAGAAAAACCAAAACAAATACTTACAAAGCAATCATCATCGATGGTATAGATGTACTTCTTCTTGGAGACCATGTAACCGAAGCAACGGCAGGCGGAGTCCTTGAAAGAAATGCATGATGCTTTGGGACCCAGAATCTTGTTGATATCGTTGCGGTTGTAGAGCTCGTAGTCAAAGCCTTCGGGGACCCTGATGGTCTTCGACGGGTCACCGTCCTGGACTATGATCAGATGGTACTGCTCGAAGAATGGCCTCCACATCTCGAGGAAGTCCAGGTTCCGAATCGTGGGGATCACGATGTCGAGCTCATCCTTCAGTAGAGGGGTCGGAGAGACCGTCGTTCCAGCCATCGACAAAGCTAGGGAGGAGAATTGAAACGGAGAGAGAGAGAGAGAGAGAGAGGGGTTTGAAATTGAAAGACAAAGGTATTGCATTTGCAGTTAAATAAGGAAAATTTGAGAACCTGTGGTGACTGGTGCGTGTGTTTCACGTGCTCTTTGTGTGGGAACTGAAAAAAAATCCGTTAGAGAAGCAGTAGCTGTAGAGCAGTGAAAACTTTTAGCTTTTAATAAAGAATCTCAGATTATCAGTAAATAATAAGAAATAAAAATAGTTAATAATAATAAATTATTTCTAAATAATAATAAATAATAGAAAAGTAATAAAACCTAACACAATTTTAAAAATAAAATCATTTTAATTGTATTGGTTCTACCAAATTAAAAATCTCATTTCATTTTATCTCAACTCATCATTATAATTTTTTCAAATCCTCATATAAAATATAATAAATAAATTAACTTTTTCAAATCTCAATACAAAATTAATATTAAAAAATTATATTATAATAATATTATATTTATTATTATTTAAAACATTTCATCTCATCTCATCTATGTAACTAAACAGAACTTGAAAATCCTTTTGGGTGACGGGGCTATTCAAATTAAATTTATAATAAAAATATATTTATATTTTGATTAGTGTCCAAATTTATTTTTTATTTCTCAATTTTTTTCCCTATGTTGTTTGTCATTGCACAAATACTATTTTGATTAAAGTTTCCTAAAATTTTGCTGAGAAATAAAGATTTATCACATTAATTAATATCTTAATTTTTATAGTTCGCAACAAGCAAATATTCATACACAATCTATACAAAGCATAATTCATTTTAGCCTCTATTCCATGTTTTAATTTCTTTAGAATCTTCGCTCTCTAAGAGGATTGCGAATATATAATTTATGAGATATAATAGATGCAGTCGTCATTTTGCAAGTGTCGTGTAATTAGTATGAAATAAGTGAATAAATACATGATCGACATAATAAAATAATTTTTTAATAGTAGATCTCACTATTTTTTAAAACGATTGTACGACGCTTGTATATTTCACGACTGTATATAGCATTAGTTATAATTTATTGGCAAAAAAAGTATATTTTTTAGGGTAAAAAATCTACTTATTATTGCATGGCTATTTCAGCGTCATTGTAATTCCATATCCGACGTAAGTTGATATTATCAATCACAGTTGTGAGTAAAACATCTTTCTTTTTCAAATCATTCCACTAAATATTTACAAATGATGAGAGTATCCTCATGATTTTGCTCAATTCAGAAGGTTTTTGCTCTTTGTCATATGCTTTTAAATTCTTACCTATTGAGAATAACCCAAAAAATCAAAGGAATACTTCTTGCTTCTAACTATATAATCCCCATAAATACTTTCCATAATATATATCATTTTCATTATAAATATTAATTACAATTCCTTTTCTTGCTTCCTTCAAGTCAGTTAGAGAAAGTTTTCTTTTAAGTCATTTAAGAATTTGTCATGTGTCGTCGTTTCAACATGTGACATACAAGTACTTCAGAGTTTGCAGGTCCATAAAAAAATCTTTGAAAAAAACAAAAAGGAATTCAAAGTATGAAAGTGAGTTTCTTTGAAGTTGGTTTTACTTTATCTCAGTACAATATTCCATGAAAGTCTTGTACTTGTACAAATTGTTTTTCAAAATGGAATATTTTACAAATTATCCCACTTCCGTTCTAGTGTATATGCCATTTCTCATCAACATTTGAATTTTTCTTTTTAAAAAATAAGGAATGATTTTGTTATAAAAACTATAACAGCTTACACAATGAAGTGAAAATAGAATGAAAACAAAATGTGAATCTAGTATCCGTTTAGTGTTTAGACTCAACTGAAATCAATTCAATTTAGTTTGATTTTAAACTGAATTTAATATCTAAATACAACTTTCAAATCATTAAATTCATCTTAACTCAAAATCTCTTTACATATCAATTAAAAACCTCTTTACATACAAGATCTATAATATTTTTTAATTCAATACTTCTTTACATACGAGATTAATAGTTTTTTTTTTAAATTTTTCATAAATATATCTAAATTTATCTTAATATTTAAATATATCTAAATTCATATTAAATAGATTTAATAAAAATTACATTACCATTACAATTTATCATTATTTATTATAAAAAAAAAAGTCAATTTATTTCGACTCAAATCAATTTAACAAACTCAAAAGTTAAAAGTAGGAAGAAAAAGGTAGAAGCCAAAAGAATTCGGGATCGCGGCGTGAAATGAGGAATTGTGGAGAGCGCGACGTACGCCACGGTACGTGTGGTGTCAAGATGGTGAGGCTCGTGACTCTCGTCTTTGTGCGGAGTTGTGGGGGGCGACCCCTGCAAAGTCTCGGCCTGTTGCGTCCTGCCTCAGATCTATGGACCTAGCTGTCCCCAACCCAATTTATTTTTTATGATTTATTCATCGGTCCCACCGGTTCCACGTTTCCCACCGACACTCGACGGCCGACTGTAGTTTCTCACCGTTGGATCTTACAAACTCCGTCAATGATTGCCTAGGCGTGTTGACTAGATCCAGCTCCGTTTCGTCTGTTTCACTTTGAATTGAATTTGTCGGTCATTGGTCAATCAGACCCAGTAATCAAACTTTTACTAGCATAAGTACACAAGTTGCAGTAATAGAAATTCTAAGGTCTGGTTGGTTACCAAATTTTCTGTCCTTTCATAACCGTGAACTGCGTAAGTTTAAAAAAATTATAGAGTTTATTATTAAAAAATTATTATTTTTATATAAATTTCATATTTTCTTTTTTATTAAAAAAATTATATAACATTTATATATTTCATAAATGTAAAAATCATTTCTTTTTTCCATTTAACGGTCTGAATGATACTCTGGATTTACATTTGACAGGCAGGCAGAACTTTGAGCAATGAAAATGCATTAAATATAACCACTGTTGTTTTCACTAATAATCATTGATTGATATGAAAATTTTTATATAACGTTTTACCTCAAATCAATGATGTTGTAGCATATAAAAGGTACGGATTCTAGGCCAAGCCGGTCCAGAATATATGTGAACAGTATATAAACATTAGCTATTTATTGTATCACTTTTTTTTTCTTTTTCTTTTAAGTGGGGGCACAAGGTCTCGGTGACAAAGTCGGGCCAGTTTTGGGTTATTTTACTATTATTTATTATTTTTATTTTTATCTATTTTTATTATTTAATATTTTATTTTTATTTTTTATTTATTATTCACAAAATATATGATGAGATCACCTCAATATTCAAACCCAACCATACTAACTTTGAGATGGAGAATCAACTCGTGAAGAACATTGTGCGTGCAGAAACCTATATTGAAAAGAAAAGCATATTGGTGGTGAATGTGAGTGGGAATTCAACATCTTATGGACCTAATTCATAGCCGTGGTCGTCGTGGCAATGAGATATTTAGCACAATATAAAAAGGGAAGAAAATGAAACCAACCAAACTCATTACCAAACTAGCACCATTCCATTGACCAGGCCAGCTTATTGGAAATGAAGACCATCGATCGGGCTCTTTCCTTTGTCTTTATCAATTATCTCCACACACCATTTTGCAGCCATCATATTTACACATTATGAATAATATTGGATTATTTAAATACATTTTTCGAACCAAAAAAATAAAACATGGTACAGTTTTCAGGATAAAGTTGTCGGGTTGAATTGATACGTTTTTCACGACATCACTAGATGAACGAAGAAGGTACCAGGAAAAAAATAAAAATAAAAATAAAAAAGGGTAAAAAACAGAAAAGAAAACATTAACTAAAGATTGGCAAGACTCCTATTTTAGACTGGGCACATAATTAAGGATTTGACTGAGAGAGATTTTGACATCCTCCATTTGGTTTGAGTTATGTCCATTGGAGGGCCAAGTAGACCCACATAAAGAATGGGTCGAGCCCAGCTGCTCATTGCTACAGAGGCCCATTGACTAGAGGTTAGAGGCCCACGAATTAGTAATTAGAAGCTGGAGCCATTGCACGCTAACACAAAATTCAAATCTCATCGTCATTAATCGAGAATTAATGGCATACCAGGCAAGATTATTCCCGGCGTGATCTCCGCCTACGATACTCACCCAGGGTATCAATTCCTCCCAAGGTAACAACTGATTAGGGGCCCAGACAATCCATAATCCATCAAAGATTAGAAGAAGTTCAAGCCATGAGACAAACCTTCTTATCACACACCCAACCCGTATAAATAGAGATCCAACCCTATAAATAGAGATCAAATGACACACCTGAGGTTACTAATTCGGGGGTGTCCCTAAACACATCCAGTCCTACCTATTGAGTATTGTAATGATTTCCTTGAGCTTCAATCATAGTATTTACTAGATATGTAATTAACACTCAGAGTTGTTACAAATGATTATTTGATGTGTTTTCATTGATCATCAAAGTTATTTTCCTCTTTGACATCTTACCCCTAAAACACAGCATTTACGTTCTTCAACCAGAGTTGGTTTAGACCATCATTGATGAATATATACTTCCAAAAATATTTCCTGTGCTTAACCATACTATACTGTTTTTTTTTCTCTCTTTTTTTTTTTTTTTTTACTAGAGTATTTATAATACAACATAAATCAGAAGGACTAGAAATGGAAAAATGAAAATGAGCGAATGTAAATACTTAGTAAATTGAATACGAAATATATATAATTTATAAAAAAAAATTATATGTATAGAGATAGGATAAAAAAATGAAAATCTTTTGTAAATTATGAAAAATAAATATATTAATTTTGAGAATAATCATATCAGTTTGATACCACCAAGGTGGTAGTTGAGTTGGTACGAGTTAGTATTTCATGACTTCGAGATCAAGAGTTTGAGAGGACATAAGTTGAAATAACTCGGGGTAGGAAAACCTGACTATTGGGTCATGGGATGGGCTTTGACCAGCTGGATATTTTAGGAATGCTGTGGTGACGGGCTCGCTTTTGGAGCAGTAGCTATGGCTCAAACAGAACATTACACAGTGGGGAAGGGCTCCCATGGTTATGCTCAGGAAGGATTGCTACGCTGATCGCCTCGGCCATCGCCTACCCTTTTGTGAAGGAAAAAAAAAATAAATCAGTATGACATTAACATGCTGATTGAAGCATTTGTCTTGTGATAAGATCGAGTGGCCCCGATAATTAAGACATGCAGTTGCATATCAGCCACTTTCTTTCTGTATAGGTATTAGGTAAATGGTAAGAAAAATCTTTCAGATGGAGACAGACAATTAACTTGTCCTAGAACCTCCCCTTATTGGAAACTAGAAGGTCCATTTCCTCCCCTCCCTGCCCATCATTATATCCAATAAATGATATTCCCGAAAAAATCCCAAGAAGTGGAAAAAGAAAAAAGAAAAAAAAAATGGTAGTTGCATGCTGCAGCCTGCATGGTTTTTGTGAGTCATGTAAAAAGAACTTCTCTAAGCAACTCACAAAAGAATACATGAATCTGTAATTAAAGAAAAAAATTAAATTAAATAAAATTACAGTTTGCAGAAATCTCTGCTCAAACCCTCTCTCAATGCAAAGAGATTTCATATGACCAGCAGTTGAAACTATTGAGATGGTGGACAATTTCATATGAAGTAAATGCATTATAAATTAGCATGTTTCAGAAACTGATCTGATTCCGTATGAAACTAAATCTTGGGCAGCTTGTGTTTCTATTCTCCATGATCATCAATACAGCAGATGGTAACGTAATACCAGATTGGCTGTCATCTTCTAGCAAAATATTATTGGGTTGTCAATTAATATGAATGGAAAGAAATTAAACTTGGGTTGATCATGCATGCATCTCTGATAATCTCATGTGTGACAGATAACTGACCCATGAGCGGTTGTGTTCACATGTCTCAAAAAATCTCTCTCGATCGGGCTGTGTCTGCATAGTGAAAGGGGAATCCATAAGACATAAGATGGGATGAAATAATCATATGTAAGTACTAACAACCAGTAGGTGAGACATCTTGAGGCACTCACTTTCAATTAGAATCTTCTTTTACCCTTTTAAAACATGGGCACCACAAGATACTTCTGTGAGTTATCCTGAGGAATCTTGTGATCGGAGACCTTGATTCAAACCATGCAATTCAGCAAAGATGCCTACTGTCCGGTTCGGGATACTCACCATGAGGCCAAAGATCATTACCAAAGATGGCAATGCTACTTAGTTTCAGAGCTGAAGTTCAGACTCTTGGCTGCTTTGTTTGTCGTGATGTTCTCCCATGCAGGTAAATTCTTGCTGACATTCCAAAGTTAGAAAAAATACATCTCCTTTTCTTTTAATGGCGCAGTTTATATATATATATATATATATATTTTCTGAATAATAAAAGATAAAAGAGTGGCAACCGGAGCTAGCCTCTCTATTTAGGCATGACCATAGTAGCACCTTAGCTACTAAGAACCAGACAGAAAGGGCCTAGATACAGAAGGAAGTCGAGCTCCCTCAAGTTGGATAATCCGAGTCATAGCCTAGACATAGTACATACTTATCCACATGGAAGTAAGCCAAGGAACATTGAGCCTCCACACTCGGTGTATGGCCTGATTAATATATGTTGCATTTATGCTCCTGTTTCTGTCATTGTAGCGGCATATGATCCGTTGGATCCTACTGGAAACGTAACAATCAAATGGGATATAATGTCTTGGACGGCAGATGGTTATGTGGTGAGTATATCCCCTCAACTTGATAATTGTTTTCTTCATTAAATAGAAGTCCTTACGATTCCTGATCCCAGTGCCACTCGAAGTACAACTTTCCTGGGGAATTTTTCTCTTTTCCCTGTAAAACTTGCTTAAAATGCAGGTGCAGAGTAAATTTCTGAATTTTAACACCCGCCTGATTTATCCGACTTTTACCAAAATAGTCCCACCTTCTCCTAGAAAAAGAAAAGATATCAAAGTAGTAAGTTGTTGACACAAAAAATTCAGTTTAAGCCAGCATGAGAATTTATTAGTGCTGTAGAAGATATATACTTTGGATCGAAGAGGAGACAAACAAAGCTCATTTCCTTTCACATATATGATATATGCCAAAACCACAGAGAGCTGAAAAGAGAGAATGAAATCAATATAAGGAGAGAGACTCAAGAAGACAAATCTTCCTTTTTCGGCCATAATTATTATCATCATATGTTTTTATCTTAAAAAGAAAAAAATTACACCAGGCTACGGTGACAATAAACAACTTTCAACTGTATCGAGGCATCGCCAGTCCCGGGTGGATTGTAGGATGGCATTGGGCAAAGAAAGAGATAATCTGGTCGATGGTAGGGGCTCAAGCCACAGAGCAAGGAGACTGCTCCAAGTTCAAAGGAATTGTACCGCACTGCTGTAAGAGGAATCCCAAAATTTCTGACTTTCTCCCCGGAGTTCCTTACAATCAACAGTTCTCAAATTGTTGCAAAGGAGGTGTGTTGGCATCATGGGGACAGGATCCCACAACTTCAGTCTCTGCCTTCCAGGTGAGCGTGGGACTTGCTGGTACATCTAACAAAACAGTGAAGCTGCCAAAGAACTTCACTTTGCTTGGTCCTGGACCAGGCTACACTTGTGGCCCTGCCAAGAAGGTGCCATCGACACTCTTCCTCACGGCCGATCGGAGGCGGAGAACTCAAGCACTTAGTGAGTTTGTTTGTATCTATTTACCTATGGAGTTTAATTTTCTGGGACAATTTCCTGATATCGTTTTGTAATGATCTCTTTGTATGCAGTGACATGGAATGTGACATGCACATATTCTCAGTTCCTTGCCTATAAGAATCCCAGCTGTTGTGTTTCCTTTTCATCCTTCTATAATAACACAATCACCCCTTGTCCATCTTGTGCTTGTGGTTGTCAGAACAAGAAAAATTGTATCATGTAAGCTTCCCCATCACTTGATCATCATGCATACATAACCATGAGCAATGCTACTCTACATCATAAATCCTATCATCCCTGTTCACACATGATGGTGTGTCCCACTTTCATTAGTGAATCCTGGAAATACAGGAGCGACTCAAAACTACTACACCAGGCAGGGATAAACACTCCAAAGAAGGATAATACACCATTGCTGCAGTGCACGCATCATATGTGCCCTATACGTGTGCACTGGCATGTGAAGCTCAACTACAAGGATTATTGGCGCGTGAAGATTTCCATCACTAACTTTAATTACCGGTTGAACTACACTCAGTGGACCCTCGTGGCGCAGCATCCCAATCTCAACAATGTCACCCAAGTCTTCAGCTTTGAGTACAAGCCTCTTCTCCCCTTTGAATCCATAAGTGAGTGCTTACAACCATAAGAGAAAAATATAATCCTCGTTTAGTTTTAGGGTATTTGGAGTTCATGAAATTATATAAAAATATAATCCACTTTTGTGCAGATGATACTGGTATGTTCTACGGCATGAAGTTTTATAATGACCTGTTAATGGAAGCTGGGCCACTAGGAAATGTCCAGTCTGAAGTGCTGCTGCAGAAAGATAAGAACACATTTACATTCAAGCACGGATGGGCATTTCCTCGGAAAGTTTACTTTAATGGGGATGAGTGCATGCTTCCCCCACCTGACTCGTATCCATTTCTCTCAAACTCTGCTTTTGCAAATCCAATTGCAATTTCGACAGTGGCAGCCTCTGTTTTCTTGCTAGGGTTGTCTTTGTGGTGATCACACTCCTATAGGGGATATAGACACAATCCTGAAATTTTGAAGGCGGATGAAGCAAGATGGTTGTGACTTGTGTGGCTGGACCACTGTGAAGAGGTACATACACCATATATATATCAGTAAAAGAAGATATGCTTTGAAGTGCAATAATGAAGTAGATTGTTTAGATTGGATGAAAACTTCAGCTGGAATTCCCTGCAAAAAAAAGTGTCCCACGATTTTTGAGTTGTGACAATGGTTCACCATTTTAACTGCTGTTTCCTTTTCTTTCATATAGCATAAAATTTGATTGTGTTTGGAAGTCGGTAATGAATGTTGAAATGCCTTTGAGATAAAACTCAAAAGTATATATATATGTATACATGTACATCAACCGCCATATCTATGTCATTTTCCTTATTGCAGTATTGGGAACATATTTTCACAATACAAGAGCTAAATCTATACGAAAATGGCAGAAAACGGTATTCACAATACATGACACAGGTAACAGAGCGGAATTTTGCAGTGAAGACGCAATAATACATCTGAACCCAACCCCACTATGCCTAAACTTGTAGCACTAACACATCCAACCCCATCAGCTTGACTACCATAAGCTTTGCTGCGATCCAAACCATATGACAAATTCTAGATTGTTCTAGAACAACATATAGTCTTAGTCTCTTTTAGTTTGCACCGGGTGTAACTCACTGTGCAAAAGCCAATAAGAATACCAACAAAGAAAAGATGGTAAAGGCTGGATAAAGTAGAGAGACAATAGGCCGTGAACTAGCATTTGGCAACCATGGGTATCCATCTGGAGGTGGCATGACACAGTTATCACCATTGAAGTAAATCCTCCGAGGGAAAGCCCATCCTTTTTCAAAGGTAAAAGTTGATTTGTCCTTGCGGAAAAGAAGCTCAGATTGCACATTCCCGAGAGGTCCAGCTTGCATAAGCAAATCATTGTAAAACTTGATTCCCCACAACATGGCAGTATCGTCTGCAAAACCAAAAGCCATATTCTCAAAGAAACATTAGTAATAGTTTATAAAATGTTGAAGTTGCTACTTTACAACTAAATTTGGCAAGATATAACTTACTTAAGCCTGCATAAGGAGTTAAGGGCTTGTAATAAAAGCTGAAAATCTTAGTAAGATTATCAAAGTTCGGGTGTTGCACAACAAGATTCCATTGTGTGTAGTTCATTCTATAATTGAAATTTGTGATTGTGACCTTCACCCTCCAATACTCCTTATAATTTAGCTTCACATGCCAATGGACTCGGATAGGACACATATGGCTGGTGCACTGAACCAGAGGTGTGTTACTTAATTTTCCAGGACCTGATACTGCTGAGGCTAAATACGGAGATTCTGGACTGTATGCATCACCAAAAAGAAAATATATATCTCAACAAGTCGAGCAAAACAAAGAGATAGAACAAGGACACAAAGAGAGAGAGAGAGAGAGAGAGAGCAGTTTGAGATATCCAACAAAAAGATAAAATGAGAGACTTACTTTACGCAGCTCCCAGGTTCTGTTACATTGTTTTGACAGCCACAGGTGCACGTGGGGCAATTCACTATTGTCTCATTATAAAAGGAGGAGAGAGAAACACAACAAGTAGGTGTCTTCTGAGCGAGGAATTGTGAATATGTACAAGTAACATTCCAGGTCACTGCCACGAGAGATGAGTAAGGTAAGGTAAACCTTGATTAATTTTTTGCCGTACTCAAGTTTTCATCCACAACAAACAACTGATATAATTGTAATTGTATCTTAACTCAACTTTTGGTCAATTGGTGTTACCCTGGTATTCCTCCACCACAAATGAGGGCTATTTATAAAATTAGAAGGTACCGTCCTCTTTGATTAAAAAGAAAACTTTTGGTCAATTGGTGAAGTTGGTGGCACTTCCCCCCATCAATAGGGGTGATAGGTGCCCTTATGTGGGTTTCAATCCACCACAGCCATGGGGGGATCTTGCCCTGAAAAAATGCCTAGAATTTTTAAAAAAAAAAACTAGAAAAAAATAATACCACATTTACATATTGGCTTAAGATGGGATATCATGGTATGGACTTGCTTATGACAATCCAGAAAGAGATGCATGCACTTATGCAACTAATAAACATTACAGAACCCTTTAACAGCTAACTTACTCAAAGCTTGAGTGACTCTCCGTTTATCTGCTGTCACAAATTTACTTGGCCTCACAATCTTTGCAGGCCCGCAAGTATATCCAGGCCCAGGAGCCTTCAGAGTGAAGTTCTTAGGTAATCTGACAGTCTTGTTAGTTGTTCCAGCAGCACCCACACTGACCTGGAACGAACTTGCTGCATTGGATGGGTCCTGGACCCATGAGTTTATTACTCCCCCTTTGCAGCAATTAGCAATCTGCTGGTTGTATGGAGTTCCTGGCAATAAATCCACAACCGTAGGATCCTTCTTACAGCAATGTGGAATGTTCCCCTTAAATCTTGAACAATCCCCTTGCTCTGTTGTTTGGCCCCCCATCATGCTCCAAATTACTTCTTTTTTCGCCCATGTCCACCCCAATGTCCATCCTGGTGCTTGAATATGGCGATATTGCTGGAAGTTATATATAGTAACAACAGCCTGCCCAACCAAAAGAGAGATATTGTTATAATGTGCGAAAACATCTAGTAAATCCCATACTGAAGAGTAGAGAAGTAAAAGAAAATACTACGATCATATAATGACATGCAGATAAGAACAGATAAGTAAATTGCAGTTGGAACACTTTATATAGTCTTAGGGATGAGGTAGTTTCAGTCCAAATGGATAAGAACAGAACTATTACGAATATAAAAGTAAACCAAAAGTATCACAATTCTTGAACACTTGCAACTGCTTACAACATAGCCATCAGGTGTCCAGCTCATTACATCCCATTTGATTGTGATATTTCCAGTTGGATCAAGTGCATCATAGGCTTCTGCAGAAACATCAAGGGGATAAAACCTTAGAACTTGAATTCTTTGGCCTACCCACAAAATAACTTTAATATTTAGACCAAATCAATTCCTTTCCATGAATTATACCCAAATGAATTCATAAATTCAATTCATGTGGATCATTACATTTCTCTGTTGTTATTTATGAGATACCACCATAGCATTAAAGATGAAATTGACTTCTGCTTTTTTTTCCATCCAGAAATTAAAGACAGATGGATTTCCTAGCCCAGTTATTTGGCCAAATACATGAGAACTGCTGCTCTTCTTGGGGTGAATTAAATTTCAACTCCATGAAACAGGAACTCTAGGTTTTTAAGGTCCTCACTGCACCCAGAACACAATAATAATGGAAGGAGAAGAACTAACTCCTACAGTCCTACATCTCATATTGCAAACCTAGGGTATTTAGCTTACAATTGCTTGGAGAAATCTTTCTCATTCCTAGATTATATTGAAAAAAGGAACTCAATTTATCAACTTCGCTCTCTCAGCCTCTGCACTAACTACAGTAACCCAACTAAAAAAGTTCTCCAAAGCCGAAAATATTGACCTTCAAAACTCTTTTTTTATTTTTTATTTCCAAAAAGAAAAATTCTCGAAATTTCGAATTATCCTAATATGCCACTATAGCAACAAGGAGAAGTGGGAGAAATATACATGCATACATACATATATAAGACTATTGAGAATCGGACAATCTCAATTACTTAATAGCAAAGATAACATTTCCTTTTTTTTTTTTTTTTTTTTATCACCAGTAACTAAATTCCTGGAAAATGGAGCACATCTCCGGCAGATAACCAATACCCAGAAACAGAAAACAAGAACAAAAGCTCCGAAGACACTAAATTGGTAATTATGGACAAGAAAGACAGCATCTTGGTGGCACCCACCTGTAGAACTAAAACAGGAACAAGAAAGCAACAACACAAGCAGAACAGCAAAGCTGCTGAGCTTTGCCATGGATCCAAAGGCTGATGAGGAGAGAGACCTCATTTCTGGGCACAGATGTTGGAATTGAATGTGATGATTAAGCTCTGGTTTAGCTTTCAAGATCAGCTCAGGGAACGGAGAGACAGAGCAGGAGACGTTGAAGCGAAAGGTTGAACTTGTATGTTTCCAATGGGAAGAAGGGAGCTTTAGATATAATCACTGTCAAAGGCGACTTCTTTATGAAGTCTTTGGAATCAGTGTTTTGGGGAGAAACCTGGGAATGCGGGAAGGCATTGTTGTTGGTCACTTGCATGCAATGTCACATTACAACTATACCCTTGTGCGTTTAACTGAAAGAAATAGTTTACATTGAAAAATTAGGGGTGCATTATGGAACAATCCTGATCCACATGTCGAGAAGTAGATGGATAATCCCAAATATTCACTTCAAAATTTCTTAAACTTAAAAAAAAATAAAAAAAATTCAAATATAAAAATATATGAGATGTCAGCCAACATGCTGCCCGAGTCTTCCACTAATTAAAGCTAGGAATTATTTATTTATTTTATTTTTATTAAGCATTTTTTTTTTCATGTATGGACCAATTCTACCGAAAAACATATTAATTTGTTTTCTTAATTATAAAAGAAAAAACATCTTTTCTTTCCTTTGCCTTGTAAAATATAAATAACTCGTTTGTTATTACAAATAAAATAAAATGAATTGAGATAAAAGTTAAATAAAATAATATTAGAATATATTTTTTTAATATTATTTTTGTTTTAAAATTTTAAAAAATAAAATTATTTATTTTATTTTATGTGAAAAATTAAAAAAATTATAATAATTAGATGAGATGAGATGAAAATGATTGTGAAATCAAAAGAGAAATAAAAAAAACTTTATTTATATAAAATCACTTTCATTTTGTAGGCTTATTTTGACATTAAAGTAGTTAATTTTCAATGATATATTCAACATCTGAAAGGAACAAGTAAACTAACTCAAAACATTTGTAAAGATTAGATAACATTATTTTAATTTTTGTGTCTTCCATGGATTTTTTAGTGAATTGTGTTGGATTTTTTTGTACTTTTGATTCTTCTTCTTGTCATTGCCTTACAAGAAAATAATTTGCAGCTTGTTTGGTGATCATAAAAGTCAAAAGTTCCTTTGTCCTCATGAAATTACATCATCAATCATTTCACTATATTATTATTAAATTATTTAAAATTTATCATTAAGTCGAACTAATAGAAAAAAAACATCTCTAGTGTATACTATAAAGTATGAAACTTTGCTCTTATAAGTACAACATACACTATCTTCTTATATTATTATTAAATAAAAATTATTCTTATAAAATTGTGTCATCTACTCTCCAAATTTATTATTATAAAAAATATAAGTAAATAGAACATTCAATTTGGTATACATATTAAAACATCTAACACGCTATTGATGTAAAAACCTTCCACATTATCCATCATAAAAAATTATTGAAATTTTGACTTTTGTTATTGCTTTAATGGAATAACCCGTGAACTCTAACATCAAAAGTTCCAATCAAACACAGCATTGAGGAATATGGATGATGGATGGTCTCGAGGTCTATAAAAGCATTGATCATTTCTCATACCCGAATAACAGATGGAAAATGCTAAATATACTGAAAATAATAAAATTTGAATTTTAAAAGAAAACTAACAAAATAAATATTCTAAATAAAAGTATAAGTACATATAACACCACTCATCACCCATGCCAATCAAATTCGGCACAAGATTCGAACCAAAGAACCCTGAACTAATTTCACACAATCGATTGCTTTCCAATCCAAATGGTAGCAAAAATAAAAACCCAACCGCAATGCATCTTAAGCCACCCAAATTTTCTGAAGTAGAAAATCAACAAGGACTAATTTTCCTTTGTTTTTCACAAGAAACGCTTCATCGATTTACCTTTGTTAATTTTGAGACTCTGACACGGATCTTGGTCCCCTCTGGATGTCGAAAACAAGGTGTAAATGGACACAAACCCAAATAATGGGTTAGAATATATCAAACCTGTAAAATATATCAACATTGGAATAAAAATTTGAAAAAACTTGAAACATAAATAAATAAATAGAGTTCATAAAGATGAATTTCTCAAGTCTCAACTTTTTTCTTAATTTTTAGCGAAGATAAGATATAATTAATACTTTACATTTAAAACATCTTCAAAATATTTTAAAATAAAAATATTTTCAAAAAGTATATATTTTATTTTTTAAATACGTTAAAAAATTTCACACACCGCGCAGATTTGCGACTATTGATTGCAGTGCATAAACTCGGTAATAGTTGGCAATATCCAAAGAAATGTAGGGCAAAACCTTAATCTGCCCGGAAAAATTCCCTGGTACAAGACAACAATATTGACAAAGTTGTACACAAATTTTCCTTTTATGTACAAATATAGATGGTAAAGCAAGAATGACATACGTGATTGTTGGTACATGTATCAATTTTTATGCTGATTAGCAGCCTCCTTTGCACCAAGAAAGTAGAGGACAGATCAGTGGAAAGTGCTTCAGAATAACATGGAGCATTCATCTCGCATTCTTGTATCAGAAACATTCACAAGGCAACCAGGTTTTAGCCCCCAAAGTTTACTTACAATAGCCTACTTCATGGAGTGCCTTATTCTTCCAAAGATGTAACAGCCATTTCATTTAACCAGCATACATAGGCATTAATATCGTCAATTTTCCTCTCAGCAGTCACTCCCAACAATAAGGTGGCTGTAGTCTTCATACTCTTAAGAAAAGATTTGCAGGTGTCCAAAAATAAAAATGAAACTATGAAAATCCAAGCCTGCAAATTTCTCTCTTTTTCAAAATATAATCTCACAAATGCAAGTTTCCTTTACCGTCAGGCACCACACAACCAAAAGCATGGCACCAACAATTGTTTTACAGGTTAAAAACTCTTTCGTTTAGATAACCAACAAATGATTCTCTCTCTCTCTCTCTAAACCAATGACTCCATGAAGCACTTCATATTTTTCACCTCCTCTTTGGATTCTGAATGCCTCTGTGGTTTAAAGAGCTTCCACAGACCAACTGGATGTCGGCTTTTAACTTCCACATCACCTGAAAATCTACCATACATTTTCTCACACTCTGGATATGGCCTGACATAGAGATTGTAAAATCTAAGCCTACTTGGCTTTATCAAATCTCTCAATCCCACCTCAAAACGAAGCCCACCATTTGCTCTCAAATACTTGATCACATTGTATCGAGGAACAATCTGTTTTTCAAAGTTTACACCCAAATAATTGGGAACATCAACCAAGCAACCAATGTTGAATTTCATCCTATTCACCAAAAACTCAATCTTCTTCTCAATATCCTCTATCCCATATAAAATCACCCTTGGCTCTTTCCACAACACTTTAAAAGCTTCTCTACGAGTCAACCCATGTTTGCATAAGCAGTCAATTCTCAGTTTCACATCAAACCCCGCTCTAAATGCTCCTTCAGTAAAAATCTTCTGCTCAATTGGTTCCCGACATTTCAAAGTCTTCAGCAGCTCCAAATACCTTGAAAGTTCCCCCAATTCCATACTGAGAATCCTCGGTTCCCTAACAATCTCTTTCCTAACCAAATTCTCACTAAACCCCAAATCTCCAAACTCAAAAAGCAAAGGCTTCAACCTACCTTCAATCCCAAATCTTAATACACTTGGATGCAAACAAAAAAGGCGATCAATTTCAGTCCTTGAAAACCCAAGTCCCACCAAAAATAAAATTCGATCTCGAGTTTCCCTCTCATTCATTATAATTATTCTAGGAAAACCTTCTAAAACCCTCCGCACAGTATCATCACAGAGCCCTAAACTCCTCAAAATCTTCACACTCCTAGCAAACCCATCTGGGTCTAACTGGAATCTCCTAGCAAGTTCCAACACATTGCGAATGATCAATGGGGAAGCACTCAAGAAGTCCAATCCTAGGAAATCTATTTCCCATTTCTTGAGAAACTCAAAATCCAAGACCCCAGGACAGTCAGAAATCAATGAAACCAAAGACTTCTGAGGAATTTTCAGTTTTGTTAGAATACGCAGAGACTGATCAAGCTCGTGCAAGTTGGATTTCTCTAAAAATTTGTTTTTGTTTAGGAAATTGTGGAGTTGAGATGCTGGGAAGCCGTATCTTTGGAGAAGATTGGCGAGGGAAATCTGTTTACTGTAGTGAGATGGCTGGGGAAATCTGGAAGGAATTGGGTTTGAGGGCTCAACGGTGGTTGAAAAGGACTGGATTTTTTGTGTTGGGAAAATTAGTGTTCGTTTGTAAATTGATGTGAGGCGATTGAGCATGGTTCTAGATATAACCTTCATGGCCACTTGGAGATGAGCTGGTTTTTAAGCCAGTAGCCTTTAAAGTCCTTCCTCATAAATTGAGGCTCAGCAATGCTCCATAAGTTCATAACATAAAAACAGCAACATTAGCTATAAACAAGCCATCAACCATGCCATCACCTGTGAGTCCTCGGAACCACGATCACCTGCTAACAGGAGAAGAAAACTTATTGACATAGAAGAACTTACATAATATTCAAGTCAAAAATTATATAAGAGGAGAAGCGTGCCTACCCAGTAATGGATTACAATAATGCAACCCACCCAATTTTTATTGAAGAGAATTGACATCATTGAAGACAGATCTACTATAAATGTGTGAGGTCCTAAAATGAGTAATCTTTCTAAAGAACAGACTGTACGTGAAGAAAAAAAAAAAATCTAAAAGTCAGCACACTGAAACATCATATTTTAGGGGCACAAAGATTGGGAAAATCCTGTTCCTTTAGATGTGAACATCTACCTATTTATCGACTGAAAACTATGACCAATGTTTCATTTCTTCATATTTTTTTTTTCATTTTCAAAAAGAGAAACCTATGCAACAACTTTAAAATAGTCTTGATATCACCAATCAAATTTAACATGATACCAATTTCTGATAGAAAAAGAGTTATCCCATCTAGTAAACTAGCAATTCGATTGCGAAGCCAAGACACTTACATTTTCAAATTGAGAAATTAGCCTTCGTAATATATATTATCAAAACTCAAATTCAGTAACAACCACTCAGGTAATAATAAAGGGTGCGAAATTACTAGACCATCCAAACCTGAATTTTGCAAATTGCAATCAACGGACTTGAGAGATTAGTCGCTGTGGTTGTTGCTCTGCAAAAGCTTACGTATACATGAGGAGTGAACAAAGAGGGAGAGGCAGGTGGAACAGGTCGGGCATATTCAAAAAAGAAGCACCAGACAAATTTAACCTAAGAGAGAGAGGAAAGGAAAGAATCTGAGCAGGTCGAGTGCGTGAGCGATGGATGTGAGGGACGAAGAAGGATGCGGCGGGGTGTTAGCTAGTCTGCGTCAAGCAAAAATTATTGGTAAGTTGTTGGTATCCTAAATATTATAAAATTTGAAAATTATAAAAATTATAATTTTTAAGCCTTTCGTCAAAACAGCACCCACCATTTCATATAAATTTTTAATTTTTTTAATAAATGTTAGAATTAAAACAATGCCATTTCACTCATTTAAGTAAAATAACGTCATTTTTTATATGTATATATATATAAATATATAATGGCTGTTTCAACGTTTTAAACTAGGTTCGAATCGAAATAGAGTCGACGTCGGTTTTCTTATTTTTTTTGCTAACGGGTTGATCGGTTCTATACCAATTCCGACTCTAGCAGCCAATTCACTTTGGTGATGACCAGTGTAGTCGGTTTTTGTACAATCCTAGTGGCCGACCACCACAATCCAACTCCAAGATGGAATTGGATTGGATAAATTCAGCTAGAATGACAGATCTTGATCCATAACTAAAGCCTTTTCGACAAGTTCAAGCTGCTGTTCATGGTGGTGACTGCCACAGGCAGATAGTCGATGGTGGTTGCCGCCCAATGTTGGATTAGGTTTTTTTTTTCATCATTTCGTGAATTGTAATGTTGCGATAGTTTCTTGAGGTGCACAAGAGGACTCGAGGGCTGGGGAAGACACAGAGGGGCTTAGAGCATTGGCAATGGTAGTCATTGTCAAGTTTAAAATTTAGCTTATCAAATTTTAACTAGATAAGTCCATATTGGACTAGCCATATTATAGGTAAAATAATAATATAATATTATATATTTTAATAATATTAATTTTTTGTTTTGATATTTTACAAATACACTTTCTTAGAAGCAAAGCAATATATATATATATATATATATATTTTAAGCAAAGGTAATGTTCTACGCAAAAAAAAAAAAAAAATAATAATAATACAAGAAAAAACAAGAAATGAAAAACATTAATCCATAAAAAACAAGATATAAAAATCATCATCAAGAAATTAAAAAAAAAAAATTTAAAAACAGGAAAAAAAGCTACCCAGATCTGTTCTAGGGCCCCGTCTCCCTCACGCAGATGCATGCCATGTAGTCAGTGGTGATGAAGGGATCGTTAACGGCGACGAGTTCAACATCATTTACCTGAAGAACAACCCTGGCAACCAAACGACCGATCCTTCCAAACCATACATATCAAATCAGTATACAAACGAACAAAATCCGTCAGAACCTGAAGGAAACGACCTCCCAAAACAGTAGACAAAAAAAAAAACTCGAGAAAAACATTTCCAGGATCGGGAAATTACCGTTGATTCCAATCTTGATCTTCTTGTCGGAGGCTGTAAAAATCAAGAAAGAATCGGCAAATGAAAAGATTTCAGATTGCGAAACCATGGAAGGAGAAACAGGCATTTACCCAAAACGATCGGGACAGATACCTGTAGTGGGAGATTCGTGGAGGAAGAGACTTCGGCGTGAATCGGGTATCAAAAGCCGATGCTTTAACAGGCTGATTCCACCTGGCTGGGAAAAACAGGGCACGAAATGGATAGAAAAACATGAACATTTCAGGAGGCAATCGGAGAAGAGGGAGAGAAGAGGGCTGAGTTTCGTTCGGAGTATTCAACAGAGAAGAGGGAGAGAAGAGAGAGGAAGAGAGACTTACTTTGGAACGCTCGGAGACGACGGCGTCTGCTGGAGGAGGCGACCGCTGGACTTGATTCAAGGCGGCGGCTGAAGCAGTTGGGCGAATATGGATCAGTTTCGGAGAAAGAAAGAGGAGTGATTCTGTTGGGGAGAAATGAGAAACCGAGGGAAAGGGGAGAGAGCGTGTGAAAGAAAAGGAATAAAATAATACATAGACGCGGAACAGTTGCTCTCCATGTCTGGCGAGCAGCTTACAATTACTGTACACCTTATGTCAAACTTTTTCAGTTTCAGTTTGACTAGCCGTTACAGACCATTCACGTCTCCAACAACCTTTATTTTGGACTTGCAATTAGCAATGGCTAATGCTTTTAGGCAATAACGGATAACCCACAAAACGCACTGTTTGGTGCTCCTATTTTTTCTTTAATCGGGTGGGCTGGGTATTATTTCTTGGGCCTGGGTCTGATCATAGGCCCGGTCATTAGAATCCAACAAGAAATCATTCTAGGCTTTCAACCAACAATTAATGCAACATATATCAGAAAAATTGAAAGACCACGCTTAAAACTAGATAATCATAAAACAACTAGTAGAAGAAAATTAGAGATAGAAGTTGAAGAAATTAAATTCCCTTTTTTTTTCTTTTTTCTTTTTTTACTAGCAACTTATGTATTCATAATTTTATAGGATCAAGGATAGGTGTGGAGCACCCAACAAACAGCCCATGCATGAACCCATTGCAATAAGTAGAACTGAAAAAGAAATTAAAAAATAACAATGCTCATTCCCACAAATCTTTGGATGTGGGGAGCCGCCTTGATTAATGACAACTTGAAATAATCCAATTTGCAGACTATTGCACCATTGTTGAGAACCGCGATGAGTTGAAGATTACTGCATTGCACTGTTTTGAGTTGGTTGAGGGAGAGAGTTAGATCATCTTCCTCCCTATTTATTATTAGGGTAAGCAATAACATTAAACTATTGTCGGGAGGCTCAAGTCGCTGATGCCAAGAAATCCCTTCTACCACTATTTTCTAGCGTGGGGTGGCCATGTGTCAGGTGCAAAGAAGTGAGAAAAGTTAGATCTAAGAGACCTGAAGTCCCTGATTCCACTAGAGTTGTGTGTGTCAATGTAGGATTGCTAGAGACATGATGGGCTCATGTTGTTCGTTTGGCCTGTTGCGCCTCTAATCTGTCCAAAATCACACAAGACAATATTTAAGTGGTTCGACAAATTGCCTACATCCACTGGAGCCTCTTTTACTGAGTTTGTACAAAATTACAATTCTACAAATCTCTCTCACGTCCTCCCTCTTTCTCTGGTTTTCCCCACTCATTTTTACACAAACTAAACTCTCCTTTTATAGGAGAGCTATAGGGGACACACACACCCACACTTCTTGACCAAAAAAGAGCTTCTTTCAGTGACCAAATGGTCAATATTTGCTGCCATAAACTTTTAGTGGATGGGTGGGTGGCTGTAAATCCAAAAGTCATTTCACACTTGGGGGGTTTCCAACATGGCCATGCTTTTCCTTCTCTTTAAAGCATTGGCAGTCGGTAAGTTCAACATGGTTGTGTGTGTGAGGTTTTCGGCCATAGAAGGTGGTAGATCAAGCATTCCATAGCTAGGCTTGAAATTTTTTGAAAAACAAGTGCATAAACATCTATTTACATTGTGGTGATGGAGGATGAGAGTAGACTTATGGCTGAAAAATGAAAGATCTGAGGGTTTTGGTTTTCTTTCTTGAGAGAGTTTAATAATAGAAATAGATGGCAGGTTTTTAGAAAGTACAAGCTTCTTTTTTTTTTTTCAACAAGTAGAACTAATATTAAAACATATTGAAGATTCATTGTCAAAGACCTAGATTAACATACCAATTATAAGTCCAACTCACGTGGGGGATCTTTTCTACCATGAGAGTCAAGTAAGCTGTTCCTAAGGACTCAAACAAGAGAATACTTCCATAAATATTATTGAAAACTGTAAATTGCGCAATGATTATGTACGCATTGATTATGGTTTTGTTGTATATTTTGCATTTTTAGCTTTCAAAGGACTGCAAGAAACATCTGGTGTTTATACTATTGAGTCTATCACCCAATCTGTTGCTTTCTATGGCTAAGCAATTACTTGGATCACTACTTGAGAATCTAGCTCCTCCAGTTACAAGCTTTTTCTTTTTGATCTGTTGAGCTTGTGCTTCTTATACTCTTATGATGCGGCTACGCTTCACCACCTTGATTCGGATTTCGACTACGTGAAGCTAGATTTCGCAAATTTTAAAGAGCCTTCATTTGATATGCAGATTGCAAATATTCATGTTATGCATGTTGATCTTACTGCTACATCAAATATTAGTGAGAAACGATCTTTTGGTGCAAGACTCCAATTGTGGCTACAAGTCTGATTTTTATTGTCCCATTCTTGATCAAGACAAATGAAATCATGAATTACCAAATTTATCAAAAACCAAACATTATTTGTTATGATCCCACATCGACTAAGTATGGGATTGGTTGGTGGTTTATAAACTCCTAGGCACCCTTCCCTTGCAAGTCGGTTTTCAAGGGTGAGTTCTATCTAGTGGGTTCATAACAAATGGTATCAGAGCCACTCCATGTATGGGTCATGTTGTGACGGTTGCAATCGTGTGGCACGAGGGGTGATTCCGGTATGGCAGTGTTCGTTCGGGGCTAGGAAAGATCACCTAATGCACAACCAGCCCATGTGAGCGCCTAAACCGCCGTGGACGTTGGCTGCGGAGCGTAGTGGTTGTTATAATCCCACATCGACTAAGTATGAGATTGGCTGGTGGTTTATAAGCCCCTAGGTACCCTTCCCTTGCAAGCCGATTTTTAAGGGTAAGTTATACCTAGTGGGTTCATAACATTATTCATGACCAAAGTAGCCAACAATTGAAACTAATTGATGAGTTGGAAGGATTAATGAAGTTGATAGGGACATAATCCTTTTGGTCCAGTTGGTTATTCCACATTCAGCAAAGCAAGAGATCTTTAAAGGCTACGAGGATTGTCTCCACAGGATCATGGTAAGAGAGCAATTTAAGAACAATTGTGTTGGGGTTTCTTCTTCCATTTTACAAATGGGACAAAGGGTCTGATTCTCATTAATGGGAAGGAAGATTTTAGTAGTGACTTAGTAGATAAGATGTCATTTAAAACTTCGTACGAAGAGTTTTTAACTTTCAATTCATAATATTTTCTAGTGGAGTTCCACTTCGGAGCGGATGTAGCTATTTTGTTGAGATTAACGGACACGAATAAGATATAGACACGTAAACCATCCACATAATAAGCTATTGAGCCGCACTACAACAGATTTAGAGAAAAAAATCCTACCTTTTATGTCTTGTCGCTGCAGTTTTTTTTTTTTTTTTTGTTTCCTCTCTTTCTCAGCTAAGAGTGGAGAAGAAGTCAGCTCACTCCATCGACTTCTTCTCCACTCTTAGCTGCTATAATTTTTTTCTTCACAACACCGTCAACCATTCACTACTGCTAGAACGATTTTTCCAACACAACCAACCATCATCCTCAGTCCCCCATAGTCTAAAAATTGTTTGTTTTTCTGTTTTTAATTTAGAAATGCAGCATCGTGTCCTACCTAGAAACAAAACTCTTGTCTGGCCGCGTCTTTTTTATTTAGAAGGGTTTTTCTGTTTTTTATTTATAAATTCTTGAGCATTGCTTGTTCAGTTCAGTAATTTCATAAATGCAACATCGTCTTCTACCTTGAGATGTTTCTGATCATAATTTCTAACAATGATGGCAATCATGACAGAACTCACTGGAGATGAGAGCATGACATCACAAACACCAAAGATCATAAAAGCATCTATTCTTTTTTATTAACTTGCAGAAACACCATAGTTCACTAGAATGATCACCAAAGATCACAGAGAATTACAAGACACACCAAAGATTGCCTAGAACAAGCAATCATGGTCACTTTGCAAAATGAAATTGTCGAGAATTTCTTTTTTTTTTTTTTTTTGGCAAAATGCCTCTGGTTGGGAGAGATAGTTGGTTATGGGAGGGTGGGTCTGGGCAGCGTTCGGTGAGGGAATTGGCTTTGGGCAAATCCGTGGGGTTGGAAGAGAGGGAGTGTTCGTGGGGGGGTTGGAAGAGGGTGGGTCTAGACAGCATCCTCTGTTTTGTGGTCCAAGATAAGTTTTTCAAGAGACTTACGTGGCAACATTTTATTAGTAGCTGCTTTTTAGACATTATTGGAATGACCTGTTAGAAGATTTTCTCTTTCTAGAATACTGGAGGATAAAAGGATTGTTGGACATGAATTGAGCTTAGGTCATAGCAGCATGTGCAAATTTTAGCGAGATGTTCCTCAATGAATGGTGAGTCCATTTTGTTTAGTTATTTATGTGATGGAATTGCTGTTGAGATTATGGGAGTTTTTGGATTTCATTTCTTGAGAGAACAAAGCTTGAAGTAAGTGGACATTCCATCTTCCTGGCTCTTCTAAGATCAATTCAGAGATTGATAATGAGGCATCTATACATGTTTGAGGATGATTGAGGAGTTGGTTTGAAATAAGGTTGAGTGAGAATCGAGGTATCTAACTACTAAGCTCTAGTTCTGCCATTATTAATAATTTGAAGCAAATACTAGATTTTGGATCAGATGCTAGTAGAAAATAATTATTTTAAAGTATTTTTCAGAGAATGTATGCTTCCAGATAGTGTTGTTGTCATCATTGATGAGTTCCCACATTTACAAAGAATAGTCTTGTTGAATTGAGAGATGAGTTTGAGACCTAATCCACCCGCCCACTGACTATGACTTTGGCTTACAAATTGTGTTCCATGTTTTGAGGTGAAATTGTAAGTTTTTGTTGGATGGAAACCCCACCAAAATTCCATTAAGGCAATGCTAATGCTTTTCAATATTGATTTTGGAATCCAAAGGGATCGAGGATAGTGTGTAAGATAGAGGGGATGGAGCTTGCTAGTGGCCTTTCAAGGGTGGTTCGGTCTGCTTGTAATAAAAGTTTGGACTTTGGATTTCCAGCCATCAGGCTTTTGATGGACTTTTTCTTGGATTTCAGCAAATTAGTTCTTTTTTAAATTTTGAAAGAAAGAAGAAGAGGAAGGTATTTGCCTCCTCAAGATATTGGGTTAGTTCTATATATATATATATATATTTGTTAATAATGATTCATCTAAATATTCAAAAAGATCGACTCCAGTTCTTATTCACACTTAAGGCCATCAAGTGGTCACCAGACAACATTTATTGTTATATGTGTGAACATTGTCATATCATCAGTGAGGAGTGACATAATGGTGAGCTTGATTTCACTACATCAAGCTTAGAACAATTTACGCGGGTGCGGATCCAGGTAGCCGGCTATACCCTAGTGTGTAATACGGTTTGATCGGATTGATCATTTGCTCGAGGGTGAGCACCGACTTAGTTGAAGTCAAATTGGAGAATCCAACTCTGACTCTGACTTGTGTAGGGTTCTGATCTGACAAGCGGAGTTAGATTTAGACTTTTAGTTTTAGGTTTTTTTTTTAACTTCATATTTAATCCATTTTAAAAAAGAATTTTTGTAGCCTTTCAAATTTCAAATTTTTCAAAAAATTTAAAACTAAAATTAAATTATTCACTGCTAATTTACTTCTATACTAATATCTAACCCATGTTTTTTAATATAGATACTAAACTTATACTATAGTGTTGAATTACATTTTATCATACTATAGTATTACATATTATTTTTAATGTCTAATTACATGTTATTATACTAATGTCTAACTTATTTCTAGCTTAATTATATACTAGACTTTCTAGTATCTAATTATATGTTATTATAATTTAGAAAATTAGTATATGTGTTATTAATTTATTATATTAGACTTATTTAAATACTAATGTCTAATTTATTTCTATAATTGAATATGCATGGTAGTAATACTATAATGTTTACATATACTAAACTATCATTAGTTTATTTATATTATAGTATAAATATATTATTTTACAATCATTAGCTCATACTAGTATCTTATTGATTTTTTTTTTTTTGAAAGTATAACATGTATATTTCATTTATCAACAATCAATCATTACAATATTTCTCCCTCAACACAGAATTCATAATCTGTGGAGGGCCCTCCTCCATCCATACAATTTCTTCATCACAAGTAAGAGCCATTTTGGCTAATGAATGAGCTACATTGTTAGCCTCCCTATGAATGAAATTTACAGACCAACTCATATTATCCTTCAACAAACTTCTAATATCCTCAATTACTACACCATAATCTGCCCATATATCAGCATTACAGTTTGTATCTTTAACAACCACCTGGGAATCACCCTCCAAAAATACCTTCTGCAGTCCCAGCTCCAAGCAAAAAAACAATGCTCTTCTCAGTGCATATGCCTCAGCCACTACAGCTTTAACAACAACATAAAGTTTTGAACACAGACAAGCAAGAATCTCACCTTCCGAGTCCCTTACAATGATCCCAATTCCCACTTGTTTGTTTTTTACATCCAGTGCAACATCCCAGTTTACTTTGCAGATCATAGTATCAGGTTTTTTCCATCTAATCAGCCTCCTGTCAACATGGTCAGGCTTAGAGGTGCTGTTAACAGATTTAAAATCTTCAATATTTTGCATGGCAGCATGAATTAAAGCTTTTGGACTCTCAAACATTTTCTAAAAAATAAAAGAGTTTCTTCTCAACCATATCCTTCTCATCGTGCAAGCCACAAGACCAATCTCATCCTCCTCCAAACAGCTGTTGATTTGCTTCCATAGCTCCATAAAGTGACCTGCAGAACAAACCCACTTATGAACTGGACTATCATTCTCTACCCAGACATCTGATGCAGCTGGACAACACCATAAAGCATGTGTAGTGGTCTCCTCTTCCCTCTCACAGATAGGACATAAGCTGTTTTCACTTATTTTCTTCTTTTTTAAATTCAGATTGGTAGGCAGTAACTCATGGAAAGCCTTCCACAAGAACTGTTTCACCACACCCTGCACCTTCAGCTTCCATATCGACTTCCATCCAAGCTCATCTGAGTTCATAGTTGAGGATTCACCCTTCTCAGCCCTTGTCCTTGAATGTTCCAGGTGATATGCACTTTTTACAGAAAATAAGCCATTCTGAGAGCAGCTCCACCTCATTTTGTCCTTTGTACCCATCTTGCTTAGAGGAATATTACCGATGGCCTCAGCCTCTTCTTTGTTGAAAATCTCATTAATAAGCTCTTCATTCCATTTACCACTGTCCTCCTTGATTAACTGCTTAACAGTTGCCTCAGCTGGAAGCATCTTCACAGGAGATTGTAATAAATGGAAAGAAGATGAAGGTACCCATCTATCTTTCCATATTTTTATCACATTCCCATCTGATAAATGGTCAATTATGTGACATTAATACTCTTAAATATCTTGAGTAAAAGTGCTTTATGAGTTAAAATAAGAGTATTAGTTAGATAATGTGAATTAATTTTCTTTGACATACGAAACAATATATTACCCCTAATTAAACTTAGATGCATGCATTTTGATGTGGGGCCGACTAATGCTTACGTAAAACTTATAGTTGAATCTTGGTCGATGTCTAGGAGTGAAGCCATTGCCTACATAGCTGAAAAATTCTATGAAGATAAAAGCAAGTGAAAGAAATAAATGAAGGGAACACAAGATGGGACTCATGGCTGGAACTTGGACAGCAGCAGAAAACAACTCACGGGCAACACTTTAATGCAGAAAAAAATAAAAGATCAAAGCAGCTCAAGAACCACTCGGGTAGCACACCAACTCGGCACACTTGCAGAAAAGTTGATGCAGCACAGCACATGAATGAAACCCACGGACAGCTCACACAAGCCACTCACATGCACATGCAATGACAGCATACATGCAGAAAGTTAAGAAACAACATGCAGAAAATGAAAGAAGAAAACCACATGCAGAAAAAGAAAACACTTGAAGCAATGCAGCTCAAACCAACGGACAGCACACAACAAAACAGCATGCAGAAAAGCAAAAGAAGAAAAGCAGCAGCAGAAACAACTCGGCAGCAACCACTTCACATGCAGAAAGTTAAAAAAAACACATGCAGAAAATAAATGCCACTCACGGCACATGCAGCACTTGAAGCAGAAACCTGGAGACAGCAAAAGTCACTCACACATGCAGCACGCATGCATCACACGGATAGAAACAGAACATGCACATGGACAGCAACCAAACATATGCACATGCAGAAACAGAACATGCAGAAATGCAAGAAATGCATCACTCGGACCCCAGAATTTTTATGTTTTTTTTGTTATTTTATTGAGTTGGCTATAAGGTTGAGAACCCTATAAAACCAACGGGGGGGCAGCAGGAGTAGGGGAGTTAGTTTGAAGTTTATTTCCTTGTTAGTTTCAAGTTTATTTCCGAGTTAGTTTGAAGTTTATTTCCTTGTTAGTTTCAAGTTTATTTCCTTGTTAGTTTGAAGTTTATTTCCTTGTTAGTTTCAAGTTTATTACCTTGTTAGTTTCAAGTTTATTACCTAGTTAGTTTCAGTTTTTATTACTTTGTTATAGTTTTTGATATGGTTCTACTTAGATTTATCTTTGCTACTAAAAATATCATGTGTAACTAATTTCTATAGCTTGGGTTGTGGAATGAGATTTAATTTCTTTTAGATTCTAGTGTGATGCAATATTTTGTTGTCTAATGTTGACTTCAATAAATTACTAGTCGGATTCAAAAGGAAAATAGATTGCGGCTCTTGCTCTTGTTTTGTTGTTGACGTAAGGCACAACAAAAACTTGAATTTATCAAGGCCTCTTTCGATTGATTATGAATATAAATTTGGCTAGTAAATTAGAGAATTTCTTGAAAAAATATTGTAAAAATTTGAGCTTAATTTTATCTTCCGAATATCAATTATTTGACTGGATTGTTAATCGAGAAATTATCTAGAATCCGAAATAGAAAGAATCTCAAACCCAACCCAAGTGTTTGTTTATTGTTTCTTGCAAGTTTAATTCATTTGCTACACACTTTCTCTAAATCTCTTAGTTTTGGTAATTTTAAAAATATAGATCCACATCAATTTTCATCCTTCATAATTGATACATCTTTTACACAAAGAAAATCTCACAAACGCTTTGATAATCCCTTTGTCCCTGTGAATTTGATCTTGGGACTTACCCTTGTATTACTTTGACAGCTTCTACGCTTGGAAGACAATATTATAAGCTGAGTCAAGTTTTTGGCGCCGTTGCCGGAGACAACTGGTGTTTATCAGAGTATTTTTTTTTTCTCTTTCTGAGAGGATATTTATGGAGCTGTGAACCTCTTCACAGCCTGGGTGATATTTTTACCTCTCATTTTACTGGTTTACTGTTAACTTGTTTTGTGCTGAAGTTGCATGTCTAGTTGGGCTAGAGATAGCACACATAGACTTGCTAGGACTGAATCATCGACCTCATCATCGAGTGCATCATCTGTTTCTCTTAAATCATCAGCTGACACTGATAGCAACATGGCTGAAAATGAGCATCATGATAGGGAAGTGGAGAATCCAAACAGGACACTTAGAGAATATCTTCAGCCTGTTAGGACTAGCACACCTTCTTGCATAATTTTACCTCTTAATGCAAATGCTTTTAATTTCAAACCTGGGATGATTCCATTGTTACCACACTTTCATGGTATGGAATCAGAGAACCCTTACTTGCATATCAAAGAGTTTGAAGAAGTGTGTTCCACATTCATGGATAGAACATGCACTGAAGAGGTCATAAGATTGAAACTGTTTCCATTTTCCTTAAAAGACAAGGCTAAGACATGGTTGAATTCCTTAAGACCAAGATCCATTGGGACTTGGCAAGAAATGCAAACTGAATTTTTAAAGAAATTTTTTCCCATGCATAGAACCAATGCCTTGAAAAGACAAATCATGAATTTTTGCCAAAAGGATGTGGAAACATTTTATCATTGTTGGGAACGATTCAAAGACCTTTTAAATGCATGTCCTCATCATGGATATGAGAATTGGAGGGTCATCAGTTTTTTTTATGAGGGGTTGCAACCAAAAATGAGACAATTTGTGGAAACCATGTGTAATGGAGCGTTTTTTAGCAAAGAACCTGAGGAAGCTTTTGAATATTTTGATTATCTAGCTGAAAATGCACAATCATGGGATACATCTGACATTCATGATAGGTCGGAAAGTTCGAGGACAATTTCAGGGGGTGGGAAATATAATCTGAGGGAAGTAGATGATTTGAATGCTAGGTTGGCTATGATTTCTAAGAAATTAGAAACCATAGAACTGAAGAAAGTAAATGAAGTACAAGCTGTACCTCAGATTACCTTGAGCTGTAATATTTGTGAGGGCCAAGGACATTCAACTAATGATTGCCCAACCATTCCAGCTTTTAAAGAAGTTCTTTTGGATCAATCTAATGCTGTTAATATGGTTGCTAAATCTTTTTCAGGTCCTTATTCCAACACTTACAATTCGGGATGGAGAAATCACCCTAATTTCAGTTGGAGGGGTGAACAAGCTGCTTTACCTGCACCCAACATAGCTGGTCCTTCACAAATTGTACCCTACACTACTCCAGGAGGTCCAGGACCATCTCAATATGCCAACCACATGTTACCAGTTCAGAAAAAGAACCTTGAAGACAATTTCCAGCAATTATCCACCAACTTTCAGCAGCTGTCCACCAATTTTCAGCAATTCATGCAAAGCCAAGCTGCTATCAATAGTCAAAATTCCCAAGCCATTGCTGACATTCGAGGGTCAGTCACAAGGTTGACCACAACCATGAGCGCTCAAGAGAAAGGGAAGTTCCCTGCACAATCTCAACCTAATCCACAAGGCCAAAACCAACAATTTCAAAGTATGGCAGGAGATCCAAATGTCAAGCAAGTCAAGGCTATTACAACCTTGAGAAGTGGTAAGGTGATCGGCATCCCAGATCAAGAGGTAGAAAAGAATGGTAACATTTCTAACCCTCCTTCTGAAAATGAGGCACATGATCCTTTGGAATCTAAAAGTGTCCCAAGCACTACACTTGCACCTTTTCCTCAAAGGTTAATCCCTTTGCACAAAGATAAGCATCACGCTGAAATCCTTGAAATTTTTAAGCAAGTTAGGATAAATATACCATTGTTGGATGCTATTCAACAGATTCCTACCTATGCTAAATTTTTAAAGGATTTATGCACCGTGAAAAGAAAATTGAATGTGCAAAAGAAAGCTTTTCTTACTGAGCAGGTTAGTGCTATTATCCAAACCAACACTCCTCCCAAATACAAGGATCCAGGATCCCCTACCATAGCTTGCATGATAGGGAACTCAAAAATAGGCCAAGCATTATTAGACTTAGGTTCAAGTGTGAACTTATTGCCTTATAATGTTTATGTTCAGCTTGGATTGGGTGAGTTGAAATCTACTTCTATCACATTGCAGTTGGCAGATAGGTCTATAAAGATTCCTAGAGGTGTTGTGGAAGATGTTTTGGTTCAAGTAGACAAATTCTACTATCCAGTAGACTTTGTCGTACTCGACATGCAATTGACTAATCATTCTACTTTCCAAGCACCGGTTATCTTAGGAAGACCTTTCTTGGCTACTTCTAATGCACTCATAAATTGTAGAAGTGGAGTTTTAAAATTGAGTTTTGGAAATATGACCTTGGAGCTAAATATTTTTAATCTTTGCAGGCAACCGCAAGAAGTTGAAGAAGTTCATGAAGTGAATTTGCTGGAAAATTTCATTGATGAAAATTCTGCACATTACTTTCAACTTATTGATTCTTTAGAGGAATTTGAAGAAGATTTGAAAATATTTGATAATATTAATGACTCATCTCTTGTTTCCTCAATAGGTCAGCAAGTTACACCACCATGGAGGCCAAAATTTGAGCAACTTCCACCATTGACATCAACTCTCAAACCTTCGGAGGAGCAATCCCCAACTTTGGACTTCAAACCTCTTCCATTGGAGTTGAAGTATGCTTTCTTAGGACCACAAAGCACTTTCCCTGTGGTAATTTCTTCTCACTTAACTAGTGAACAAGAAGATAAATTGCTAGATGTGCTTAAGAAGCATAAAAAGTCTATTGGATGGACAATGGCTGATATAAAAGGTATAAGTCCCTTGGAGTGTACCCATAGGATTTATTTAGAAGATAATGCAAAACCTTCTCGGGAAATGCAAAGAAGGTTGAATCCCACAATGAAGGAAGTGGTTAAAAATGAGGTGTTGAAATTGCTTGATGTGGGTATCATTTACCCCATCTCGGATAGCAAGTGGGTAAGTCCCATTCATGTAGTTCCAAAAAAATCTGGGCTTACCATTGTTAAAAATGATCAAGATGAATCGATTCCTACAAGAATTCCTACTGGTTGGCGCATGTGTATTGATTATAGGAAGTTGAATGCCGCCACTAGGAAAGATCATTTTCCTTTGCCTTTCCTTGATCAAGTGTTAGAAAAAGTCGCTGGACATGCTTTTTATTGTTTCTTAGATGGGTTCTCCGGTTACTATCAATTGGAAATAGCACCAGAGGATCAAGAAAAGACCACCTTTACTTGTCCCTTTGGTACTTTTGCTTTCAGGAGAATGCCTTTTGGTTTATGCAATGCACCAGCAACTTTTCAAAGATGCATGCTTAGCATTTTTTCTGACATGATTGAGAACACTCTAGAAGTGTTTATGGATGATTTTTCTGTATTTGGTGATTCATTCGAGGTTTGTTTAACCAATTTACAAGCTGTTTTGGCCAGGTGTGAAGAGAAGCAGTTGCTACTTAATTGGGAGAAGTGCCATTTCATGGTGCAACAGGGCATTGTTCTAGGACATGTTGTTTCATCTAGAGGACTTGAAGTAGATAGAGCAAAAATCGATTTGATTTCTAAACTTCCTACACCTAAGTCAATGAAAGACATTAGATCTTTTCTTGGGCATGCGGGTTTTTATAGGAGATTTATCAAAGACTTTAGCTCTACTTCTAAGCCTCTATGTAAGCTATTGATGAATGATGTAAAATTTGATTGGACACCCGAGTGTCAAGAAGCTTTTTGTCGGCTTAAAACTTTGCTAACCACTGCTCCGATTCTTCAACCTCCTGATTGGTCACTTTCTTTTGAAATCATGTGTGATGCAAGTGATTTTGCTATAGGAGCTGTTCTTGGACAGCGTAAGAACAAACTTCCTTATGTCATTTACTATGCAAGTAAAACTTTGAATTTTGCTCAAAAAAATTATTCTACTACTGAAAAAGAATTACTTGCTGTAGTATTTGCTTTAGAGAAGTTTCGTGCATATATTCTTGGTTCTCCTATAGTCATCTTTACTGACCATGCAGCTCTCAAGTATTTATTGACAAAGAAAGATGCAAAACCAAGGTTGATTAGATGGATACTTTTACTCCAGGAGTTCAATATCATCATCAAGGACAAGAAAGGAGTAGAGAATGTGGTAGCCGACCATTTGTCTAGGCTCACAGTTGCTGAAACTGAACAACCAACACCTGTTCTTGATTCTTTTCCTGATGAACATCTTATGTTGGTTGAAAATTTGCCTTGGTTTGCTGATATAGTTAATTTTCTGGTGACAGGAAAAACACCACTTCATTGGAGTGCTCAAGATATACGAAAGTTCATGCATGAGGTGAGATCGTTCTTTTATGATGATCCTTACCTTTTCAAGTATTGTCCTGATCAAATCATTAGAAAATGTGTGCCTGAGCATGAGATGCAAGCTGTCCTTTCTTTTTGCCATAGTGAGGCGTGTGGGGGTCATTTTTCTGCACACAAGACAGTTGCAAAAATTTTACAAAGTGGTTTTTATTGGCCTCATTTGTTTAAAGATGCATATAGTTTCTGCAAGACTTGCGAGTCATGTCAGAAATTAGGTGTTGTCACGAAAAGGAACATGATGCCTTTAAAACCCATTTTGGTCATAGAGATTTTTGATTGTTGGGGAATTGATTTTATGGGGCCATTTCCTTCTTCTTTTGGTTATTTGTACATCTTAGTGGCCATTGATTATGTTTCAAAATGGGTCAAAGCCATACCATGTAAAACAAATGACCATAAGGTGGTGCTTAAACAAATGACCACATGATATATATTGCAAAGAGATATATGTTTTTTGGGAGAAGTAAGGAAAAAAAGAAGAAGAAGAGTAGTACAAACAAGACACCCGTAAAGGGTATAACACAAGCAAAGGCATCCCATCTAGATTGATCAAACTCAAACTCTAACAAGCATTCTACAGAAAACAGAGAGAAAAACCACATAATGCAAAGCAATATCAATCATTGGCAACCAGAGCCTTCTTGTTGATTATTTGATAGACTGTAGAATTGTTAGAAAATATCCAGCACTCCCTTTTATAGCTTATGAAACTTGAATAGACTCTCCATGTGACACATTTAGATTCCACTTAGAATTTAATGGAGATTGAAGCGTTGGAACATGCAACACAAAATCACATACCCTCATTCATGATGGTAAGGATGCAGTGCTCATAGCATACATCGAATAATATGTAGTATTCGCAGTGGATAATTATTTTTAGCAATACATAATGTAATAGAATGTTATATCCCAACATGCAATCATAACTAAATAATATTTACATCTTAAAAGTTATCTAACAAGTCTGTATCAAAACAAGTACTGGAGACAACACTCCATAAGTACTAACATGAAATAAAACTAATAAGCTAAATCACTAAACCGCTCATGTAGCTTAGCTATGATCTCTAAAATAACATCTAGAAAATGGAGGATCGACTCCTTCAGCTTCTTGTGCCTGCTCCGTGGTCTAATTGACCTCATCCAGCTGGTCGAATCCCCAGTCCTCTACCAAATCATCTACCATTTTGGGTGGAATGGTAGTTGGAACTATCAAGTGAGATTTATTAAATCTCAACAAGTAAAACTCCTAAGCAACTGATGTTATATCATGCATGACAATAATATAATATGCATGCATCATGACATGGACATGAAAATGCATGACATGACTTAAAAATAACATGATTTGACTTGAAAGTGGCATGACATGGCATGAACATAGCATGATTATGTGAATGTGAAACCTTGTTAACATATACATTATGTTTGTCTATTGATCTACTTGGACACAGCAAAATGCCAATGCCCTTTTGCTTCATCAAAAATATTCAAACAAAGCAGATTGCCTCAACCCAAAATATTCCACCAGAGATACTCAGACAAAGCCAAATTGCTTGCACCATGAGTATTTTATTAGAAGTACTCAGATAAAGCAGAATGCCTCCATCGTAAGCACCTTATTCAAGTTTTTTATTAGAGATACTTTGACAAGCAGATTGCCATAGCCACAAGTACCCATGCATGCTTAACTAAGAAAAAATTTCATAACTGCCTCGTAGCACTTGGGGTCGTGATAAAATAAGACTCATGCATGACATAGAAATATTTCATGACATACTAAATGCTAACATTTTATTCATGGCATGTAATAGATAATCATGTAATAGAAATGATGATGTGGCATTCATGGTAATATAACAGATAATCATGTAACAAAAACGACTACTTGGCATTCATGGCATGTAATAGATAATATTCTAAAGAAATGATGATGTGGCATTCATGGAATCTAATAGATAATCATGTAATAGAAATGATGACGTGGCACTATGGTATGTAACAGATAATCATGCAACAGAAGTGGTGACAAGGCATTTGTGCCATGTGACAGATGATTATGTACAATAATAAGTGACATGGTATGGAACATTATAAAAAATTATAATAAGTATAATACACAAGAATATAAAGTTCTTACCACTACACATAAAAATATTGATAGTAAGTTCAAAGCAAACTTACAAAAATGTAGTGTAGCGTAAGCAAAGCGTAATAGAGTGTAAGTTGAAATAAGATACATTCTAGGGTTAGAACATCTCACTTAATCTTCCTAATTACAAAACTCACAAACTTATGGTCAAATTCACAAAGTTACCCCCCAACATTGAGAAATTCCAAATTTACCCCTAAAAATCAGGATTTTGCAAACGAACTCCAAAATTACCAAAATTCATATTCTTCATGTAAATTTCATCCTAAATGGGTTCTGCTTGGTAAGTAGGATGAAAATTTTGAGTTTAAAATGAAATATTGAAATATTATATTTTAATATTATTACTGTTTTGGGATTTGAAAAAGTTAAGAAAAAATTGAATTATTTATTATATTTTGTATGGGGATTTGAAAAACTTGTAATGATGATGAGATGAGAATTTTGAGTTTGAGATGAAATTTTTTTTTTACCAAACCGAACCTAAATATGAACTTAGAAATTTTTAAAACTAATCTCAAATATGCAAACTCTTTCTTGATTAGGCTAAAATCTAGGGTTTTGTTGCCACTTGGCCATTTAACACTCTTAACATTCTTAAACTGAAAATGACAACTCTAAAAATAATATCCTTAGTTTTAAAATCATTTTAAAATACTAAATCACATATTCCACAAAAAACTTTGACTCCCTACATCAAAGAAAGTGCCAAAATATCAAGATTAGATCAAATAAAATCAATTCTAAATGTTATGGGTTTAACATTTTCATATGAACTCCAAGGATTCCAAACATTCATAAATAACACTTTTAACATTTTCATCATTCAATCATAAGTGATAGCATGCTTGACTAATCAATAGAATATCACAAAACTCAACATAGAATAATCAGTTTGCATAGAAACTTAGAAACGGACATGCATGCTTTTGGACTTGAAACCAAGTGACTAGATCCTTAATTTTCATGCAATAACTCTTGAAGGATTACAACCATATACCTTGTGATACACCATTTTTACGTGTATTTTTATTGAATGAGTTTTTAATTTAATTAAAATATTAGTTCTTTTATTTTAAATTTATCGAATTTTAATTGGATCTATTTATTTGTGAAATTTATTTTGAGGTGCTTTCTTCATATTAATTATTGTTTGTGTTTAAATTGCTCTTTAATTTAATTTAGTTTATTTTTAGATTTTAAAGTTTTTTGTTAGTTTTTACAAGTTATTTATTTTATTTTAGCTAGCTATTATGTTTAAATTATTTTATTCGATTTATTGCTTTTAAAATTGTTTTCATTGGATCAGTTTCTGGATCCTAGATGTGAGGATTGGACCTCATTTCTTTTCTCCATATTTTCTTTTTCTCTTTTCCTTTTTCTTTTTCTCTTTTCTCATTCTTTTTCCTTCTTTCTTCTCTTTCTCCTTACTTTTCTTACGGTTTTCTCTCTCCTCTCCCGTGCACCATACCCTTCTCTTCCCGTTGGAATTTTTGTTCCACCACTGCATCGCCACCGTCCCGCCGTGACGTGCACCGCCCCCATTACCCTCTTCCCCACCTGCTGGCGCACCTCCCCACCAAATCTCAGCTCCATCCGAGCCACCGTTAGCCGCTGTGAGCCCCACCAATCCAAACTGTTTTTGACCTGTTCCGCCGCCGGCCACCATTTTTTCACATCTTCATCACCGACATCTTGCCGACCTAACCCAACTATTTCTGTAACAGCCCGCTAAAATTATCAGTTTTGGATTCTTTCCCGACAGCAATCACATCTCTCTCGTCTTAACCCTCTATCTTTAGTTATTTATGTTTAACATAATTGTTTTGGTTGGCTGTAGACTGTGTAGTTAGTGTTTGTGGAGTTTGCTGCGTAGTTGTGAAACGAAATGTGGTTGTGAAGTGTTAGGCTTGATTTTGTAGTTTTGTGGACTGTGCTGTGAAGTATAGGCATGAGATGGATGCCGTAGATGTGATACGGCGGGTTGTGTGAAGAGAATACGCGTGTAGCGTATTCTGTGTAATGCAGCGACGCGCCGCGCGACATGCGCTGTAGTGATGTGGGTCGTAGAAGGAAGGGAGTACGCATGTAGTGTACTCCGTGTGGTATGGCGATGCATCGTGTGATGTGCATCGTGTTGATGAGTGTTGTAGCGAAGGAAGTACGCGTAGCGCGTACTCCGTGTCGCGTAGCGATGCACCGTGAGACGTGTATCGCAGTGATGGGTTTTGTAGTGTGAATGGAAGAGAGTTCACGTGAGTGTACTCTGTACTAAGTCGTGATACACCGGATGGCGTGTCACGAAGGGTTGAATGGCGTAGCAGAGAAGTGTGGAGCGTATGGTGTAATGTTGGGAAACTGTATGACAGTGTCCCGAAGCAGTGATGATATGGATTATAGTCCGGGATGACTGGTGTCATCTTGTGGTTGACTATGGCTAAGAGTATATGGATTGAGAAATGAGTTGTTTGTTTGGTTGTTATTGATAATTTTAATGAACTTGTTTTAGTGCAAAGGCTTTCTGAAGTCAATTTATCTCTTCCGAGTATAGTGAAACCTCAAGTTGGCCGTGGTGTTGCAAGTGCTTACAATATGGCAATTGAGTTCAGAAGTGAAAATCTTAAGGACTTGAGTGTTCCTCTTCCAGCTGTTGTGCAGTTCCTCGTGTCTCGCGCTCTATTCTCATAGAACGCGACGATCGAGGTAAGTTAGCCTCTAACTTACTATCAGTTTATTGTGTATGTGTGATGGGTAAGAGAACTACAATTTATGTATGTATGTTATCGTATATGCCATGTCATGCTATGTCATTACATGTTTATCTGTTACGTATGATTTAATCTCTCATGAATAATTATCTGTTATATAATCTTTTCTGTCATACAATGATGTATGTTATAAGTATGCCATGTTAAGTATGCCATATGATACATGTATGCCATGAAATGTTTATGATTAAATCATATTATGCCATTTACAAGTATACGCCATGTTAGAAAAGTATATGATATTAAATAATATCACATGCATTAAGAAAGATAAGACATGTTATGTTATAATAATGCGTGGGGCCACAACAACTGTGGAGTACGTATTATATTTATGTTATTTATAATGCGTGGGGCCACAACAACTGTGGAGTACGTATTATATTTTATGTTATTTATAATGCGTGGGGCCACAACAACTGTGGAGTACGTATTATATTTTATGTTACTTATAATGCGTGGGGCCACAACAACTGTGGAGTACGTATTATATTTATGTTACTTATAATGCGTGGGGCCACAACAACTGTGGAGTACGTATTATATTTATGTTATGTTATTTATAATGCGTGGGGCCACAACAACTGTGGAGTACGTATTATATTTTATGTTATGTTACTTATAATGCGTGGGGCCACAACAACTGTGGAGTACGTATTATATTTATGTTACTTATAATGCGTGGGGCCACAACAACTGTGGAGTACGTATTATATTTATGTTATGTTACTTATAATGCGTGGGGCCACAACAACTGTGGAGTACGTATTATATTTATGTTATGTTATTTATAATGCGTGGGGCCACAACAACTGTGGAGTACGTATTATATCTTATGTTATGTTACTTATAATGCGTGGGGCCACAACAACTGTGGAGTACGTATTATATTTATGTTACTTATAATGCGTGGGGCCACAACAACTGTGGAGTACGTATTATATTTATGTTATGTTACTTATAATGCGTGGGGCCACAACAACTGTGGAGTACGTATTATATTTATGTTATGTTATTTATAATGCGTGGGGCCACAACAACTGTGGAGTACGTATTATATCTTATGTTATGTTACTTATAATGCGTGGGGCCACAACAACTGTGGAGTACGTATTATATTTATGTTACTTATAATGCGTGGGGCCACAACAACTGTGGAGTACGTATTATATTTATGTTATGTTACTTATAATGCGTGGGGCCACAACAACTGTGGAGTACGTATTATATTTATGTTATGTTATTTATAATGCGTGGGGCCACAACAACTGTGGAGTACGTATTATATCTTATGTTATGTTACTTATAATGCGTGGGGCCACAACAACTGTGGAGTACGTATTATATTTATGTTACTTATAATGCGTGGGGCCACAACAACTGTGGAGTACGTATTATATTTATGTTATGTTACTTATAATGCGTGGGGCCACAACAACTGTGGAGTACGTATTATATTTATGTTACTTATAATGCGTGGGGCCACAACAACTGTGGAGTACGTATTATATTTTATGTTACATGAAGTATGGGGCCACAACAACTGTGGAGCATACACTACATGAGACACAGCAATTGTGACATGTAGAATACGTGGGGCCACAACAACTGTGGAGTACGTATTATATTTTATGTTATGTGAATTCATGGGGCCACAACAACTGTGGAGCATGAAGTATGGGGCCACAACAACTGTGGAGCATACACTACATGAGACACAGCAATTGTGACATGTAGAATACGTGGGGCCACAACAACTGTGGAGTACGTATTATGTTTTATGTTACTTGAATACGTGGGGCCACAACAACTGTGGAGTACGTATTAATGCACGTTATTAATCAAGACAATTAAATAAGATTCCAAGTTTATGTTAAGTCAAGTTTCAGATCAAGTTCATGTTATGTTATGCTCACGTACATGTTATGTTCATGTTCATGTTATGTTCCAAGTTCATGTTCACATCATGTTATGTTCACGTTTATGATACGTTCAAGCTCACGTTCATGTTATGTTATGTTCATGTCCATGTTATGTTTCACGTTCATGTTATGTTGATTGTTCATGTTATGTTTTAAGCTTAAGTTCATGCCATGTTAAGTCAAGTTCAGTTCACGCTTAAGTTCTGGTTAAGTCATGCTATATGTCAAGTTATACTATGTTTATGTATGACTATAATTATGCATTTATGCTTTTACTGCCATGCATGCATTTTTAACCTGTGTATAAGTTTTATGTTAACTTACTGAGATTTGTAATCAAATCTCACTGTGGTAGTCCCAACTACCATTCCCCCCGAATGGTAGATCTTGTTACAGGACCCAAAGGAGAATTGGAATCTGACCAACTGAATACGGTCGACTAGGCCACGGTGCGATGTTGATGATGGTATAGTATTTAACTTAGGTTAATACTTGTACTTTTGGAGTTGTATCTCAAGTATTCTTTTGATCACAACCATTTTAGACTAGTGTGGTGATCACGGCTTTTTAGTATGCCTTTATGTATGAAATATGTTTCAAGTATTTGGGATATTTTGTTTGGTGCATAGTTTGCTAAAGAAAAAATTATCCGCTGCGAATATTGCATAATGCTAGATGCATGTTAGGAACATTGCATCTTATATTCATGAACGGGGGCAGGTAACCTTGTGTTGCATGTCTCGACGCTTCAAATGTCCGTTCAATCCCAAGCGAATTTGGGGGCGTCACAATTTCCATCTTCGATCTGTTGCCAGAGCAACCACCACGAGCTCATGTGACGCCCCCAACTCCCAAGTACGGACACGTGGAAATCGAGACATCGGGATGATGACAACACGGGTCACACATCCCATCGCCAAGTGCCAAGTGTGTATACATGCAACATGTGTACAAATAAACCACGCAACAGATAATAAAGTCTTACAACTAAGTATCAGAATTTTGTTTAAATACAAACTAGTTTAAAACCCACGTAATAAAATATTACAAGTTCAACACTATTTCAAATACCAATTACATAACATAAAACAAGTAAAGATATTATCCAAAGGTAAAACAACTCCAAGTCAATAATGTGGAGGAGTCGCCTCCTCGGGCTCAATCTCCTCCTCAACCACTGCATCAAAATCTACGTACCAAAAATAGTGCTGCAGGTAAGTAATAATCCAAACGCCACAAGATAAAAATATATTACACTCAACAATATGCATGAAAAGATGCCAAAATGCACATGTCCAAAAAATCCACATTTTTGCATGCACGCCAAAAGTCCCATTTGGTCCAAAACATTTCCTTTAACTTTTCTTCACCATTTTCCTAGAAAATGGTCTAAAATCAAGTCTCAAGTCTCCCATTTGTTCCTACATGCATCTAGCATTATGCAATATTCGCAGCGGATACTTTTTTTTTTCTTGAGAAATACTATGCACCAAATTTATAATATCCCAAATAGTTAAATCATAATCCAAGCATACTTAACAAAATAAACATCCACGATTTCAGTACGAGTCTTAGAAGACTGTAACCTCAAAAACATGGGAGACCAGACTCCATATTTACATTACCAAAATACACTATTGAGGAAGTTCGTCAAGTAACTCGTGTAACTCGACTAACAAGGCTAGAATACTGTCCAAAAACTAACTATGGAAGCTGTAAGCTCCGCGTCGTGTTTTCGGCGTCTAGTTAACCTCCTTCAGTCTACCAAAGTCCACTCCTTGCTCTGATCCTAACATATCGCCTACCATTCGGGAGGAATGGTAGTTGGGACTACTACGATGAAATTTGATTACAAATCTCAGTAAGTTAACAAGAAACTTTCACACAGGTTAATGATGCATGCATGGCAGTAAAAGTATGAATGCATAATTAAAGTCGTAAGTAAACATAACATAACTTGACATTCAGCATGACATAACTGACATAACTTGAACTTAAACGTGACCTGAACTTGACTTAACATGATTTGAACTTGAGCTTAAAATATAACATGGACTTGAAACATAGCATGAACGTGAGCATGCATAACATAAATATGAACTTAAACTTAACATAAACCTGAGCATAACATGACATAAACGTGAACTTAAGACATAATGTGAACGTGAACATAATATAACATGAACGTGAACTTGAAAATAACATGTACCTGAACATAACATGATAGAATCGTGAACTTGAAACATAACGTGAACATGAACATAACATAACATGAACGTGAGCTTGAACATATCATAAACGTGAACATAACATGATTTGAACATGAACATGATCATAACATGTACGTGAGCATAATATAACATAACATGAACTTGATCTGAAACTTGACTTAACATGCACTTGATTTGAAACTTGACTTAACATAAACTTGGAATCTTGCTTCTTTACTTAACATGAACTTGGACTTGAATTCTGACAATAAAAAATGATTCCGCTAGTCGTTTCGTCAGGAATAGTGAACAATTAGAATGATTTCGCCCAACATATTCCATCAGAGATACTCAGACAATCAGAATGATTCCATCATGAATATTTTAAAACATGTACCCTGGTAATAAGAATCCAGGAGTACCTAGTAATACTCTGACAATCAGAATGATTCCATCATGAGTATCTTAAAACACGTACCCTAGCAATCAAAATGATTACACCAGGAGTACCTAGTAATACTCTGACAATCAGAATGATTCCATCACGAGTATTTTAAGTAAGATACCCTAAAAATCAAAATGATTACGCTAGGAGTATCTGCATAACTGAACTTGAATTGCATTCTGACAATCAAAATGATTTCGCCAAAAGTACCTCGTGTGAATTGCAAGTGGAGATGCTCGGACAATCATAATGATTACATTACGAGTATCCTAGACATAACTAACTTGAACGTAACTCGAAAGACATTACTTACTTGAGATAGAAACATTCTGTGACATGGTATAACATGTAATAGACAACATATTTAACATGACATGCTTGCAACAGTGAATATTACATGACTTGACATACATGTAATAGATATCATACTTAACTTGGCATACTTATAACATATAGCAATACATGACAGAATAGATTATGTAACAGATAAATATTCATGACAGAATAAATCATGCATAACAGATAAGCATGTAATGACGTGGCATGGCATGACATATATGATAACATACATACATAAATTGTAGTTCCCTTACCCATCATACATACATAGTAAACTGATAGCAAGTTAGAAGCTAACTTACTTCGATCGTCGCGTTCTACGAGAATAAAGTGTGAAACACGAGGAACTGTAAGAGGGTATTCTAAAAGTTAGAAATTTAATTACTAACAATTAGAAACATGAAAACAAGCTAACTTAGATAAAATTATCATTTTACCCTTTACATGTAGAAAAATGACCATCTTACCCCTAACTTAAGGATTTCACATCCTAATTCCAAAAATTTTCAAAATTTACATTCCTCATGCAAATTTCGTCCTAAACTCAAATATCAACTTAGAAAAATTTAAAACAAAACATAACTATGGAAAACACACTATGGCCGAAACATCCATAGGCCATTTTTCTTGATTTTTGTTGCAATTCCTTCCAACTTCAAAACTCATGCTTAAACCAAAATTTTGCAACAAACATCTTCCAATCCTAAGTTTAAAACCATACTTAAAATATCCATTTAGAAAAAGCTAATAATCAACACCAAAATTTTTTTGTAAAAAGATCCAAACACTTGAATCACAAACTTTGACCCTAAATCAAAACATCTCCAAGGATTCCAAAAAAACAAATCTTAATTTTAACATATTCATAACATCATCCTAAGATCAACCATGCTTTAAATCATCAAACTAAAGTCACAAAAGTCACAAAATAACACTTGGAGTTTTTGGTTTTACACTTAATCCAAAAACAAAAACTTTTTCCTCAACTAGCTTTGATAAATCTCTTGATCCATGGCTTACAAAAAATGAGATCTTCAAACTAAAACATCACATGGTTTAAAAATGTGTCCTAAAGAATATCAAACCATAAAAATTAAAATCACATGGCTAAAAATCAACAAAACATGGATCTAATCCAAAAACATCAAATCTTAGGTCTAACTGAAATTCTCTTGCATAGAAAAATCATATATTTGAAACTAATACTAAATATATTTGAAATAACATCCTAACATGAAAATAAGAGACTTAGGATCATCATATAAAAATATCAAAACCTTTAGAGTAAGATCAAACCTTGAAATATTCAAATTTTCTCCAAATAAAAACTGTTTTGCCACTTCCCGTTTTCAAGTTTCTAGATCTAAGAAACTCTATCATCAAAAGATTTAGTCATGCAAAAAAACCTCAATGAACACTCTTAAACACATGCTAACAAGACTCCTTAAAATTTTTGGACCAAGATATGTCTATTAGCTTGGTCAAAAACTCCAAAACATAACATACTCTTCAGAAATCTCCACACAAAAACACACAGAAATCTGCCCGAGAGAGCTCTTTTGAGTTTCTCTCTAAGAACGGGGTGAAGAAGTGATGAAAGGGAAATAAGTGTGACTTGCACACTCAAGACTTCTGTAGAGGGAAGATAGGGACCTGAATGACCATTGATTGGAGGTAGATATGTGACATAAAGTGGAGAATAGTGAAGGGAGAGGACAGCCTCCAGAAGCTGTGAGATATGGAGGTTGATCGGGTGGGTTTCTCCATCTCATCAAGGCACTATTGGGTGCAGCCAAGGGTAGTGGATGGTCTGCCATGTGAGGGAGGAAACTTCTCCAAGAAGCCTTGCCAAGGTGGCCAAATTTGTGGGCCTTGGTGAGCCTCAACCAAGTGGGCTTCAATTTGGGGTTTAAAGGAGGTTTGGTTAGGGTTTGAGATGCTATCAAGCCCAAATCCAATTTTTCTTGACCCAATAAAATTTCCAAGGTTTAAAAGGTTGGATAATGATGTCATAACAAGAATTTGAGAAATTAATAGCATATGGAAGTGATTTAATCAAGTGATTAAACACAATGCTAGAAATTGGATAAAAAAGGGTTTGAAGGCCAACTTTAGGGTTTGGGGAAACCATTTAGGGTTTCGGTTTCAACCAAGTTTTTGGGGTTTCAAATGGATTTCAACCATTTAGGGTTTCACTAGGGTTGAAACCGTCTTTGATCTGGCTCAATTTCATTGATCAAATGAAAAAGGTTTTGCTTAGGTGGCATGATCTTACACCTTGATTTCCTTCACAAATCCATCTAATGGTTCCTCTTTGTGCCAAGTGTCTAATATTATTCACTATGTGCGGCTAAGATCTTGCCAAGTGTCCAAATAAAACTTCTCTAACCTAATTTGGACATTCCACACTGTGATTTTGAAAATACTGCACCTAGTACGCTTATCGAGGTTACTATTCACTCCCAAAAAATGTAATAAACTTAATACTGAAAAATCCTAAATAATCATATTAACCTACAGTAAATTCACAATTCATAGTAACCTACAGTAAACTTAGTACTAAATAATCGAACAGCCGTTTCGTTCGAACTTATGAAAATGGGTTATTGCGCTATAAAATTCTAAATATTCTACTGAGTCTAGTGGACCAGACCATAACATATTCTAACACTTCTAACTACCTCAAACAATTAAAATCACATTTCTGGCACCATAGTGAGTGATAACACTGATTATGTTGGCAGATTAAAACCTTTACGATTAGTCGATTCATGAAAACTTACGGAGTTTTCACGAGGTTCCTCAAGTCTATAGAAATTCTACCATTGAATTTCTAACGGGCTATTACAGTTACCATCCCGCCTGCTCCCGTTGTCGCCCAGCGACAACTCAGGGGATATCACTTAGTATATTGCGCTCCCGAGTGACCAGAGGAGATCCACCGAGATAATACCCCATCTCGGCTTGGGGTCGTGATACACATGCACCCAAAAATCCATTTAAGCACGAAAACTCAGTTTTCATTATCCAACACATGTATATGCATGCACCATGCAATGCAAATGATATGACACAAATTAACCAACAATTCTCAACATCAACAACAAACAAACAACTTCGTCCTCAAATCCATCCGACTCTCGACTCCTCGGACTCAGTCCGGAATAACCAACCAGTCACAAATTTCTTGTAAAAGTAATAATATATTTAAATCTAAAATGAAGTTTAGAAAATACTTACAATGTTATATGATAATTTTTGAAGGATCAACGAGCTGCAAACAATGAAGAAAAAGCAACGTAACAGTATAAAAACACTGTAGCTGTGGGTTGTAAAATACCCACTTCTGAATGGGGATGAGCCAAGGCTTGAGATTGATAGGAAATGGCTTAGAGGTATTTATGAAGCTAGTGGAAGTGAGAGTTGGCCGTGAAAGGCCAAAATGGCTAAAACGGTGTTGAGCTCGTGAGGGTTGCTCCAACGACGGATCGGAGCTGGAAATGGGTGGTTTAGGATGACAATAAGTCAGTGATGAAGCTGTGAAGAGATGGTGGCCGGAGGTGCAACGACAGCGGCGAAACGGCTCAAAAACCGTGCGGCTTGGAGGAGCTCGTGGGGGTAAACGGCGGCTCGGATGGAGGTGAAATTTGGTCGGGATGATCACCGGCTGGAGGGGAAGAAATTTGGGTGGGTGGTGAGATGCATGACGCTGGCGAATGATGGTTCTAGGCAGAGGAAGAAAACGGCGAAAATGGGAAAGGAAAAGGCTTCGAGCGGGAGAGAGGGGAACTAGGAGGAAAAATGAGAAAAAGGAAAAAGTAGAGAAAGGAAAAAGAGAAAAAGGGAAAAAGAAAAGATGGGGAAAAGAAATGAGGTCCAATCCTCACATCTGGAGTCCAAAAACTGATCCAATGAAAACAACTTTAAAAGCTATAAAACAAAGAAAATAATTTAAACACGACATAAAGCTAAATTATAATAAATAACTAGTAAAAACTAACAACTTAATTTTAAATCCAAAAACAAACTAAAATAAATTAAACAACAATTTAAATTCAAAACAATAATTAATATTAAGAAAGCTCTACAAAATAAATTTCACAACCAAATAAATCCAATTAAAATCCGATAATTTAAAATAAAAGAACAAATATTTTAATTAAATTAAAATACTCCTTCAGTGAAAATACATGTAAAAACGGGGTATCACAGCTCATCTCCGTTTTGGCCTTTTTTTCACTTCCACCGCTGTTTTCGCCACCACCCATGGCCAACCACCACTTCCACTAGCTTCACTAACACCTCTAAGCCATTCCCTATCAATCCTAAGTCTTGGTTCATCCCCATTCAAAAGTGGGTATTTTCTAACCCATGGCCACAGTGCTTTTACACTGTTACGTTGCTTTTCCTCCACCTTTTGCAGCCCCTTGATCGTTCAAAAATTATTTTATAGCGCTGTAAGTATTTTTCAAACTTATTTTAAGATATAAATATTTTTTTGCTTTAACAATAATTTGTAATTGGTTGGTTATGCCGGATTGAGTCTGAAGAGTCGGGAGTTTGATGGATTTGAGGATGGAGTTATTTATGTTTGGATGATGTTTGGTTTCATGTGATACATTGCATTGTGCACGCATGTTCATGTTTGTAAAATGAAAACTAGATTTTCGTATAATTGCATGCATGTACATGTGTTGAAACTTGAAAACTGGGTTTTCAAGTGAGAAATGATTTTGAGCATATTTGAACAATTGGATTAACTGGTTTGAATCAGAGGTACTGTAGGGATGGTGGTAAGCCGGGATAATGGTAGAGTCCCACCTGCAATTCCCTTCTACAGATGGACTTGTAGGAATGGTGGTAAGCAGGGACGGTGGTAGAGTCTCGCCTATGGTGCACGCATAGGGATGGTGGTAAGTAAGAATGGTGGTAGAGTCCCACCTGTGATTCCCACCTACAGTGCTCTGATGGTTTGGTTAACGGGCCATTTTCTTGAAAAATGGAGAGATTGGATTTTTGGACCATTATCTAGGATAATGGCGAGGAAATGTTCTAAAGGAAATGTTTTGGGCCAAAATGGGATTTTGGCGTGCGTGAAAAATGTGAATTTTCAGTACATATGCATATGGCATCATGTTCATGCATTTGGTTATTGCATGAATGTATTTTTATCTTGAAGTTTGTTTGGATTGTTACTTACCTGCTGTACCATCTTTGGTACCGTTGATTTGGATACAGATGATAAGGAGGCCGAGCCTGAGGAGGCGGCTCCGCCGGAGGAGTGATCGGGGATCACTCATGGATTGTGGTTTATTTTTCTATTTTTGATTTGTATTATATTTTTACTGGTTATTTGTAATATTTTTAGTACGCTTATTTTTAAGTGAGTTTGTATTTAAACAAAATCTGGTACTTAGTCGACAGACTTTATTTATCCACTACTTTATTTTGTTGTACACGTGTTGCTTGTCCACACACTTGGCACTTGGCGATGGGATGCATGACCTGTGTTGTCATCATCCCGACGTCTCGATTTTCACGTGTCTGTATGTGGGAGTTGGGGGCGTCACTTACCTCATAATCAAGTATTAACTAGATCTAAGCATCAAATCTAGCATTGCATAAGAAATAATGCCTTAAAAAAATTATCAAACCGAGAGCCTCTAGACTGAGCTTAAAACAAACCCTTGCATATTTTTTAAAAATCCATCAAAGATCTAAGCTGTAAAATTTTAGAACTCATTCTTAATCAATGGATCTAAGCTTTAAAAATAAGATTCATGAAAATCATGGCCATAGAATAAAAATGGTAAAGCTAAAATCACAACCTAAACCAAACAAAACTTACTTTGCACCAATCGGTTTCTACCACTTTAAAGATCATACGAAACTATTTTATAAAATACTAAAATGCTTTGAATCAAACCATAAACTTGCATATAATCATGTCAACACTTCATCATATCAAGATCTAACCAAAATTCATCAAAAAATTATAAAACTTCCAAAGTTCATCACCGACATCAAAATCAAACCTCTCCATCATCAATACCAACTTTCATCCAACATAACTCCAAGAAAAATAACCAATGCTAATTGAGGTAAACTAGACTCATTACTTAACAAAACATACAAGATTTGAGCTAAGGGAAATAACTTACAAAGGTTTGGAGCTTAAGAACACAAGTTGTCCTTATTTTCTCTCTATCTCTCTCTTGGTTTGCTCTCTTGGAATGGATGAAGATGTACAAGTGAGGGATTTTGAGAGGGGGTGGCATGGGGCTTAAGGGGAGAGGGTGTTGGCTGATTTGGAGTTGGTGGGAGACACTTGATGTGAAGGTGTAACAACCCGGCCCAACAATTCTAAAGTTGGAATATTGATAATTTTTATTGGGCCTAAATTATATTTAATGGGTCATATTGAATAAGCCCACGAGTAATAAATTATTGAAATTGATTAGGAGTTTTAATTAGGCTCAATAACTAGGTTAAATCTCATTTATTATTTATTGAATAAGTTAGACTCCTTTTAGAACTAGATCGTTCATTAGAAATTTATTTCAATTTAAAATTATTACTAATTGTAATCCCCTAGGCAGTCTTAGTCACTTCCAATCCTACATTGAATGAACTACTAGATCATATTTTTAAATCCAAACTCTCTTCTTGAATGATCGCAACTGAGTCTAACTCAAATTCACACTCGTTGGCACCTTCTCTCAAATCTCTCTATAAATATTTTCCCTTAAATGTGTTATTTGGAAAAACCATAAACTTCCTTATGTTCAGCAAAGAAACCCAAGATACTCATTCCAGCACTGTGTGTGTCCCACGTTCACCACACCAATAGTCGGCTGTCTCATTCCTCTCACAACATTCCTCACATTTTCTCTCAAGCTCTCGATTAATCTATTTCTCTCTCTAGCCAATGCTGAGCCCATGAAAGGAAATCATGTGCAACCCGAAATATATCAAATTAGTATTACCAAGTAAGTAACTTGATTATAAATTAGGATTAGCATATGTTAGCTAGTTATATATTTTTATTATAAAAGTCAATTCTTTGGAAACCAATGTTTATGTACCATGCATGTCATGATATTTGCAAGCATGTTATTCATCATGTTTCATTTTGCATGTTATAGTTATATATAGTTACAAACCAAGTACGTTTAGGGTTTGGGAACCATTTAGTGTTTCAGTTACCCTAAAGGGTTTTTGTGTTTCATTAGGGTTGAAACCATCTTTTGGTTGGCTAATTACTGCATGGTTGGATATAATAGTGATTGGTGTAAGAGAGCATGATGATAAACTTGATTCACACTCCATCTTTCACACACTTTGTCCTCCCCTTAACAAGTTTCCTAGAGTTTCCAAGTTGATGGGTACGATTGTATCATGTGTCCAAATAAGAGTTTTTTAGTGATCCTAAGTATATTTGGACATCCTACATGGCAAATTGATAGCTATTTGAACAAGATACCACTTGGTGCTCTCCCGAATGGTTACTATTCATCCAAGAAAATCTAAACGTTTTATAACACCATAAACTCCTAAATATTGATGTGAGTATAATGGTACAATTCATTTCATAAGATTATACTCCTAGGTACCTTAATTAAAATAGAAAGACAATTCTGTCACCATAGTGGATCAGGATCTAACTACGTCAGCAAACTAAAACCTAATCGACCACTCAATTCTTAAAATCCTTTTGGAATTTCATGATGTTTCTAAGGTTTCAAGAAATACTTATATCAAAATTCTTTCGAGTCGTTACATCCTCCCATCCTAAAAAAAAAAATTTCATCTGCAAAATCTGGGTGTGCATACAAAAATATAACTAACTGCCACAACAAAAGGAGAAGATACTCACTAATTATTGCCCATAATGAGACATGGAGTCATTAAGCGATGTGGGTGGTGGCATCTCCAATTTTTACAATGCAGTGTCCTGAGGGATAGTGCAACGCGTTGTCATCAAAATTGTAACATGAATTGACGGGGGTAGCATGGGATCAATCTTAGGTGCAATCCCCTAATTATCACTACTAGAAGTCAATCTATTCTTGAGATAGTGGTATTGATGAGTAAACAAAATTGATGTTTAAGAAGTTTTTAGCATTTGCAAAGTTGTGTGCTCCTCCGCAACATGACTTAACTTTGCTTCCTCTTTTGATCTTTGTGCCCAGAACCTTATTCTATACTATCTTGGATTAGATTTGTCTCTATTACATAAACCAAATCACCTCCTTCGTAGGTGATACCTTGACATGCATCTAGTCCTTATCTCGAACTTGAAGCTCCTTCTCATGCAATCGGTGTAGTTTCTTCTATCTAACATGAGCCACCTGCAACCTTTCGTCAATCAAAATATTTTGCTCCTTCATCCCATGCAGGGCCTCAAGGCCAAAACTTTACTCCTCCCAACTTCATCTCAAAATAATGGTGGCCTACATTTCTCTAGTTTCGCATTTTATAAGTGTCATTTGAATCGTGGCCCAAGAGCTAACAACATAATAAATTTCCACTAAGGCAAAAATGCTTTCTCCTAATTGCCTGGACTTCAAGGATAGAAGCCCTAATTGTATCATCCAAGGTTTAGATTGTTCATTTCGTCTGTCCATTCCCAAAAATCAAATCGAACTCCAATAAGCAAAACACTATCAAATCGTCTCTTAGTATCTACTCTCCTACTTCCATAGGACACTCCATATTTACTTGCGTACAAGTAATAGTTCTCCTATTTAAAATCTTTACCATTAGCCTACTTGGTGCAACAAATCAATCTAGAAACTTAATTTTTGTGCAATGTTGTAAATACTAAGGATATGGACGTATTTGAGTCATATAGTGTACGAGCTATAACCTTAGCGGCTTAACATTACTCCATATTGGCAATAATGAAATAATACCATTAATTGTAATTTAACTAGTCTTAGCTAAGCTTAATACATAGGACTTAGAAAAACACCCTGGGTGATGCTAGCTTATTTAGTTCCTATGGTGTAAATATCTATCTTTCCAGGAGTGACAACGTACACCAAAACATGTATTTGAGGTAGTGGCTTAGGTTTGTAATCCCCATTGAGAACAACCCCATTTCTTCAAGCTTTATTAGGATAGTTTTTTATCAAATGGCCTAGCTAGCCACACTTGAAACAGAGCCCTAAAGCAAGTTAGCACTCATTCCCATGGTTTCTACTGCACTTTTTGCACATTGGAAATGGGGTCAACATCAGGCTCCCAGTCTCAATGCCTTTTTCTTTATCTAATCATGTAAATTTCCTCTTCTTTTCCAGACTTTCTTCGGAAAAATACGGAGAAGCCCCCTTTCATTCTGAAATGATCTGAGTGGTCAAACTCTTATGCTCCACCTTTGAAATAGCGGCTACAATGACCAGCTCCTGGTAGTTATCGATTTGAAAACAAGCCACCTAGCTACAGATCTGCGGTTGCAAACCTACTAGAAACTTTAGGGCTTCTTCTCAATAGAAATTAGGTGAGGTGTGACCCTTCCAAATTCCATGAATTTGGCTGCATATTGCTCCACAAACATGCTGCCTTGAACCAGAGACTCGAACTGCTGTGCCTTTTATAGCTTTACTGAACAAAGGAAGAATCTATTGTCAAACTCTTCTAGGAGTCTTCCACATGTTAAAGCAACTAGGGTTCCCAACTCCTTTGTCAAAAGCTGCCTTCGCATACCCCACCATATATTAGTCTCTCCTAGTAGTAGATATCCAACATACCACATTTTCTGATCTTCAGTGCATCCGCAAATCCCGAATGTCCAATCAAGATCAATCATCCACTTATCTACCCTCATTGGTCCTTCATTACCCAAGACATTAGAGTAACTATACACCAAAAACTTCTTATAGGGGCATCCCTAACTTTTAGCCTGTGCTCCCGCACTTACTACTGTCATTCTAGCTGTCTAAGCACCTCAATCAGCAGATGAATGGCTTCCATCATTCCTTGCCCTTCGTCCATTGGAGGATTATGTTGCTCCTGGTCGTTTCCTCCACTAGGGTTTTTGGGTACTCTGCCATGCACCAAATGTTAAGTCCTAAAATACATGTACTTACCCAATACTTCAAAACTTCAAGCCTAATAAAAGACTAGAATTTCAATCCTACATTTTAGTACCAACTCCTAGGGATATGTGGGTTTACCTAGAGACTTATTACTCCGATACCATCCTATGATGCCCCCAAATCCACTTGGAATTTGACGAATCTTGAAATTTCTGGACATGCAACACAAGGTTACATACCCCTGTTCATGACAATGATGAATGCAATGCACCTAACATACATCTAATAGTATGGAGTTTTCGCAATGAATAATTTTCTATAGCAAGATACAATGTACCTAAATACTATATCCCAAAACATAATTATAATTTCATAATATTCACATCTTAAAAGTTATCCAAACAAGTCTTAAAAAAAAAAACTTGGGGTAATTAGGTTTTTTGTATTAGTTTTCCAGTCAGGTTGTTTATAATGTTTTAGTTTGCTATTTTCTGGTATGTGTTTGTATTCAGGTTTTTGATTTTAGTATTTTGACTCCTGGGTTTGAGTATTATTGAATATTTTGTAACCCCTAGGAGTTCTATTTGTAACAACAGTTTTCCTCCACCATAAGTGAGGGTAATAAATAAACTTGGGATACCGTCCTCTTCTTTAAAAAGAAAAAAGTCTTCAAAACAAGTACGGGAGACAATGCTTTATAATTATACACATGAAATAAGACTACTGAGCTAAATCACTAAGACGCTTACGCAGCTCTGCTATGATCTCCAAAATCAGGTCTAGAAAATGGTGAATCGACGCCATCAGCTCCTCATGCATACTCTGTGGCCTAATCAACCCCATCCAATTATTCGTATCCTTAACCCCTAACACATCGTCTACCACTCTGGAGGAATTGGTAGTTGGAAATACAAAGTAAGATTTATAAAATCTCAGCAAGTAACATAGACCCCTCTTCACTTGAGCTTGTCCCAACTGCAAGCAACATAGACCCACTCCCTTGTACCACCTACCCAGCCCCATGCCTTGTCTTGTACCTCCCATGTCAGCCATAAAAGCTCCTCACACACTCAAGCAAAAACCTGCCCTCACTTCCCTTGTGTCAATCGATCAAGCTTTCTACCACCCCACCTTTTATTCACTTCCACAAGCAACCCTTATCAACCTTTATACTGATTTGTAGTAAACCCCAACAACCCTCTCCATGCCCTCTTCTTGTCTCACATTCCCACTTAGCCCCCGCAACTTGCACACAAGTTCACATTTCACACTTTGAAATTGAGAGCAAGCCAAGTGAGTAGAGGTGGAGTGAGAAGGAACTAGGCAATTCTCTTGGGGGTTAGCTTGGTAAGTTCATTTTCACAACCTCTTTTCTTCTATTTTGTGTTAATCTAAGTTAAGAACTTAATGAATGGGTGTTGGAATGATTTCTTTGAGATTAAATGGTTGAATCTTGGTGATGATGGAGTATGGTGTTTTTCGGCTAGCATGTATTGATTGTGTTGGAATTTTGTTTTGAAATGCAATATATTCATAGGTTTATTTTGACGGTTTTGATTCCTTTGTTGGAGTTAGTGACATGCATATTACAGCACAAGTGATTTCATTCAAAAGATTCCATGCACTAACTAGGTTTACTAATACCCAAAACTAGCATGAGTTCCATTGAAAGATTTGATTCTTTTGAGTTCTAAAGTTTGATTTGGTGAATGGATCATCTTGAAAATCCTCATTAATAAGAGTTATATCTATATATATATATATATATATATTAAGTTCTATTTTGAGCCATAAAACTTGGGTTAAGTTGAGTCTTGGATGAATACTTATGGATGCATGATTTTCATGCAAGTTTTGAGCTTCTTACTTAATTACTTGTTTTAATCTTGAAGTTGGTGGTGATATGGTTAAAGTGGTGCTAAAATCTAACTAAGGTTGACTACGTTGTTCATGGATGAATTATTTCAAAAACATTTGCATGCTACACAAGGACAAAGTCACATTATTCAGGAACAAAGAACAATAATGTTTTCGGTTTTAGGATTTTTTGTGTGATCTGAATCGTATCTCTTTGGTTTTCTTGGTGATGTGTAATCATCTAAGATTGATTTATTAGTATGTTTGAAGCTAAGATGTGTGATTCTTTGAATTTTTTAATGTTCATTAGCAAGAGAAAATCCAAGAACACCATGCTAGGGTTTCATGTTGTGTAGTTATTGTCGTATTTATGTTGTTTGCATCATATGATGATTCTATGACCTTGATGGATGTGAATCTACCGTCTTAACGTGATACTAAGCTAGTGATTAGGATATAATTAGGTGTTAAATTTCGGATTAAGCCTTTAATGGTATTGAAGAAGGACACAAAATCATGATATTAAGTGAAAGTTAGGGTTTAAGAGTCTCAACCTTGAGGATTTTCTCATAGTAGATGCATGATTTCTTGATTTCAAAGTTCAAAAATGGATCTCAAATAGAAAATACTTGGGGTTTGTGAAGTTTGACGAAATTTTTTACCTGACTGCAATTATTGAAAGTTTATGAGCTAATTTGCAAATTAGAGTTAAGGGACAATTTTGCAAATAGTACTCTAGGGGTGTTAGATTCTGAATTTTTCTTAGTTAACGAGATTTCCTAAGCTTAGTCCATCTCTCATTTCAGCCCGCTTGATTATTGGACGTTAGAATTTCAGTAAGTTAGTTTCTAACTTATTCTCAATATAGAATAGCATGCTGGATTAAATTCTCTGCAAGTGAATTATTTCTTTTCTAAATTCAAGTTATATTTCCGATAAAAATGTTATGCCATGATGCCATTTTTCATAAGCATGAATATCTATCATATAGCATGAACATATGTCAAGAAGCATATGAGTCTGTCACAAATCTTGAGTCAAGCATGAAATGTTAAAGTTTTATCACAACCCGAAATGCTAGCATGGGAAATTATTCTAGTGGAACTTTCTGGTCCACTATGGATTGATTAAGATGGAGTGATATCCCCTAGGTACAAAGAACCATCAAAAGGCTTCAAATGGGATCAAAAGTTTTTCGAAGTGAAGTCAAAGTCACCTAACGGTGGTGGGTGCTACTGGCTCATGGTAACCCCATGAAATAAGACTCTGTTAAAGTACTCACAGCTGATGGATTGAATTGTGATGTCATGCAATAACCAGCAAGAGCACACAGTTTATGAGGAACCGTGGAGCATCCACTCTCTGTAAAAGCAAGATTATGAGTAAACGAAATATGTTTTATGAAAGAAAGCACGTTACATGCTCTAATGTCATTGAAGTCATATTTTGTAAAAGTAAGTTCATTTCAATCATGCATACACATCATATTTATTATCATGCATGCTTTATAAACTGATGGTAGCTTAGTTAAATAACTTACTAAAATTGAAAATTTTCACTGTGGTAGTCTCAAGTACCATTCTAATCCTGAATGGTAGAAGTTGTGTCAGGTTTTAAAGGAAGTGAGTGTGATGGACAATTGACTTTAGATGATTGAAGACGAATTCATCCTTGAAGTCCGACTTGTGTTGATTACTTTCTATATGGAGATCTTTAGGTGTTTGATAACAGATTTTTGGGAGATCTTAGAGGAACACGAATGATCATGTTTTAAAACTAGTAGCCAAAAACAACATGCTAAGCTTTTGTGTTTTATGAAGAGTCAGCATTCGAGACTTTACTATTATTGTATGGTTGTTTAAGACATAATATTATGAGATTTAAGTGTATTCTGGTAAGATTTATAATTCAATCAAAGAAAAGAAAAATTCGCTACAATTAATACATATTGCTAGATGCTTGCTAGGTGCATTACATATTATCTGTCATGAATGGGGTATTTAACATTGTGTTGCATGTCCTAACACTTTAGTCTCCTTCAAATTCCAAGCGGGGATTGGGGGCATAACATCTAGGATGGCAATGTAAATTTACACTCCAAATTAGCTACATAATCTTTAAAACCATCGTCCTCAACAAGTTTAAAAGGCAATTTACACCTAATAATAGTGGTCGGCATCCTAAGTTTTTCTTGATCATACTTTACAAGCCCTTATGGACTCCACACTCTTCCCTCTGCATCCATCTTAACACTCGAGATTTGACTCTTTTCAATTCTTTTAAGTCTAAGAGAAGTCTCACATGCATTGTGGAAGTGATGCATTTTATCGTAGTCAATAGGCTCCATTTTAATAGTGTTCTTATACCACCGACTAATTGCTTGGTATTTTTTTCAGTTTCTTGACTGAAGTGAGAGGGAATGGGGAAGATTTTGTGTATGTATGGAGGAAGGTGTTGGAAGACTCCCATACTCCCCCACATCTAGGATTGAAAAAGAGTCACTATCACCCCATGTGTTGTACCAATATTACAACTTAGGACATCTTCTTCCATCTGCTATTAAATTTTTGCCCAAATGTTAACCCAAGAAGAAGGGTGAATTGATTTTTTTTTTAAATCAACAATTTTATATAAAATACACAATATAAAATATGAACAAAATACTAAACAGTAGTAATGTGATGCCCTCAAATTTCGTTTGGGATTGAACGGACATCTGAAGCGTCGGGACATCCAACACATGGTTACTTGCCCCCGTTCAGGAAATATAAGATGCAATATTCCTAACATGTATCTAGCATTATGCAATATTCGCAGCGGATATTTTTTTTTTCTTGAGCAATACTATGCACCAAACTTATAATATCCCAAATAGTTAAATCATAATCCAAGTATACTTAACAAAATAAACATCCACAATTTCAGTATGAGTCTTAGAAGACTATAACCTCAAAAACATGAGAGACCAAACTCCATATTTACATTACCAAAATACACTATTGAGAAAGTTTGTCGAGTAACTCATGTAACTCGACTAAAGAGGCCAGAAAACTATCCAAAAACTAACTATGAAAGTTGTAAACTCTATGTCGTGTCTGCGGCGTCTAGTCAACCTCCTTCAATCTACCAATGTCTGCTCCCTGCTCTGATCCTGACACATTGCCTACCATTCAGGGGGAATGGTAGTTGGGATTACCACGGTGAGATTTGATTACAAATTTCAGTAAGTTAACAGGAAACTCCCACACAGGTTAAAAATGCATGCATGGCGGTAAAAGCATAAATTCATTAATAAAATCGTAAATAAGCATAACATAACTTGACATATAGCATCACATAACCTGAATTTAAACATGAACTGAACTTGACTTAACATGATATGAACTTGAGCTTAAAACATAACATGGACTAGCAACATAACATGAACATGAAACTTGAAACATAACATGGACTTGAAACATAGCATGAACGTGAACATGCATAACATAAATATGAACTTGAACTTAACATAAACATGAGCATAACATGACATAAACGTGAACTTGAGACATAATGTGAACGTGAACATAACATGAACGTGAGCTTGAACATATCATAAACATGAACATAACATGATATGAACACGAACTTGAAACTTAACGTGAACATGAATATAACTTGTGCGTGAGTATAACATAACATAACATGAACTTGATCTGAAACTTGACTTAACGTGAACTTGATCTGAAGCTTATTCTTATCTCATTGGGTCACCATGATTACTTATTCTTAACTTCTTGACATGAACTTGGAATCTTATTCAATTGACTTGATTAATAACGTGACCATATGGGTGCTACACGGGTCCCCTAGAGCCGTGTGTCCCTGCCGATTACCACATCACAACACAGGTATCTACACCAGCTGTAAGTGCGTTAATATGTACTCCACAGTTGTTGTGGCCCCACGTATTCTACGTGTCACAATTGCTGTGTCTCACGTGGTGTATGCTCCACAGTTGTTGTGGCCCCATACTTCATGCTCCACAGTTGTTGTGGCCCCATAAATACACGTAAAATAAAATGTGGCACCATCGGCGTTAGTGCCTAGCATGCTCCGGTGACCAGCTAATTAGGCCCCATTCGCAACCTGTTGACTGTACTTCGTCAACCCAAGGAATTTCACACCTATTTAGACACTCCAACGTGAACAAAGGAGTTCCACTAGGATATTACCCCATCCTAGCATTTAAGGTCATGATTGACATAAATAACTTAACTTGAACGTGATCTGAGATCTATATGAACTTTACATAAGGTGAACCACGCTTGAGTTCGTGGCACCGCATAATATAACTTGTGGTGAACACGCTTAGATTCGTGTTACCCTTAACATAACTTCTGATGAACACGCTTAGGTCCATGTCATCCTTAACGTAACTTGAAGTAAAACATGCTTAGGTCCGTGTTTCACTTAACATATGGTGGACCACGCTTAGGTCCATGGTACAGTCTTAACATAGCTTATGGTGAACACGCTTAAGTCCATGTCACTCTTAAATATCTTATCTTTCTTACTGTATGAGATATTATTTAATATCATGAACTTTTCTAACATGGCGTATACTTGTAAACGGCACAATATGATTTAAACATAAACATTCCCTGGCATACATGTAACATATGGCATACTTATAACATATAGAAATACGTGACAGAATAGATTGTGTAACAGATAAATATTCATGACAGAATAAATCATGTACAACAGATTAACATGTAATGATATGGCATAGCATGACATATATGATAATATACATACATAAATTATAGTTCCCTTACCCATCATACATATACAGTAAACTGATAGTAAGTTAGAAGCTAACTTACCTGATCTTCGCATTCTAAAATGGTAAAATTACCATTTTACCCTCTACATGTGGGAAAATAACTATTTTATCCCTAACTTAAGGATTTCACATCTTAACTCTAAAAATTTCCAAAATTTACATTCCTCATGTAAATTTTGTCCTAAACTCAAATATTAACTCAGAAAGATTTAAAACAAATCACAACTATGGAAAACACACTATGGCCGAAACATCCATAGGCCATTTCTCTTTATTTTTGTTGCAATTCCTTCCAACTTCAAAACTCTTGATTAAACCAAAAATTTGCAACAAAGATCTTCCTATCCTAAGTTTAAAACCATACTTAAAACATCCATTTAGAAAAGGCTTATAATCAACACCAAACTTTTTGTAAAAAGATCCAAACACTTAATCACAAGCTTTGACCCTAAATCAAAACATCTCCAAGAATTCCAAAAATCAAATCTTACTTCTAACATATTCATAACATCATCCTAACATCAATCATGCTTTAAATCATCAAACTAAAGTCACCAAAATCACAAAATGACACTTGGAGTTTTTGATTTTACACTTAGCCCAAAAACAAAAACTTTTTCCTCAACTAGCTTTGATAAATCTCTTGATCAATAGCTTAAGAACGTGAGATCTTTGAAATAAAGCATCACATGGTTTAAAAATATGTCCTAAAGAATATACAACCATCAAACTTAAAATCACATGGTAAAAATCAATAAAACATAGATCTAACCCAAACACATCAAATCTTAGGCCTAACCGGAATCCTCTTGCATAGAAAAATCATATCTTTGAAAATAATACTAAATATCTTCAAAATAACATCCTAACATAGAAAATAAGAGACTTAGATCATCATATAAAAATATCAAAGCCTTTAGAGTAAGATCAAACCTCGAAATATTCAAACTTTCTCCAAATAAAAACTGTTTTGCCACTTCCAGTTTTCAAGTTTCTAGATCTAAGAAAATCTATCATCAAAAGCTTTAGTCATGCAACAAAACCTCAATGAAACTCTTAAACACATGCTAACAACACTCCATAAAATGTTTGGACCAAGATATGTCCATGAGCTTGGTCAAAAACTCCAAAACATAACATACTCTCCATATTCACACCCAGAATGACCTTTCCATGGTTAAAAATACTTTTGACCAAATAAATTACCATGGAATGATACAAATGATATATCTATGGAAACTATACTCAAATAGGAACAACTTTTATGAAGGAGTCATTGTGTGAAAATACTTACAAAGGGTCGAAAAGCTCCACGCAAAAAGACCCAGAAATCTGCCCGAGAGAGTTCTTTTGGGTTTCTCTCTAAGAACGGGGTGAAAAAGTGATGAAAGGGAAGTAAGTGTGACTTGTACGACTCAAGACTTCTGTAGGGGAAAGATATGGACCTGAATGACCATTGATTGGAGGTAGATATGTGACATAAAGTGGAGAATAGAGAGGGGAAAGGACAGCCTGCAGAAGCTGTGAGTTATGGAGGTTGATGGGATGGGTTTCTCCATCTCATCAAGGCACTATTGGGTGCAGCCAAGGGCAGTGAATGGTGTGCCATGTGGGGAGGAAAATTCTCCAAGAAGCCTTGCCAAGGTGGCCAAATTCATGGGCCTTGGTGGGCCACAACCAAGTGGGCTTCAATTTGGGGTTTAAAGGAGGTTTGGTTAGGGTTTGAGATGCTATCAAGCCCAAATCCAATTTTTCTTGGCCCAAACAAATTTCCAAGGTTTAAAAGGTTGGATAATGATGTCATATCAAGAATGTGAGAAATTAATAGCATGTGGAAGTGATTTAATCAAGTGATTAAACACAATGCTAGAAATTGGATCGAAAAGGGTTTGAAGGCCAATTTAGGGTTTGGGGAAATCGTTTAGGGTTTCGGTTTCAACCAAGCTTTTGGAGTTTCAATTGGATTCCATCCATTTAGGGTTTCACTATGGTTGAAACCCTCTTTGATCTGGTTCAATTTGGTTCATCAGATGAAAAAGGTTTTGCTTAGGTGACATGATCTTTCACCTTGATTTCCTTCATAAATCCATCTAATGGCTCCTCTTTATGCCAAGTGTCCAAATAAAACTTCCCTAACCTAATTTGGACATTCCATACTGTGATTTTGAAAACATTGCACTTAGTACGCTTATCGAGGTTACTATTCATTCCGAAAAAACTCATAATAAATTTAGTATTGAAAAATCCTAAATATTCATATTAACCTACAGTGAAAACCGTTTACCAAAACTCAACTCCAAAGTGCCCCTATAAATAAATTCACATTTTCGAACTGTCTTTTCGTCCGAAATTATGAAAATGAGTTATTGCGCCATAAAATCCTAAATATCTAACTGAGTCTAGTGGTGTAGACTATAACGCATTTTGACACTTCTAACTACTTCAAATGATTAAAATCGCATTTCTGGTACCATAGTGAGTGATAACACTAACTATGTTGACAGACTAAATCTATGCGATTAGTCGATTTGTGAAAACTTACGGAGTTTTCACGAGGTTCCTAAAGTCTATAGAAATTTCACCATTGAATTTCTAACGGAATATTACAAGTAAAGTATATACAGTATGGGTAAATGAGATGCAAACTCAGTATTTTGACTAGGTTTAGCCCCACAACCTACGTTCTCACCTTAAGCTATCCCTTGAGGATTTTTAGATTCACTATTTAACCTCATTCAGGTAGAGATAGAAATTTATTGTACTTTTGAATAATAATGCTTCAAAGAATTCATGTCAAACACATTCTACACATACAATCACCTTATCGCAGGTGATTCAACTATGCCTTGTGTAGAAATCCGATTGCACTTACATGGGATAAACACACCCTTTTAGTGTTTATACAAGAGTTTTTACTTTTTGCATATGTTAAAGGACAACCTCATTCAAGTTTTATATCATGTACATGTGAAAAGGACAATCAATTATCTATCAAATTTTCAGACTTTCAACCATATCATATGTAACAGCCCGCTATAAATTCAATAGTAGAATTTCTATAGACTTGAGAAATCTCGTGAAAATTCCGTAAGTTTTCATGAATCAGCTAATCGCAAAGTTTTAGTCTGTCAACATAATCAGTGTTATCACTCACTATGGTGCCAGAAATGTGATTTTAATTGTTTAAGGCGGTTAGAAGTGTTAGAATATGTTAGTCTGCGCCAATAGACTCAGTTGAATATTTAGGATTTTATGGTGCAATAACTCATTTTCATAATTACGAACGAAACACCTATTTGAAACTGTGAATTTATTTTTAGGGGCACTTCAGGGTTGAGTCTTGGTAAACGATTTTCATTGTAGGTTAATATAAATATTTAATATTTTTCAGTACTAAGTTTATTACGCATTTTTTTGGAGTGAATAATAACCTCGATAAGCGTACTAAATGCAATGTTTTCAAAATCACATGTGGAATGTCCAAATTAGGTTAGAGAAGTTTTATTTGGATACTTGGCAAGATCTTAAGCACACATAGTGAATAGTATTAGACACTTGGCATAAAGAGGAACCATTAGATGGATTTGTAAAGGAAATCAAGGTGTAAGATCATGCCACTTAAGCAAAACCTTTTTCATTAAATAAACCAAATTGAGCCAGATCAAAGAGGGTTTCAACCCTAGTAAAACCCTAAATGGTTGGCATTCAATTGAAACCCCAAAAGCTTGGTTGAAATCGAAACCCTAAACGATTTCCCCAAACCCTAAATTGGCCTTCAAACCGTTTTTTATCCAATTTCTATCATTGTGTTTAATCACTTGATTAAATCACTTCCACATGCTATTAATTTCTCAAATCCTTGTTATGATATCATTATCAAACCTTTCAAACCTTATAAATTTGATTGGGCCAAGAAAAATTAGATTTGGGCTTGATAGCATACAAACCCTAACCAAAACCCCTTTAAACCCCAAATTGAAGCCCACTTGGTTGAGGCCCACCAAGGCCCACGAATTTGGCCACCTTGGCAAAGGTTCTTGAAGAAGTTTCCTCCCCCACATGGCAAACCATCCACTGCCCTTGGCTACACCCAATAGTGCCTTGATGAGATGGAGAAACCCACCCCATCAACTTCCGTACCTCACAGCTTCTACAGGCAGTCCTTTCCCCTCACTATTTTTCACTTTATGTCACATAGCCACCTCCAATCAATGGTCATTCAAGTCCATATCTTCCCCCTCCAGAAGTATAGAGTCATAAAAGAATCAATGCTTTCCCTTTAATCACTTCTTCACCTCGTTCTTAGAGAGAAATCCAAAAGAGCTCTCTCGGGCAGATTTTTGGGTCTTTTTACATGGAGATTTTTGACCCTTTGTAAGTATTTTCACATGATGAATCCTCGTAAAAGTTTTTCCTCTTGGAGTATAGTTTCCGTATATATATTATTCGTATCATTACATGGTCATTTGGTCAGTCAAAACTATTTTTAACCATGGAAAGGTCATTCTGAGCGTGAAACTGGAGAGTATATTATGTTTAGAGTTTTTGACCAAGCTAATAAATATATATTGGTCTGAAAATTTTATGGAGTGTTGTTAGCATGTTTTTAAAAGTGTTCATTGAGGTTTTGTTGCATGAATAACGCTTTTGATGATAGAGTTCCTAGATCTAGAAACTTCAAAACTGGAAGTGGCAAAACAGTTTTTATTTGGAGAAAGTTTGAATATTTCAAGGTTTGATCTTATTCTAAAGGTTTTGATATTTTTATATGATAATCCTAAGTCTCTTATTTTTATGCTAGGATGTTATTTTGAAGATATTAAGTATTAGCTTCAAAGATATGATTTTTCCATGCAAGAGGATTTCGGTTAGGCCTAAGATTTGATATTTTTGGATTAGATCAATGTTTTATTGATTTTTAGCCATGTGATTTTAAGTTTGATGGTTGGATATTCCTTAGGACACATTTTTAAACCATGTGATGCTTTATTTCGAAGATCTCACCTTCTTAATCCATTGATTAAGAGATTTATCAAAGCAAGTTAAGAAAAAAAAACTTTCTATTTTTGGACTAAGTGTAAAACCAAAAACTCCAAGTGTTATTTTGTGATTTTGATGACTTTAGTTTGATGATTTAAAGCATGGTTGATCTTAGAATGATGTTATAAATATGTTAGAAGTAAGATTTGATTTTTTGAAATTCTTGGAGATGTTTTGATTTAGGGTTAAAGCTTGTGATTCAAGTGTTTGAATATTTTTACAAAAAGTCTGGTATTGATTATTAGATTTTTGTAAATGGATATTTTAAGTATGGTTTTAAACTTAGGATAGGAAGATTCTTTTTGCAAAATTTTGGTTTAAGCATAAGTTTTGAAATTGGAAGGAATTGCAACAAAAATCAAGAGAAATGACCTATGGATGTTTCGGCCATAGTGTGTTTTCCTTAGTTTTGATTTGTTTTAAATTTTTTTGAGCTAATATTTGAGTTTAGGATAAAATTTACATGAGCAATGTAAATTTTGAAAATTTTTCGAGTTAGGATGTGAAATCCTTAAATTAGGGCTAAAATGATCATTTTTTCACATGTAGAGGGTAAAATGGTAATTTTACTCTAAGTTGTCTCTTTTACACATTTCTAATTGTTAGTAATTAAATTTCTAACTTTTAGAACATCCTCTTACAGATCCTCATATTTAGCACTTTATTCTTGTAGAACGCGATGATCGAGGTAAGTTAGCTTCTAACTTACTATCAGTTTGCTGTGTATGTATGATGGGTAAGGGAACTACAATTTATGTATGTATGTTATCATATATGTCATGCCATGCCACGTCATTACATGTTTATCTATTATGCATGATTTATTCTTTCATGAATATTTATCTGTTACACAATCTATTCTGTCATGTAATACTGTATGTTATAAGTATGCCAAGTTAAGTATGTCATATGTTACATGTATGTCATATCATGTAATATTCACTGTTGCAAGTATGTCATGTCAAGTATGATATCTGTTACATGTTCAGTCATGTTACGAAGTGTTTCCATCTCAAGTAAGTCATATCTTTCGAGTTAAGTTTAAGTCAGTTATATCTAACATACTCGTAATGTAATCATTATGATTGTCCAAGTATCTCCACTTATAATTCACACGAGGTACTTTTGGGGAAATCATTTTGATTGTCAGAATGCCGTTCAAGTTCAATTATGCCGATACTCCTAGCTTAATCATTCTGATTGTTAGGGTATCATATTTAAAATATTCGTGATGGAATTATTCTGATTTTCAGAGTATTACTAGGTACTCCTAGTGTATTCATTCTGATTGCTAGAGTACGTGTTTTAAAATACTCGTGATGGAATCATTCTGATTGTCAGAGTATTACTAAATACTCCTGGTGCAATCATTCTGATTGCTAGGATACTTGTTTTAAAATACTCATGATGGAATCATTCTGATTGTCTGTGTATCTCTGATGGAATATGTTGGGCGGAATCATTCTGATTGTTCACTATTCCTGACGAAATGACTGGCGGAATCATTTTGATTGTCAAAATTCAAGTCCAAGTTTATGTCAAGAAGTTAAGAATAAGCAATCATGGTGACCCCATGAGATAAGAATAAGTTTCAGATCAAGTCCATATTAAGTCAAGTTTCAAATCAAGTTCATGTTATATTATGTTATGCTCATGTACATGTTATGCTCATGTACATGTTATGTTCATGTTCACGTTAAGTTTCAAGTTCATGTTCATATCATGTTATGTTCACGTTTATGTTATGTTCAAGCTCACGTTCATGTTATATTATATTCATGTTCACGTTATGTTTCAAGTTCACGTTTCTGTCATGTTATGTTTACGTACAATTTATTTTCAAGTTCACGTTCATGTTATGTTATGTTCACGTTCACATTATGTCTCATGTTCACGTTTATGTTATGTTATACTTAAGTTTATGTTAAGTTCAAGTTCATATTTATGTTATGCATGTTCACGTTCATGCTATGTTTCAAATCCATGTTATGTTTCAAGTTCACGTTCATGTTATGTTGCTAGTCCATGTTATGTTTTAAGTTCAAGTTTATGTCATGTTAAGTCAAGTTCAGTTCACGATTAAATTTAGGTTATGTCAGTTACGTCATACTATATGTTAAGTTATGTTATGTTTACTTACGACTTTAATTGTGCATTCATACTTTTACTGCCATGCATGCATCATTAACCTGTGTGGGAGTTTCCTGTTAACTTACTGAGATTTGTAATAAAATCTCATCGTGGTAGTCCTAACTACCATTTCCCTCGAATGATAGGCCATGTATCAGGATCAGAACAGGGAGTGTACATTGGTAGATTGGAGGAGGTTGACTAGATGTCGCAGACACGACGCATAGCTTATAGCTTTCATAGTTAGTTTTTGGACAATATTTTGGTCTCGTTAGTCGAGTCACACGAGTTACTCAACGAACTTCCTCAATAGTGTATTTTGATAATGTAAATATGGAGTTTGGGCTCTCATGCTTTTGAGATTATAGTCTTCTAAGACTCATACTGAAATTGTGGATGTTTATTTTGTTAAGTATACTTAGATTACGTTTTAACTATTTGGGATATTATAAGTTTGGTGCATAGTATTGCTCAAAAAAAATTATCCGCTGCGAATATTGCATAATGCTAGATGCATGATAAGAATATTGCATCTTATATGTCATGAACGGGGGCAGGTAACCTTGTGTTGCATGTCCCAACGCTTAAAATATCCGTTCAATCCCAAGCGGAATCTGAGGGCGTCACATCATACACATGTAAAAAATGCATACTGATTTTTCAAGGGTATTTAAAAATATTTTTTTTACCTTAAAAGTTTTTTAAATTTGAAAGAAATGTAATAGAAAAAAAAGACTCTAAGAGATTCATTTGTAAACTTGTTCATTTTCTTACTCATGATCGATTTATTGTTGTCCTTGGCCTTCAAGGCTCCATTATATAGACAACTTGAGACTCATTTATGCTAGAACTTGTTAGTTATCATCAAAGTCCATAAGTATAGTATTATATGATGCTTGAATCTTTGGGTTCAACACTTTGTAAAACTTTGATATCAGGAATAATGCTTAGGCTCCTTATGACGTGTTAGCATTTTAGGCAATCGGTGTAAATCAACTTAGCTACAAGCACATATATCAAGCTTAATCATTCAAGGGACAAAGGGAGTAAGAGACTAAGATAGGAGTGTGTTGAGGGGGGTGAGGGCAGGAGGAATCTAAAATTTAATATATGAAACAATGTCGTTTTGAAGGCCAAAATTGTTGATGAACTGGTGGATAATGCATATTGCAAGTATAAATGTAGATTCCATGATCACTATCAGAAATTTGAAAATACTAAGTAAACAAATCAAACTTGAATGATCCTTATGTTGGCTCAAGATCTTTCTATCATCTCTCCAAGAAACTAGTAAAAAGTAATTAAATTATTCTTCCTTATCATAAATGCATTTTTGTTCTTTTAATTCTATTTTTTGTCTATACAAAGAAGAGAATGCTCTTGAGTATAACATGATGATATTGTTTACTAAATCACATACTAATTGTGATGGGAAATTGACTCATACTGAAGTACAATCGAATTATGATCGAACATCTTTCCTTCTACTCTATTTCGAAACTCTTGGAGTTACCTTTTGAAGATCTTTTTCATTTTCAATGCTAGGGCTCGCCCATGGTGGCGCCCCCTCCCCCAGCGATGTCCTCTACCTCGTTGAGGGGCTCAGATCGTGGAGTTTTTGGCAAGAAGTCATTTATGTAGGCAATTCTAAGGCAGGAACAATTTTCGTTCAAACTTCCTATGCATTATCCGGTGGACGTGAATGGTGAACCAGGTTTCATTTTTACTGAGTCTGAACTGTCAATGGCAGCAGATGAGTTCTGGTTTGCATTGGTTTTAAAGTTCTCACGTTTTAGACCTTCCATGGATAAGATTCGTTTGAATGTGGCTAAATCATGGGGTCTACTAGAGGTTTTGATTATTATCATTATGGATGAATTTCATCGTGCACGCCTGGGCGAGAGAGGGACGTGTGATCGATGGATGTGTTTTCAGACTATTCCGATGGACTAAGGAGTTTGATCTACATGTGGAATCTTCTCTAGCGCCACAATGGATCTTCTTACCCAGTTTGCCACTACACATGTACATAACCGATTGCTTACAAATCCTAGCCACGAGATTTGGTCGCTACTTGGGGACAGACAACGCTACATTGAATAAAACAAGGGCAACGAGTGCACGGATGTGTGTAGAGGTGGATCTAAAGGATGAACCAGTCAAAGGATTCTCGATTTTTGTTTCGGATAATAGAACAATATGGCAGGAAGCAAGATATGAAAAACTTGGGTTTTATTGCACCAAGTGTTGTAGACAAGGGCATACGAAAGTGGTTTACTGTATGGGGAAGACTAGGCATAAGGTGGGGGGAGGACCAAGTAATCGCACTCTGAACAAAAACCAGCAAGTATGGAAAGAAAAAACATGTGAGAATGAAAAATCACGTGAGAAGAAAGGTGAGAAGGAAGGTGAGCAAGAGAAGGCAGTTGAAGGTCCAGTTATGATGATTCAGGTGCTGTCTATGGAAGCATTACCAGTGACTGGGCAAACTCTGGCCGTGGATGAGGATGGGGATGAGGAGAAAAAGGGTGAGGAACTGTCAATGAGTCAGCAGCAAGAAACAACACTTAGGCAAACAGACTCTGTTTTGAAGGAACACACTGGTGAAAAGCAACTTGTTGAACCTGTGATATTACAAGACTCTGTTCCTATACAGGGAAATGAAGGAGGGAGTAGTGGAGTGCAGGTTGAAGTAGGCAGTCCTACGGCTGATTTATTACCTGTGGTAGACACCCCGAGACGATACACCTTTGAGGGGAGCCAAACAGCTATGGTTTCTGAAATTTTAGAGTTGGAATGCAGGAATCAAATAGTGTCTGAAAATGATGGTGTAGTGGGTGAGAACCAACCAGTCTCTCTCTCAAATTTTGAGGAAGGTGTACCTGAAGCACTGGCTCGACAAAAACACTACAGCTCGGATCCTAAGAGTCGCCAGGCCAGTCACAAGGCTGAATCAAAGAAGTACACAGTAAGACAGTCACAATGAGTATTATCCCGACCTTCTAAACTTAATTTATGATTGATAACAGTTTGGTTTGGAATTTGCGGGGGTTAGGAAGTTCCATAAATAGATTAAAAATTTTAGTAAAGAAGCATGGTGTGTCTATTATTGGTTTGTTGGAAACTTTTGATGTAGTTGATAAAATGCCTCATTTAGCTTATTCGATGGGGTTACCGAATTTTTGTAGTAATGCGGAAGTAGATGGTAAAATTTGGATTTTTTAGAATGATAACTGTGATTGGGAGGTGCTGTCCATGACGAATCAATTAATTTTTGGGAGGTTTCAGATGGGTGAAGAGAAGCTCCACATTTCATTTATCTATGCGAAGAGTAGTAGCTTGGAGCGTAGAGAGCTATGGCAAAGCTTAGAGGCTATAGATCCTGATGTGTAACAGCCCGCTAATTCTTATCTCTTCACCATTTTCTTTCTTTCTTTTCGCACATAGTAGACGGCAAGACAATCAGTTTTGGTTTCTTTTCCGACAGCAATCACCATCTCTCTCGTCTCTACCCTCATCTGGAATCACGCACATAATTTATATTTTCTCATAAATCACGTTATTTGTTCTTCACCGACAACTGTAAAATCATGAACTGTTTTATCTTAAGCGTTGTACCTCGATGGCATTTTCCGAATCTTATCCATCGAATTTCAAAGTATTAGATAAGCTTGTTTTTAAAGTAGCACAATTATAATAATTTAATGAGCTCTGAAAATATTATAATTGTGGATAATTACTTAGATTAAATATTTTAGTTGTTTTAAGATATTAAGAGATTTAATTTTACGTTGAAAACTCTTATTTAAATTAAATGGTTTTATCCTCTTTGAGTGATTAAAGATACTTTATCATTTATATGATGATGAAGAAATATTATTTTATAAACCTTAGTTTATAAAATAATAATCTATCTTAATTCCTCTCAGTGTTTATTTAAGTGTTTTATGCACTTTGATTAATTAATGATACTTTATCATTTTATATAATGATGAAGAAAATATTATTTTATAAACCTTAGTTTATAAAATAATATTCTATCTTAATTCTTCTTAGTGTTGTAATTAAGTGTTTTATTAATTTAAATGATTTTATCCTCTTCGATTAATTAACGGTACTTTATCATTTTATATAATGATGAAGAAATATTATTTTATAAATTTTAGTTTATAAAATAATATTCTACCTTAATTCATCGTAGTGTTTTATTTAAAGTGTTTTATTTAAAATAAAACATTTACGCGTTTTTAATCAGTGTTTTAACTCACCGTTGGATTATTTGAGGATCCCAAAGCATAGGATTGAAGCGATATACCCAGGCCCCTACCCTTTTCCCTTCACTTTTTCTTTTTTCTTTTTTTTTTTCTTTTTCTCTTTTCTCTCCTTCTTCCTCACGCACGTCCAAACTGTGCACTTGGTTTCCTCTCCTCCATGGCCGTTCGGATGGAGCTCCCAGCCGGCGCCACCTCCGGCCGCCGGACCCCACCTCCCTCACCTCCGGCGAGCACAACCACACCGGTGGTGTGCTAAACCGGCCACTCTTTCTCTCTCTTTCTCTCTTCAAAGATATGGGTCTCTAAGTGTTTTTCACATTTTTGGACCACCATACACGGCCAAATCAGCCACCAAGCACCATCATTGGACTCACCTCTTCAAGGGCTTCCTCCTCATGTCTTTCTTTTTCCCTAACTCTCACTTTTTCTCATATGGGTTTCTCAAAATACACATTCGGTTTCACCACCGTGCGCCGCCGTACACGGCCACCCATGGTGTTTCACCACCCCCAACTTGTTCCTCTTATCACCATGAACCTCCCCAAGAAATTTCATGACCAACGGAGCTTCGTAGAGCTCTCACTCTCCCGCACTCTCCAAGGCCAAAAAATGGATTCAAACGGCCGATCCGTCGCCGTTAGCCGCCGTTCGACCACCACCTCACCACCACAGCTCCACCACATGTTCATCTACCTCTCCCTAGCTTGCCATGAAGTTCTATGGAATTTCGCTACCTCGCGTTTCCTTCCACCTTTCGGATTTACTGTTCACGGCGTGATGCCGCTGTGCTCCGCCACCTTTGACCACCACAAGGCGACCGTGAGTCTTCCAAGACCACGCTTAGCCTTTCTCAAACTCAAACTACCACTTTATGTGGTGGACAGCCACCGTACGCGGTGTTACCGTCACGTGCGTTCTTCCGACACATGTTCGTGACGAGCAGCGAGCGACGCACGGGTTATTCCGTCGATGGTATAACCCTATATCTCTAGTTATTTTACATTTAAAATAGTTAATTGGTTGGTTTGTGGTTTGTGTAGTTTTGTGGATTGTGCTGTGAAGTATGGGCGTGATATGGATGTCGTAGTTGTGATACGGCGTGTAGTGCAAAAGGAGTATGCGTGGTGTGTACTCCGTGTAGCGTAGCGATGCACCGTAAGACGTGGATCGCAGTGATGGGTTTTGTAGCGTGGATGGATGAGAGTTCACGTGAGTGTACTCTGTACTAGATCGTGATACACTGGATGACGTATCACGAAGGGTTGGATGATGTAGCAGAGAAGTGTGGAGTGTATGGTGCAGCATCGGGAAACTGTAACAGTGTCCCAAGGTAGTAGTGAAGTGGCCTGTAGTCCAAGGTAACAGGTATTGCCTTGAGACTGACTTGTGATTGAGAGTATAAGGAAGTGATGGAGAAGTATCAGAGCACGCAGCGGAAACATGATAGGTATCGTGACGTGACTCAAGCTTAGTCTTGAGCTGCGTGACGTAATTGAGGTGCTTTTGTGGATGCAGTCCTCTCCTATCAAGTGTTGGGATGAACTTGTACAGAGCCGGGAAGTAGGAAGAATCCTATCAACCGGGTCTGAGCAAGTTGGTGTTGAAGTTGGAGCTTGGTTATACAAGCAACGTTAACTTGAGTTATAAGTTGCTCTTAGGTGATAAAAGGGGATGAAATACAGGTGTCTCTGGCAAGACATGTGTACCGGACAGGGTTACCATATGTAATGGATAATCTGTCTTGATCATGGTTACATGGTACATGAGAGCCCAGGAATGGATGGAGAATGTTCCAAGTGAGGTTCTATGTTTAGAATAGTTACTTATGCATTTAAATAGATGATGATGTAAGGTTATGTGTATGCATGTAGGTTGCCATCTGACAAGCACATGAATGGACTGCATGGAATGAGTATGGCATGAAGTCCAAGTAAGTATTACATTCATACTCTTTTAGAGTTTTTAAGTATAGAAAAGAAGAAAAAGACGAAAGCCTTTCTATAAAAGGAAATCGAAAACGAAACTTAAATTTTCAAGTATAAGTATGTACTGGCCTTTCCTTGGCAGCCCCTCTTTTTGTACCCAAAGTATGTACGTGTATGCATGTGAATGGATGTTATAAGCAGTACGTATTGTATGTATGTTCATGAAAAGGAAACGAAATGAAGCTTTAAAAGACGTAAGAACTGTTAAGAATGCAAGGAATGAAACTGTAAGAAAAGAAAGAAAAGAAAACAAGATTTTCCTAAAGTAACTCTTTCCCAAAATGATTCTTTTCAGACTCTTTTAACCATTTTCTTAATTAAAACTTTTATGAATCGTAAGAAACGTAAGAACTGTAAGAATTGAAATGAAAGAATGGACTGTAAAGGAAAGAATGAACTGGACTGAATGGATGATGTATGAAAATATGTAACGGCCACATGGACTGAAATGGTACCAAAGAAAGGGGCAGATTGCAATGCCGGGTAAGTAGTACTGGTAGTGCACCCAGTGCTGCACCCTGACTGAATGGATTCCCAAACCCGCGGCCACGGGCGGAATCAGGTCCAAAAGACCGCTAACCCCAGCACACGGGGCGTAACAGTGTGCAATGGCCTATGAAAGTGAAAAGAAAGAACGGATGTATGTTAAGAAACGAATGTATGTATGAATGGATGAACAGAATGCATGAATGAACGTAAGTAAGGAAAGATGAACGAATGAATGCATGTATGCATGAATGAATGTATGTAAAAAAAAAACGAATGCATGAAAACATCCTTTAAGAAATTAAGGCAGCGATGTGTGGAGAACTGTTTTAAAGAAGAAAGCACGTTTTTAAAGAAGAAAACCTCCACCTCGTAACGTTTTGAAAAGAAAAGAAAGACGTATGCATGCTATGTACGATATGTATGTACGGAAATGACGAATGCATGACTGAAAATCTATGTTGTTATATTTTTGACTGTATGAAGTAATGCTTACGAGTCATCGACTCATTTTAGTTTTTATGTATGCCCTCCCAGGCACAAGATGAGCATGACAGGTCAGGACAGACACAGCAAAAAGGGGAAAGAGCACGAAGGCCTAGGCAAAATCTTTTTATATGAAAACTTAAATTATGAAAGTTAATGTTTTCCGCTAAGTCTTTTAATAAAGAAAAAAATGAAATGTTTATAGCATGGAAGTCTTTTGTATCCTGGCATGAATGGAAAAGAATAGAAAATAAATAGTAATTCCTGTCGATTTTGTTTAAAAAAAAAAATCGATATGAGAAAGACCCACCATAAGGACGGGCGTTACATGATGAGACCCCATGGATTGTTGTAGGGGATTTCAATATTATTCAGGAAGATAGTGAAAGAGTGGGTGGTAATCCAAGGCCTATTTCTTCGATGGCAGATTTTAATAATTGTATTGATCATTGTGGTTTACTGGATCTCCAGGTTCTGGGTCGCCGCCTTTCATGGTGTAATGGACATGAGGGTCATTCTAGAAGCTAGGCTCGGCTTGATCGAGCGCTGATCAATATTCATTTTGCAAACAGGTTTCCTTAAGCTTTCTTTGAATATCTTAAAAGGAAGACTTCAGATCATTGCCCTATGCTCATTCACTTTCACAAACTAGTGGCAAGACATGGCCCTCATCCCTTCCGTTTTCAAAATATGTGGGATTTCATGAGTTGTGTGGAAGAGGTTTGGAAGAAACCTACTACTACGGTGGGTCTTTTACTTTTGGATGAAAAATTGAACAAAACCAAGCCCACACTCCGTGTTTGGAATAAACAGGTATTTGGGCACGTTGGTCAGACGATTAAAGATTTGGAAGAGAGATTGGAGGTATTAGAGAGTCGGTTACAAGGCGGCTTTGATCATAAAGTTGAATGTGATTACTTGGTCATAAAAGTTGAACTGGATACTTGGGAACATCGTGAAGAATCTAGACTTTCTCAATTGGCAAAAAAGAGATGGCTTTTAGAAGGTGATCAGAATGCAAAACTTTTCCGTGCTGTTGTTAACCAACGGAGAAAAAATAAAGTTATTGCTAAAATGAGGCTAGATAATGGAACAATTTTGGAGTCACCGAATCAAGGTGCTTTAAATTATTTCCAGAACTATTTGTTGTCCACCTCTATTGTTGAACAAGTTGATCTTTCACATCTTATTCAGTGCTCTATATCCGAGGAAAATAATTTGGCTCTAGCTATAGCTCCATTTGAGCCTGAGATTTTTGCCGCTTAAAAATCAATACCGAAATAGAGTTCTCCTAGACCGGATGGTTTTGGTTCAGGTTTTTATTTAAGATGTTGGGATTTAATTAAAGAGGATGTCGTCAAGGCAGCAAAGGATTTTTATTTTTTTTCAGGTTCTACTTTATCCCGATTCTATACAGCATCTTATTTGGTGTTGATCCCGAAGGTGGAGAATCCTAAGAGTTTTGACAAGTTCCACCCGATCAGCCTATGCTCAGTTGCTTATAAAATTTTTTCGAAGGTTCTTGTGCAATGAATGACCCCTTTTCTACCTCAGTTGATTTCTCATGAACAATGAGCCTTTATACCAGGTCGCAGTATCTTTGAAAATATCACTTTGGCACAGGAATTGGTTCATTCTCTTAATAAAAAAACAAAGGGTGGCAATATTATGGTGAAGATTGACATGGCCAAAGCCTATGACCGTGTGAACTGAAATTTTTTGTTGAATGTTTTAACCTCCTTTGGTTTTTCTTCTTAGGTTTGTAATCTTGTGAAAGAATGTATTCAGTCCCCTTGGTTCTCCATCATGATGAATGGGACGTTCAAGGGCTTCTTCCAACCGTCTTGGGGTCCAAGACAAGGAGATCCACTTTCTCCTTATTTATTTATTATTGTGGAGGAGGTGTTGTCTAGATTACTTCGCAAGAATTTTGAAGAGGGTCAAATTGGATTTTTTCACATCCAGTGGGTGCCCCTCTTGTGTCTCATTTACTCTATGCCAATGATTTGTTAGTTTTTGTGAATGGTGGAAAGAATTCAGTTCATTGGCTTATCAAAACCTTGGAGGTGTATGAAAAGTGGCCAAGGCAATTAATCAATAAGGAAAAATCAGCCTTCTTCTTCTCAAAATCTATTACCGCTGTGAGACGTAGAAATATAATGAGATCAACAGGTTTTGTAGAAGGTAAGTTCCCAATCACATACTTGGGAGTCCCACATGTGTTAGGACGTCTTACTTCAAGGGATTTGGAACCTCTTATTGAAAAGATTAGGCGCAAAGTGGTTGGATGGAAATTGAAGTTACTTTCACACGGTGGTCGACTTACACTCTTTAAGCACATTTTATCTTACATGGCTACACATCTGTTATCAATTTTAAATGTGCCACTGAAGGTTTTCAAAAGACTCAATTCCTTGCTTTCAACATTTTTTTGGGGAGAACTGAATGGGAAACCAAGGATGAAATGGTGTGCTTGGGACAAAATTTGCAAACTTTACAAAGAATGGGGACTTCGACTGAGGAATTTTCAAAAAGTTTAGAGGTCTCTCCACATGAAATTTGCATGAAGACTACTAACAGTCGATAGCCTTTGGACCAAATTCTTTCGGGCTAAATATATTAAACAAGGTCACATTTTCCTTGTTGAGGCTTGACGTAATGCATCCAGGTTCTGGAAATCAATTATGAAGGTTCTTCCCGAGGTGTCAGAGAACGTTATAGTGAAGGTACGAAAGGGTAGCTCTTCTTTCTAGTGTGATCGTTGGTTGGCAAGTGGGCCTCTATGTGTGTTGAACCTAAGGTTTCAAGTTTTGTGTACTTATATATTTACACATGGATTTTGATGATAACAAATGAATTCAAAGAATAAAGGAGTCTCAAGCTCAAGTTATCTACATAATGGAGTCAAGCACATCAAGAAACCAAGCATGAGCAAGAAGGGAACAAGCTCACATTAAAGTCATAGAGTAATGTTGTAAATCTCTTAAAATTTGAAATTAGGATTAAGGCTCAAAATTAATATTTTATCATAAAGCATTAAAATACATTTTCCACATGTGTATGAATATTTTTGAAAATTAAATTTGAATATTTTGAAAGATAATTGATTGTCATCTTTCACATGTGCATGCCATGATTAAAGGTTTGAATTTTGAAAATATTAAAGATGATTGATTGTCATCTTTCACATGTGCATGTTTTATTTGAATAATTTCAAAAGTGATTGATGCTTTTCTTGACTTATGCAAAAGGAAGATGTCTTTGTTTGAAAAATTTGAAAAGTAAAGTGTGCTCCTTTTGTCATATGCAAAAAGTAAAAGATTAGGTTTGAAATTTTTGAAAAGCAAAGTGTGCTCCTTTTGTCATATGCAAAAAGTAAAAGATTAGGTTTGATTTTTTTGAAAAGCAAAGTGTGCTCCTTTTGTCATATGCAAAAAGTAAAAAGATTAGGTTTGAATTTTTGAAAAGTGAATGATGATGTCTTTGACATGTGAATCTTTTTAAATTTGAATATGAAGTCTCATATGCCTATAAATAGATCATTTGAGAGCTTCACATTCACAACACCAAGAGCATACAACTCTCATTCAAAGCTTTCATTCTCTCTTCTCTAAGCATTGAGCCTTAACCCTTGTTCATTTTGAGAGATATAGTTTGTGCTTGTATTGTTCTTATTTCACTCATTGAGGAGTGTTTTCTGATATCCTACCCACTATCAATTCTTGTATCAGTAAAAGGGTGTGTACAACCCTTGTGCGTGTAGAAAGTGTTCTACACAGGGAATCGTTGAATCACCACGTGTAAGGTGATTGCAAGTGTAGAGGGTGTTCTACACGGATCCTTTGTAGCGGTGTTGTTCAAAGGTGTAATAGGTTTCTATCTCCACCTGAAGGAGATTGAATAGTGAATTCGGGGATCCTCAAGGGGTAGCTTGAGGCGAGGACGTAGGCAGTGGGGCCGAACCTCGTTAACATACTGAGTTTGCTTCTCTCTTACCCTTACTCTTTATATTTATTGCTGTTTCATATTTTGTTTATATTTTATATTGTATATTTGATTTATAATTGTTATTTTTTTTAAATACAACTCAATTCACCCCCCCTCTTGTGTTAGTCATCTGGGCAACAATTGGTATCAGAGCTAAAGCTCTATTATAAGATTAACTATCTTTTGAGTTAAGATCTTATGGCTAACATTGCAGCTTCATTTGGTGAAGGTCAATCTAGCAGTCGGCCTCCACTCTTTTGTGGAGACAATTACTCATTCTGGAAAGTTAGAATGAGAATATTCCTTCAGGCTCAAGGTCGAGAAATCTGGAAATGCATTGTAAATGGACCTTATATTCCAACAAAAGTGGTTGATGGAGTAAAGGTCAAAAAGGAAGAAGAAGAGTTTAATCGTGAAGACGATAGACTTTATACTTTGAATTTAACTGCTATGAATTTATTATATAATGCTCTCAATGGTAATGAGTTTAATAGAGTAATGACTTGTGCTACGGCAAAAGAAATTTGGGATAACTTGGAAGTTACTTATGAAGGAACTTCTCAAGTTAAGGAATCAAAAATTTATATTCTTACTCATGAATATGAAATGTTTAAGATGAATGATGATGAATCTATTTCTAGCATGCACACTCGTTTTACTAACATCATAAACAGCTTGACAGCTCTTGGCAAAGTTTATTCCAAAGTGGAAATGGTAAGAAAAATTCTCAACTCTCTACCAAAACGTTGGGAATCAAAAGTGACAGCGATTCTTGAAGCTAGAGACCTCAAGAAGCTCGAAGTGAATGAACTCATCGGGTCACTTATCACCCATGAGTACACATTGAAAAGAGGAGAAGAAGAAGGAAAGTCACCTGTAAATCCCTCAGAGATGGCAGAATGCACAAAATGAAATCCCACTGGAACCCTAACACAGAGACCCTTCATATATATACATGCCTCAAGAGATTACACCACGTGGCTAGATCGGACGACCCTCCTTCACTTTCCATCTTTATTTTAGATGCCACCGTTTAATACACACGTGCCCTGCACATGTCCTTAACACTGCATATATAAGAGTTGATGCTTATCACCGAGTGTAACATTTATTTTCGGCATGCACATCAGTTAGTATAACATAGTGATTATAAAATTATTGACACACATGACCAATATTCACAAGTATTGCAACTGAAGTATGGAAGACGGCTGCTATTGCACTAGGTATTAATCATGTTGAGGGTATTTCGTGGTGGGCGACAGTGATGTAGTGGTGGAGTTTCTCAAAAAAATCCAGCCACAGGGGTATTTTGCTTAGCATTATACCGTCTATTATAACATGGCGCCTCTAGGTCCGGAGATGCAAGGCCCGTACGGAAAATTCTTTTGAATCGACATCAGGTGTTTGGTTGGCAGTTAAGGTGTGGATCGGGAAGATTTCATCTATTATGGTGAAACAATGGCCGCTTTCCCCAAGAGATGAGGCTATTCTCCGGGCTCTTGAAGTCCCTTGTGTTGATCGTGCTAGGCCTACTCAGAAACTTGTTTATTGGAGGAAACCGCCAGAAGGGTGGGTCAAAATGAATGTAGATGGAGGTTGCCGTGGTAACCTAGGTAGTTGTTGTGATGCCCCCACCTCCCACGTACGGCCACGTTGAAATCGAGACGTCGGGACGATGACAACACGGTCACACATCCCATAGCCAAGTGCCAAAAGTGTGTGCACAAGCAATATGTGTACAAATAAAAACACGCAGCGGATTAATAAAGTCATATAACTAAGTACCAGAATTTTTTGTTTAACTACAAACCAGTTTAAAACAAACGTAAATAAAATATTACATGTTCAACATCTCAAATCCAAATACATACTAATAAAAACAACGACGAATGTAATATATAAAAGCACTCCAAATTACTCCTCCGGCGGAGCCGTCTCCTCGGGCTCAGCCTCCTCGTCATCTACATCTGCACCAAAATCTACGGTACCAAAAATGGTGCCGCAGGTAAGTAATAATCCAAACGACGCAAGATAAAATCATATTACAACCAAAACAATATGCATGAAGTATGCCCAGTGCACATGTCCCAAAAACAACATATTTTTCCACACACACGCCAAAATCTCATTTGGCCCAAAAACATTTTCCTTCAACATATCCTCGCCATTATCCCAGATAATGGCCCAAAAACCAGTCTCGCCATTTTCCCAGAAAATGGCCTATTAACCAAACCATTAGAGCACTGTAGGCGGGAATCGCAGGCGGGACTCTACCACCATCTCTGCTCACCACCATCCCTACGCGTGCACCGTAGGCGGGAATCGCAGGCGGGACTCTACCACCATCCCTGCTCACCACCATCCCTACACATGCCTCTGAACCAAACCAATCAATCCAAACGTTCACGTTTACCAATAAAACCATATCTCGCTCGAAAATCCAGTTTTCAAGATTTAACACATGCATATGAGTGCACAATGCAATGCAAATAAAATTATACAAATTCACCAACATATTCCAAACATCAATAACAACCAAACAAACAACTCCTTCCTTAATTCCAACCGACCCCCGACTCCTCGGACTCAGTCTGGAATAACCAACCAGATCACAAATAATTATTGTAAAGGCAATAATATATTTAAATCTAAAATGAAGTTTGGAAAATACTTACAGCGCTATATATTATTTTTCGAAGAATCAGCCGCAGCAAACGGTGAAGGAAAAGCAACGTAACAGTGAAATTTCACTGTGGCCCTGGGTTGTAAAATACCCACTTTTGAACGGGGACAAACCAAAGCTCGGGATTGATAGGAAATGGCCTAGAGGTGTTTATGAAACTAAGGGAAGTGGAGTTTGGCCATGGGTGGCGGTGGAAGGCTTAAACACCCAAATCGGAGTTTAGCTCGTAGGAGCTGCTCCGGCGATGGATCGAGGCCGGAAATGGGTGGGTTAGGACGGCAAGGAGCCGATGATGAAGTGGTGGTGGCCAGAGGTGGAGCGACGGCAGCGCTGGAGCACTTTGAAGCCACAGCTTGATGTGCTTTTTCCGGCTAAACGGCGGCACGATTGGGGATGAAACTTGGTGGTGTAGTTCATTGGAGGGAGGGGAAGATTTTGGTGGTGGTGGTGTGGGCCACGTCGCGGGCGAGCGACAGCACAGGGTGGAGAGAGAAAACGGGCAAATGGGTATAGAGAGAGAGAAAGAATTCTCACGGGGGAGGGGGAAACCGCAGGGGAAGGGAGAGAAAAAGAAAGGGAAAAAGAAAGAAAAGAGAAAAAGAGAAAAGGGAAAAGAGAAAAGAAAAGATGCAGGAAAAGAAATGAGGTCCAATCCTCATCTCTGAAGTCCAACAACTGATCTAACGAAAATAAGTTTAAAAGCAATAAAACTAAGAAAATATTTTAAACACAACGTAAAGCTAAAATATAATAAATAACTAGTAAAAACAAACTATTTAATTTTAAATCTAAAGACAAGCTAAAATAAATTAAACAGCAATTTAAATTCAACAGAAATTAAAATCCAATTAAAATCCGATAATTTAAAATAAAGGAACTATTATATTAATTAAATTAAAATATTCTTTCAGTGAAAATACACGTAAAATCGGGGTGTCACGTCCTCCCTCCCTTAAAATAAATTTCCTCCTCAAAATTTGTGAGATCAATATCAGCACCAAGCAGGATACAATACGCAACTCAGAGTATACTTGAGAAAATCATACCATCAGCCACTTCCACACAAGTATGATTAAAGCTCTCTCCAATTATACTTCTAAAGCAATTCCATCATATTCGTACTAGTCTCCCAGCGACGCATCACGTCTAGAACTCCTAAAGCAGCCATGTAAACTGGAATCACCATATCGTCAAGAATTTCAAAACCACACCCAAGAAAATTCTAAAAATTATTACTTCTTAGAATGAATTGTATTAACCTCAATCAACCTTCATGCTATATCATCGAAACTTTCATTGTATACTATATCTTGGTAACCTAATAGTTACTTCCAAAATAAACTGTCAATAAACATAATTTGCCCAACCAAAATATTACTCTCCAATTACAAGCACCTTCTCGAAATTTTAAGTCATCACTAATTACTCAAAATCAGCACACCTAATTATCTCCAAAATATCACGCTTCCGTGCGCACTCTGATAACTCGCCAAAAAGCAAAAAAAAACTATATCCTCATAAATTAACACCCTTGAGTACAAGCTAACTCTAATACCTGGAAGCAAGAAAATCCTTTACCACATTTTGATAGAAAATAAAGTCTCCCAAAATCATGAACTATCACTCCTATTCCTCTATTATCTCTAGCTACCTTAATTAAATCAAAATTCCGCAACGACACCCATGATCATCAACAAAGAAGACGATATCAATCAATTGCAACCTTCCAAATTAAAAACAAGTAACATTATCTCAAAATACGCCAATCTCATCTAAAATAAAGAACATAAGGCTCAAATCCGTCCCGACCAACTAATAAAGCTTCTATAGCCCCTACCCAACAACTTACACTTTCAAGATCACCACCTAAATTCTGAATATCGTCTAATTTAGAGATGACTAAATTCACTACGAATAACGATTAAATTCACCATAACCTTAATGAACCCTTCTTGTAAATTCGCTTATCTACTTCTATTCTCATAACCCTAATATTAGCACGACTATTTCCTTCAACTGCATACAAAATTAAATCTCAAGATAGGCCATGCTATTCAAAACTCCAATCCACCAAAACTATTGCACTAAACTCCTGAGTCCTACTGCTTATTACCTCACTTATCTGGTTAGGCTAATCACAGTTGATCCCTAAGCTTCCACTTTCAAGATTTTATTATCCACCATACATGATGACCCAACAATCTCTTTTCAAGTTAAATGAAAATGTCTATAATTCTCCCAACTGGACACTCAAACTCCAAAGGAAAGTATAGTCTCAAAATTTAAATTCCTATGTGACCTCAAGTCACAATTAATTCTTGATAATCTCAACAATTAATGCCAACCATCACTCCAATTGGTAACCCACTTCAACTGTACACTCCAATCAACTCACTAAGAACTTGAAGTTAAGATCTCATGAATTTAATACCATCACATCGAATCCACTTCCATTTCCAACATCCGTACCTATATCCTCGAAATAAACAAAATTTATTTCCCAAAAACCCGCACCATTTATTATCCTTAAACTCGATATAGATCAATCATAAAACCTACCACTAAAACTTCGAACTATAACATTTATTTTCCCGAATACGATACAAATCTTTAATCCTCAGATAATTACACAGACTAAATTAATACCTTCATTCCCCAAATAAATATTCTCCTTAAAAAATTTCCTATATTTATCATTCAACCATGATCAACCCCATTTTTGTGGTTACAGCCTAATCAATCTCCAGAATATAACAAGCTCACGCACCAAGTCTGTGAAACTAAGAACTCAACTCTTATTATAAATTGGTCCTTCAACTCTGCAATTCTAAAACCTTAAATCAAATAAGAATAATTTCTAGAATTTCTAAGATCAATGAGCTTACACCCCATAGTAGAACAATCGGCTCCCAAAGTTTTTAAAATCTAAAACATTAACGGATAATAAATCGCTTTCTGAAATCCTCAAGATCGATGGCTTTAATCCAAAACATTCATCTTAAAAACTTGTAAATTTTAAAACCCCAATTGCCACCAAATTTCTCATCCGAATCAGCGAAATTTAAAACTTGAAATTTAATTATTTCCCCCAAAGCTTGTCGAACCTAACACCTTAATTACCAAAATCTTATTTCCTAAAATCTATAAGGCCTCAAACCTTAGATAAAATTCTCTTAAATTAATCCTTAAAGTTCGTTGAACCTACACTCTCCTATTCTATAGCCTCTTTACATAAATTCTACAAAACCTAAGACCTCAATTATCTTAAGCGACTTAAAGCTAACTCTCCTTCCTTAGTTGCAACTTACATTCCTACTCCCAAGTGATCGCCTAATCCAAGTCGTTCCCTTCTAGCCACAATATTATAAAAGTAATCCACCACTATAAAATTCAACCCTACTACACTAAGTATTTATTCCTACCAACGACACTCTCGATAGTTCCGTCCTCCTGCCATAGCATAATCCTCAACCCCACATTTTAACTCCGGACAAAACAAAACAAAACAACGTAAAACAAAAAAAAAAAAAACAACAACAACAACAACATACTTGCAATCAAATAAAATAAAATCAAACCAAACCAAATCAAATGGAATTAAATAAAATAAATTCAAATCAAATAAAATCGAATCAAGTTAAAGAAAAACGATTTAACTTAAATAAATAAAATAATTTAAACTCAAGCTTTTAAAACTTTCTGGTACTCCACCTATGGGACATATGGTTTTACCCAGAGCCGAACCGCTCTGATACCACCTGTGACGCCTCCAACTCCCACGAACGGCAACGTGGAAATCGAGACGTCAGGACGATGACAACACGGTCACACATCCCATCGCCAAGTGCCAAAAGTGTGTGCACAAGCAATATGTGTACAAATAAAAACACACAGCGGATTAATAAAGTCACATAACTAAGTACCATAATTTTTTGTTTAACTACAAACCAGTTTAAAACAAACGTAAATAAAATATTACATGTTCAACATCTCAAATCCAAATACATACTAATAAAAACAACGACAAATGTAATATATAAAATCACTCCAAATTACTCCTCCGGCGGAGCCGTCTCCTCGGGCTCAGCCTCCTCGTCATCTACATCTGTACCAAAATCTACGATACCAAAAATGGTGCCGCAGGTAAGTAATAATCCAAACGACGCAAGATAAAAACATATTACAACCAAAACAATATGCATGAAGTATGCCCAGTGCACATGTCCCAAAAATAACATATTTTTCCACAAACACGCCAACATCCCATTTGGCCCAAAAACATTTTCCTTAAACATATCCTCGCCATTATCCCAGATAATGGCCCAAAAACCAGTCTCGCCATTTTCCCAGAAAATGGCCCATTAACCAAACCATTAGAGCACTGTAGGCGGGAATCGCAGGCGGGACTCTACCACCATCCCTGCTCACCACCATCCCTACGCCGCGTGCACCGTAGGCGGGAATCGCAGGCAGGACTCTACCACCATCCCTGCTCATACACGTGCCTCTGAACCAAGCCAATCAATCCAAACGTTCACGTTTACCAATAAAACCATATCTCGCTCAAAAACCCAGTTTTCAAGATTTAACACATGCATATGAGTGCACAATGCAATGCAAATAAAATTATACAAATTCACCAACATATTCCAAACATCAATAACAACCAAACAAACAACTCCTTCCTCAATTCCAACCGACCCTCGACTCCTCGGACTCAGTCTGGAATAACCAACCAGATCACAAATAATTATTGTAAAGGCAATAATATATTTAAATCTAAAACGAAGTTTGAAAAATACTTACAGCGCTATATATTATTTTTCGAAGGATCGGCGCGCAGCAAACGGTGAAGGAAAAGCAACGTAACAGTGAAATTTCACTGTGGCCCTGGGTTGTAAAATACCCACTTTGAACGGGGACAAACCAAAGCTCGAGATTGATAGGAAATGGCCTACAGGTGTTTATGAAGCTAAGGGAAGTGGATTTTGGCCGTGGGTGGCGGCGGAAATGGCGGTGGAAGGCTTAAATGCCCAAATCGGAGTTTAGCTGGTGGGAGCTGCTCCGGCGACGGATCGAGGCCGGAAATGGGTGGGTTAGGACGGCAAGGAGCCGGTGATGAAGTGGTGAAGAGGTGGTGGCCAGAGGTGGAGCGACGGCGGCGCTAGAGCACTTTGACGCCGCGGCTTGATGTGCTTTTTCCGGCTAAACGGCAGCACGGTTGGGGATGAAACTTGGTGGGGTAGTTCACTGGAGGGAGGGGAAGATTTTGGTGGTGGTGGTGTGGGAAAACGGGCGAAATGGGTATAGAGAGAGAGAGAATTCTCACGGGGGAGGGGGAAACCGCGGGGGAAGGGAGAGAAAAAGAAAGGGAAAAAGAAAGAAAAGAAAAAAAGAGAAAAGGGAAAAGAGAAAAGAAAAGATGGAGGAAAAGAAATGAGGTCTAATCCTCATCTCTGGAGTCCAACAACTGATCCAACGAAAATAAGTTTAAAAGCAATAAAACTAAGAAAATATTTTAAACACAACGTAAAACTAAAATATAATAAATAACTAGTAAAAACAAACTATTTAATTTTAAATCCAAAGACAAGCTAAAATAAATTAAACAGCAATTTAAATTCAACAGCGATTAAAATCCAATTAAAATCTGATAATTTAAAATAAATGAACTATTATATTAATTAAATTAAAATATTCCTTCAGTGAAAATACACATAAAATCGGGGTGTCACAGTTGTGGTGGAGAGGGTGTCATTCGTAACGCTCAAGGTTCTTTTAAAGGAGCTTTCTCTTCTTTTTTTGGTCAAGGTACGAATAATGAGGCTGAATTGCGAGTGTTAATTACTAGTATTTCTTTGTGTAAAGAGTTGGGTTATCATCAAATAATTATTGAGAGTGACTCCAGTTTAATTGTCTCTTGGTTGCGTAGTCGCAAATGCACAGTTTGGTATTTATGAGATTATTAGGATGATCTTTTAGGTTTATTAGAAGACTTGAATTTCGACATTCAACATCAATTTCGTGAAGGCAATAATGCGGCGGATTTTCACGCTAGACAGGGAGAGGAAGGTTATAATAGTACTTTTAGTAACTTGAGTTTTCTTCCACGTAAATTGAAAGGCATGCTTAGGTTGGATAACGCTGGTCTACCTCATATTAGATTGTAACGGTGTTTAATCTTTGATTTGTTTGTTGGCTATTTATTTTTCTTGTTGTGGTTTTATTTTGGTTGGTATTTGGGTGGTTTTTATTGGTCTTTTTGTAAAATCCCAAATGCCTGATTGTAACCAAGGTTTTCCTTCGCCACAAGTTAGGGCTCGTCAATAAAATTGAGACGGAATCACTCGTAGACATGTGGCTTCCGACTCTTCTTTTAAAAAAAAATCGAATTATGTAAGAGTTGGGAAAGCTTTGATTTAGTATTTATTACATATTTATCTCATAACTAATAGTTTAAATTACTTTTTATTATGTAGGATAAGATGATCTCGCTTTGTAATGACTCAACTTCTAAAGAATCCTCAGCGAGTGATGTTGAGATTTTTTTCCAAGTTTTAGGACTCCATCTAGATATTTGAGAGGTCTAGGGTGGTACGTAAAACCTTCTACCTCTTCTTTGAGAACTAAGAATAGATTAAGTAATTCTTGAGACTTAGAGAAAGCAAGACTAAAGATCAGGCAACTAAGGTCAAGGCAAAGTGAGTAGAAGGAGTTAGTACCGTTGCATGAAACTAAAATGGAGATGTGATTAAGATGACAATAACAAGAGAAACTACAGAGGGAGATGGCAAATCAATGCCAACAAATGTTTCAACAGACGCAGTTGATGATGTTACAATAATTTATGCCTCCACTAGCTTAAAAAATATCTAGCTTTTTTCTTAATATTTTGTATTAAGATAATCATATAGTTTGAGAAAATTTTCAACAATTTTGGAATTATTTAATATTTATTATATTGAAATTTTATTTTTAATTCAATTACTGATCATTTATATTTATTGCCTAACGTTCAAATAATATTTCATGTGTTTGAACACATATTCTGTTTTATATTTGAGCAAATTGTTTCGTATTCAAACAAGTATAGTATGAAAATTTAATGTTCAAATAGTTATAATACCAGTTCGAACGAGATATGGTCATTGGTCTAAATATTCGAACGTGTATACTCTTATTTGAATGGGTATAGTATAAAAATGTAATGTTCGATTAGCTATATATAGTACTAGTTCGATCAACATATGGTCTCAATATTTGAGCAAGTATTACTCGATCTTATTCTAACAACCTATTATCTCTTCAAATATACGATTGTCAAACCATTCAAATGTAAAATATATTGTTCAAATAACAACCTCACATCCTAACTATTTGAACCCATTTCTTTGTTTGTATGTGTCGTTGGACGTTCAAACGGGATATAGGGATGAAATAATTTCGTTGTAGAATGTTTTTCCCGTTCAAACTGTCTTCGATTGGATTGCGCTAATTTCATCCAAAAAATAATTTTTTTTTTTGAATGAAATCTCAATTTTCATCCCAAAAACTTATTTGGGATGAAAATATCAATTTTTGGAAATGAAAAAGTTATTTTTGTTGTAGTAACGCCTTCTACCAACAGAAGATTTTAAAAAAAAAATTATAATATATTATACTCGGGCGGAGGGTACCAATTGTACCCACATTCTATATCCATACCCGCCCCTAGGAATGGGCCGGGCTTGTAGGGAACCCGCTTATCGAGCCGATAACTACTGCCCATTTATCAACCCTGGTTCAGACCAGACTAGGAGGAAATCCGACTAGGATGAGGTGCTAGCTAGAACAATTTATATAGTTTGCTTGTTAATTATTTGGAAGTATCTTCATACTGCGTACTCGCGTTTCCCAATTTCTGAGAATTCAAAATCTAGTCAGTAAGTAGAAGTAATTGATCACCTGGAATCTACAGTAATTACCAGTATAAAATGGAAATTTCTTGGCCAAAATCTTCCGTAGACGACCAGTATCAGAATTCATTTAAACCTTATTCAAACTGTGTCTATTCAAACCTAACATCATGCACGTGTCCAGTACACAAATCTGTCTTGGTTGATATTTAATATGAAGTAAACAGACAGCAGAGAACACTTTCGTTTGGTCGTATCTTTACCAAACTCATGTTCGTCTTTTTTTAAAAAAAGAAAATACAACTGGTATTTTCATTTAATATTCAACCAATTTTTAATATAACCTAAAGCATTTCTGTCTGTTGACCTACAACTGCTAAGCCTTTCTTCTGCGTCCTGTAATCTTAAAAATGCTTTACAACTAAGTAGATCGCAGGTGGTCGGTTACATGTTCGATCGACATACTTCGATTCCTACAACAAATAGCAATAGTTAGGTGTGAAATGCAAACCCTAACTTTGAAAGGAATTGTTTAATCTTCTCTAAAAAGTGAGAATAATTTTTACTTTCCTCCAGTGGGTTTTCTTTATTTTGTTAGTTCAAAGTTAAAGAATTCAATACGAAACACAAGAATCAAGACTGCACTATATATATATATATTCCTTCTTTAGAATATATATAAATATATATATAAAGTTATTCAGCAAAGACAACAGATAGACAAAATCTGAACTGGTCCTCGAAATGTTGGGCAGTACGAATTAGCAGCTACTATTGATTAGGTCAAACAAATTTCTCAAATACGTAAAAACATCTGATCTATATACTTATTACTTGGTTAAACCACAGAATCCTCTCTCTCTCTCTCTCTGACTCTGTCTCTGTCTCTGTCTCTCTGTGTGTGTATGATCTGTCAGGGTTGAGTATACTAATATTGGATATAATACAAGTGACAACCCTACGATTATGATATTATCGTTCCTGCAGTATATTATATTTTATATAAATGTCAACATGCATCAGCTGGATCATGTTGAACAATGCCAGGCCCGCACCTAGTTTTGAGTCAAGCAGACAAGATCTTTCAGCGGCTCAAATTGGTGGAATCATGGAGACATTTACGTGCATCTCAAGGATGAACCACTTTAGCACAAGGCAATTTAATTTATAAGGTAATTACGTCATATATGAGTAGACGACGAAAAGTGTATATAGATACAGAGAGAGAGAGAGAGAGAGAGAATATAGTGGCAGTACTTGGTGATCTATTTGCATGCTCATTACTGCAGTTTTTATTCTATTTGGATTGAACAACTTGATTAGCCATTTCGTGATCAACAATATATATTGAAAGGATGTAAGAATTTTAAGTGATTTTTTTAGTTGAAGTGATTGACCCATAATACGAATATTTGAGACAAAATGATTCGGAGAGAGATGTTTTTATCCCTTTTAGATATTTTTAATATCCCCTGGGCACTAACAACTGCATTAATAGTCAAATCAATTAGACATCCGATTGATCTAGACCTTATAATATGTAATTTGAACCATATAAAAATTTTGGTAATTTTGATCGATGCTAGTAGCTAGGCTACTTAGGTTTAGTCAAATCAGTTTTAGTCGGTATACGTACTAGCTACACGATTAGCCTGTAAATAAAATCTTTTACTATTGGATGGGTTTACGTACGCTCACCGACCGCTGGAAGTTCCGTGAGGTAAAAATAATCCTCATTTTTTTTATATTAATTTTTAATACTTTTGTTTTTGAGATCGAGAGAGTTTCAAATTTCCTCCCACTACTATAAGAAAAATGGACTTTTACGATTAATTAATAGCAACAAAAAGATTATTAGCAATTAAATGGTTGCTAATAATCTTTTAGTTGCTATTAATTGATCGCAAAAGTCTGTTTTTCTTGTAGTGAACAGAGAGAGCACCAAATAGAGAGAAAGAGAGTCATGTGAGATATATATATATATATATATATATATATATATATGGAGAGAGAGAGAGAGAGAGAGAGAGAGAGAGAGAGAGGGGTTTTGTTCTAGAGTTAGAGATTTCGGTTCTAGTACATTAGTAAGGTTCTTGAAAATTCTGCATGCCTTTTTTCATGTAATATTGTGTTTTTCATTTAATAATTTCGTAATATTTCCTAAATATGGTTTAGGTGATTATTGGTGTTGATTAGGGTTTGCATCCCAAGGTATATATTCTAATTTCAATAAACTATTATGTTGGATTTTAGTTGTATTCAAAATTAATTGGTACAACTATGGGTGATGCAGTAGACGTGGTTTATGAATATTGTTGTTTATAGTTAAAAATGCCATTTTTCAATTACTATTTTGTTTTGTAATGCAAAAGAAAATATTTTTGTCTATCTTACTCTTGAATGAGGAAATAGTTACTTATTGTGAATGTTGAGAATCTTCCCACAGCTGTGTTCGATTCTAAAAATTGGGTAAAAACCGTTCGAAGGATATCACTAACCATTTGAATGTGTCTGAGAGACCGTTCCAATGACCAATATAGTCATTCAAACAGTAACACGCATTACAGATAGAGAATATTAAGATAGTAAAGCTTGAACCTCTAATTAGAAAAAAATAAATTTAACGAGATGTATCATATATATTAGATTTGAATAAATAAATTGAACAAACTAAATTCCTAAAGATTTGTAGTAAAAAAGAAAAGAAGAAAAAATTAAAATAATTAACAACATAATTAATTAAGAAAATATATACTTTAAAAACATTACTTTTTTATAATATAAAGGGAACAAAAGAAATTTAAAACTTTTTAAATATTTTCAAACTATTATTCCATTCATTTCTACAAGAAATATGATTTTTTTTAGAGCTAACTGTACAATCTCGTTGAAGTCGAGGCACTATTAGATGTGTAACATGGGAAAAATATCATAAATTAGATAAGATTAAGGTTAATATTCCTAACAAAAATACCAGAAGAGAAGGGGAACCAGTGGCTTGGCTTGCTTCGCATGTGGATGCTCTTACATGAACTTATGCACCTTTGACTATAAACTGATAGCATAAAATTTCCCAAGATGTCAAAGACCTTATCAAGAAATATTGTTTGGTAATGTTTAATTGATTTCTCAAATTATTTAATGTATATGTAAAATATAGAATATGTATGCTCGTCTCTCCGGCCAAATTTTAGTTTGAATTCATCATTGAAAAACTATACACACGAACAAATCACATATGTCCGACCTTCTGATTGAAAAAAAATTTGTGACATGTTGAAGATTCTATATATAAGGTAAATGACTTATTTTACGTGTTATATTTTATAATTTTCTCTTACTAGTATCTACAACTTCTATGTAGGAGTGAAATTCTATACACAAAGTAGATAGATTGAACTTGAAGATTCATCATCATGTAGGTTTAAGGTCTTTCTATCGCCTCTCTAAGAAACTAGTAATGTTATTTTATACAATGGATTGCTCAAGTTTGTTTATATATATATATATAGAAGAGCTGAGGATCACCTGTCCAAGAGTGATCCCATCCCAATTTTATTGATAAACCCTCACTTATAGCGAAGGAAAACCATGGTTACATACCGACACCTAGGGTTACAATATAAGCGAGAAAAATCTGAAACTAGGTGTCAAAAGAAACCTAGGAGCCTCTAACCATAAAGAAGCCAAGGATTGATCAAGTTTGTTGTTTGTCGTATTCTAATGATTTTATATCTATAAAATATGTGTCTTCTAGCAAGAGTCATATACCAATTATGAACTAACAAAATTATAAATGTTGCACCACAGTGATCGTAATGGAAAGTGGACTTATCTCGACGCCCGTGAAAATTATATAAGTATTATTATCTGTTTTAATTAAACATATTTGTAAATTTGTTGCAATATTAATTATTTCTCTTATATATGAGAAAAAATGGTTGCCTTGCTTGCTAAATCTGTATCGGATCAAGATTCTTCAACAAATGATGTTGACATTTTTACAAAAGTTCTAGATCCACATTTAGGATATTTAAGGGATTTGGGTCATTGCTTCAAGCCTTCTGGCTTGTCCTCATTGTCCAACAATGCCTCTAACACTTCTAAAGTGTTACAGGAAGTGAGGTTTGAGATCAAGGAATTAGGGACAATATAGCATGAGTTAAAAGCTTAAGTGGCTTAAGTGGTGCAACAAGTAGACATGAAGTGATTGAACTGTTTCTATATGATGAACACTATTTTATTTATTTAGGTTGAACTTATGAGGCTACTTTTATATTTATTGAACAAATTGTAATGTATTTTTTAAGATGCTATCTATGTGTATTTCGTTTTTCATTATTGGATTAAAAAAATAACGTATTGTTTGAATGCCCAACAACCATTCAAACAATACATCAGTTTAACCCTTCAAACGGGTGCAGAGGACATTCGAACGCAATTCGTAATTGGTGTTCGAACAACAATTGGACCTAATGAACTCTCATTCAAACGCAAAAAAAGGTTCAAATGTGGAGTTGACAAAATCGAACACTACATTAATGTTCAAAGACTAAATTGAGGATTCGAACATAATTCCCTATTAACACATTTAAACATGTATTAATTCGATTGAACAATCAACATTATATGTTCAAACATAGATATATGGTCAAACATAAATTGTAACGTTCAAAAATTTCTTCGTGGCAATACATTTGAACGAATTTACTTCGGTCGACCACTCAACCCAATACGTTCGAACATACATTTACGGTCTTGTTTATCTTTAGTAACGATTTCATTTCGGATTCTTAGCCTAGATTTTAACCATAGTTATCTTATTGCGTCTTCTATTGTTTGGCCTTAATTACAATTTTACCTTTTTTGGTTAGCTTTTTAATCCCGACTTGTAGGTTTCAAAGGGAATTTATTTATGTTATCTTAAAAGCTTAATCTCAGAGTTTCTTTCTATTTGTGATTTTTCTCAATCTCAATCTCTAGCTTCCGTTGTTAGCTAGCCGTCAGAATAATCTTCTATTTTAATCTGGCATCACAAACTCCCCTCCTTATAAAAATTCCACCATTGGAATTCGCCAAACCTCAAATAAATTATATATTTATCCGCCACATGCTTTTCATGTCTATCTTTTAAATCCTTGATCCCTTAATCAAACCTGATATTCAAAAATTGCAATCGTACGTCACTACAAGGAAACAAGTACTTGTGACGAATTATTTGCAACGACAATAACTATTTGTGATGGAAACAGATTCATTTTGGCAAGAAATAATCATTTTCTCAAGAAATAGCTGGCTACAATTAAACATTTTTCTTGTAGTGCATCCCATATTTTGGTTTGATGCTTTACTAATCCTTTCGGCGTACACATTAGCATGTAACGTGTCAACCATCATACACTTCAAATTCAATTCAGGCCTAAAAGATATCAACCTTTACAATGAGATTTATTTCAAAGCCTAATAATAAATTCACCCAACAATTATCTTAACTCAACATACAATAGTAACTAATGATCTCCACAGAAATACAACTCTCCACATGAAATAATAATAATAAAATTCTTCACCTAAAATAATAACCTAAATAAATCGTAATGTAAGATTCTCCTAAGTTCGGGTCATAAATCTTATAACTCATACTTGGTGATAGAATCGTGATACCTATAGAACATAAGAGTACCTCCAATCATCATGAAATACCATACACCATACATAAATATATGTCATAACTTCAAAAATCCTCTAAATTCATTCCTAGTTTCCTCAAATAAAACTCCAAAAAATATAAACAGACTATTTCCTCATAAACATATGCACTATTAATCTTAAAAGCAAAACTTCCTAACCTCACCTTTAGAAACTTTCTTATCTCATACGCTAAAGCTCACGTAGTAGGTGCTTGCGTCTAAAAATATCTTTGAAATTTAATTAAAACAAAATAATAGTAACAGCTTACAATACTTACTGCAAATCAAAACATGCCTTGGGGAGACTTTGGCCTAGATTTTTTTTCTCAAATGCTTTCTTTCCAAGATCATAAACATATACATGGACCCAAATTTTTTTTGTCGGTATGTGTTAAGGAGCTGGAAAAATAAACAACCTAAAAGAAAAACAGAAATCACTTCTCAATCCGTCACAACCAGTTGGAATCAACAAGCAAATCGAAACACTATTTTGGAAAAAGAACAAAAACAAAATTAAAAAACAAAAACAAGAATTATTTTTCGATTTTGAAAAGCGAGAATAGTCGACGAAGTGGGCTTACCGGAAGGTATTCAGTGGCGACGACGTTCGTGGAGGTCAATGGTGGCAGGTGGAGAGTTCAATGGGAGATGTGTTTGTTGTAAAAAGGCTGAGGAGCTGTGTTCGCACAAATAATGGTTTGAATGGAAAGAATATATTATTATGAAAAAATGATTTGGCCAACAATTTTGGCTTGCTATATTTGGCCTGTCAAAAATGTTAAGAGTTAAAATTACTGTATATATGTTGAGATTGATGTAGATGCATTTTAATCAAACTAGCCAAACTTTGACTAAATTTTAACTATGCCTAATTCACTACAAATACTCCAAATTAGAATTCCATGGATTTAATCGAAATCCATATACGCCGCAAAAAACTAAGGAGAATAAAATTGGCCATGCATTTGTTGTTTTTTTTTTTTTTTTAAATTTAAGATCCACGTGATCACCGGTACGTACGATCTATTCAACTGATCCATGGATCGAACCCATGCATTACAAAACCTGAAAAATCCTCTCTCTCTCTCTCTCTCTCTCTCTCTCTCTCTCTCTCTCTCTCTCTCTCTCTCTCTCTCTCTCTATACATATATATATATATATATAAGTGGCATGCAAGTTGGAGTATTATCAATTATATATATGTGTGTGTAGGTGTAGGGTAGAATCGAAGTGGTTTCCGTAGAAATCGACCGCCCAATGAACAAAGTTGATTCTTCCTTGCTAAGAAATTACAGGTACTGTGATTAACCTCGGTTTATTCTTAATTCTTTGTTCCTGTTTTTTTTTTTTTTTTTTTTGGACCACCCATTCCCCATCAAACTCTCTATATAATCTCTCTCTCACGCACTTGATATTTCACGATTTCTAGGCGCTCTCTCTCTCTCTCTCTCAGCTTTGCAATTCAGTGATCATCAATTCCTTTCTTCCTCCCCGCTCAAATTTCTGTTACTTTGCTTTCGTTTTGAAAGTATTTTCTGTCTTCCTTTCTCACCGTATTCTAAGCAACCAAACCCCCCCCCCCCCCCAAAAAAAAAAAAAAAAAAACAATAACAACAACCAACCAACCAAACATGTCATCTGACCAGTACTCCTATCTCTTCCTTCCTCTAGTTGGTTCTTCACCAGCCCTCAGCATCGAGCTTTTCTTATGTGTCTTTGTCTTTGTCTCTGTCTTTGCTTTCTGGCTCTCACCCGGTGGTCTTTCTTGGGCTGTGTCTAAAACTCGTGTCGGTGTCCAAACTCGAACCGCCATTCCTGGCCCTTCTGGTCTCCCTTTTCTTGGGCTCGTTTTCTCTTTCACAGGGTCCTTGACACATAGAGTTCTCAGTAAGTTTGCTGAGGCTTTCAAGGCCAAGCCATTGATGGCATTTTCAGTAGGGTTCACTCGGTTCATTATCTCAAGTCATCCAGACACGGCTAAAGAGATTTTGAACAGCTCGGCTTTTGCTGACCGGCCCGTTAAGGAGTCGGCTTACGAACTTCTCTTTCACAGGGCAATGGGTTTTGCTCCCTTCGGCGAGTACTGGAGGAATCTGAGGAGAATCTCAGCGACCCATTTGTTCAGTCCAAAGAGAATCGCTTATTTCGGGGAGTTTCGCACTAGGATCGGGCTCAAAATGGTTAATGAGATAAGGGCTTCGGTGGAGAGGAATGGTGAAGTTGAGATGAGGAAAGTTTTGCATTTTGGGTCCTTGAATAACGTCATGATGAGTGTGTTTGGAAGGAGTTATGAGTTTGGTGAGGGGTGTGGGAATGATGGGTGTGAGCTCAGGGGTTTGGTCAGGGAAGGGTATGAGTTACTAGGGATTTTTAATTGGAGTGACCATTTTCCTCTATTGGGTTGGTTGGATTTGCAAGGGGTGAGGAAAAGGTGCAGGAATTTAGTGGCAAAGGTGAATGTTTTTGTTGGGAGGATTATAGAGGAGCACAGGACGAGGGTTGAGAAGAAGGGAATAATGTCTGGGGATCATGATGAGAGCTCTGCTGATTTTGTTGATGTGCTGCTAGCTCTGGAGAAAGATAATAGGCTCAGTGACTCTGACATGATTGCCGTTTTATGGGTATATATCTTTCATTTCCTTTCAATCTCTGTTTAAACTTGTACGGTAAAGTCATTGTAATACCAATTAATTATTAATGCTAACTCATTTAGTGTTTCGACTGAGAAAAATTTTCTGGATATACTCGTGTCATTAATTGGATTGCATATATACACATGCTTATATTTTCTGTTATATATTTTCTTTTCCATGCAAACACTGCCTGGTAAATTCTGCTGTTCTTTCCCCTTGTACTCTAGCTCATCTTTATTTATTTACTTGTCAAAACACATCTCATCTTTATTTGGGAATATTTTCGTTTGGTAGCTTTGATTGTTTTGGTGCATGTACTTGGTCCTTTTTGCTTTGGTTTTTCATCTTTTCTGTCTTGTTACTTACATGAAAATCATATGCTTGAATAAGGATAGGGTTTCTCTCTCTCTCTCTCTCTCTCTCTCTCTCTCTCTCTCTCTCTCTCTCTCTCTCTCTCTCTCTAGGTATCCAATGATATTGAGAATCCGAATACTTTTCTTTTTTCTTCTCTTTTCTTGACAACAATATTGTACCTCATATTCCCTATTCTTGTCTTGCTTCTGATGCGTTACAGTAAAGATTTCTCGAGCTTTCTTTTCCGTCTATGTAGTCACTTTTTTTTCCTCATCTATATAACTGAAATTCCAAACATTGTCTTAAAGATTTTTCTATATTAATCTCAGGAAATGATCTTCAGAGGGACTGACACAGTGGCAATCCTCCTAGAGTGGATTCTTGCGAGAATGGTATTACACCCAGATATCCAAGCCAAAGCCCAAACCGAGATCGACAACATGGTTGGCATGAGATCAGTGTCAGATTCAGACCTCCCCAACCTCCCATACCTCCATGGAATCGTAAAAGAAACCTTGAGAATGCATCCACCAGGTCCCCTCCTCTCCTGGGCAAGGCTTGCCATCCACGACACCAACGTAGGCCAGCACTTCATCCCTGCAGGCACGGTTGCCATGGTTAACATGTGGGCGATAACTCATGACGAGAATGTCTGGTCCGAACCCAACAAATTCAAGCCAGAGCGTTTCATGCAGGAAGATGTAGCCATTCTGGGGTCAGATCTTAGGTTAGCTCCATTTGGGTCTGGAAGAAGGGTCTGTCCTGGAAAGGCCATGGGAATGGCCACTGTTGTGCTCTGGCTTGCGCAATTGCTCCAGAGTTTCAAATGGGTGCCTTCTGAACATGATTCATCACGTGGTGTTGATTTGTCGGAGTGTCTAAAGCTTTCATTGGAGATGAAGCACTCCTTGGTCTGCGGGGCAATCCCTAGGGCTAGGGTTGCTTGAAATTAATGATCGTGGGCTAGCTTAATTTGTTGTTAATTACATGAGCGTGATGTCATTTCCATGATTTCCCAAAATATCTATCTAGGCCGCGGGAAACTAAGGAAAAAACAAGTTTGTTTACTTATCTTTGCTTCATATTAATTTAGGTTTTTGTTTAAGGGTTAGGGTTTCTGGGTTTTGGTTATGTTCAAGAAAAGAAAAAAAAAAATGTATTTGCATGAACTAAGGGTTTGGTAATTTGGTATTACTGATGAAACGCTGGGTGTTTGATTCTAAATAATGATGATATGTAGGTAGGCATGGATCCTTTCATGCCCTACAGCTTGTACACATTTTGTAATGAATCAATATTAATATTATGGCCTTAAATATTAATTATCAGTTTGTATATTTACATTTTGCTCGATCGTAGGCTTAATTTTAGACGTACATATGTATTGGATGCTGTCATATATATATATATATATAAGTGCTAGGCAACAATGAGTAGTGCATGCATGTACGCGTAATATATATGTGTATATATATATACAAGTCTTTTTAAAGTTTTAGTCGGAATATTCAAATTAAATGTTGTGATGAGGGTACGACGACCCATGCATTTCAAATGAGCAATCACGTACGAATCGAGGAGGTTGTTTTGTCATTTTTGGCAAATGATCAATATGTCAATCGAAGTGGTTGGATCAGTGCTGCTTCATGTGTGTGTATATATTTATATATTATTTACTTGAAGAAGAGCCGTTCATTTTTGTTCACAACCTTGCGATCGAGTGAATAAAAACAGATTATCTTATAAAAATAATAAAAATAAATACATAAGTTAACATGATTTCACATGAAACATTAGAATTATTTTATAATCTAATTTAACATATTACATTAAACTACTTCATTATGTATTTACTTTTACCGAATCTTTTTATGGCTAAAACATTTCTTATATATATATATATATATAAAACAATAAGTTTATTCTTTTCAAATATATAACTAAATTTATACCAACATTGTTCTAAATGGAATATATATATATTAACTATGTGTGTATAATTAATGCACAGGGACTAAAAAAATGACTACCCGAATATTTATCATTGAGCAGTACTATTGTATAATATGAGAAATAATATTTGCAGTTCTAGTAGGATGTGCAAGTCTCACGTACTCCATTTAAAAAGAGTGAGTAAATCTAGAACTGACATAAAAAATTATTTTTTTAATAATAAACCCCATGCACTTTTGGTGAAAAAATATGACAAAAAATGACTACACGTAGAGCTTTTGTTAGAGATATACATGTGAACGTGCAAAAATGAAAACTAAGGCATGGGTAAATTAAATTAGAAAATTATGGCAGCAGAAAGGAAAATTAATTAACTAGCAGCCATTAGTTATCGATCAATATTAAGATCAAATTAAGAAATTAAAGTATATATTATGGGGATGATGATCAATATCGCCATGATCTAATCTATTTGGAATGGTAATAATAAAGAGTTATTAATTAATGTTAGATACACATACTAATCTATGATGTACAACTCTTGCATACTCATTTTGAAAAAAAGTAGAATTCATTAATAAAATGTGAAATTTTTTATATGGGTATCAAATTTATTCACTTTCTTTTAAAGAAAATACACGAGACTTATATTGTATTCTATAACTGCATAATTGTTATAGATTAATACACGGTGGAGTACTTGATTGCAAACATATATGCACGTACGTACGGTGGTCCAAGAAACTGTTCTGAATAGCTAGAAATCACACCCACCAGCCATACCCTGCTAAGTTATTAACCAGCTAGCTAGCTAGGGGTTGGGTATCAATCCTTCCTAAGATCTCACTTTTCCTTATTAATATAATCAAATGAGCATTTCTCAAACTCATGATCCATTCATTGGTTGTCATTATGGTCATGAAATCTATATATATCTCCTTAATTCCCCTCTTTTCCTTTCTACGATCTTTATTCTTTCATGCTTACTGTGTCAGCTTTATCCCCTCTATATACAACACATTAATTATATACAGTAATTTTTGCATACTCTTTACGCATTTCACTGATGTGATTAGTCAAAACAGCTATTTTATATTAATAAAAAGTAATGCAACCAATCAACTAGTGGAGTACGTAAAAAATACACAAATTATCTGTACATAGAATTTTTTATATATTTATAGAGGAAAAAGAAAGTTCAATTCCTTAACAATCAAAGAAAGAAAAGTAACAAAAGTAAATAAATTGGTAAAATAAAGTAAGATTCCTAAGCTAATTAATTAAAATTAGTGACTATAAAATATAAATAAAAACTCTTTCCCCGGCGGCCCTTTTGATTTGATCATAGTCATGATCTTGACATGGACAGTCTTTAAATGATTGAGGAATAAGAACCTTATAAGCAAGACAATGATATGGCTCACTACTACTCTTTTTTGTGTATGGTGGATCCAAATCCATCCAAGAATATATTTTTATTTGAGGATCGATCGAGCAATATTGCTTCTGAAAAGCTTTGCTCCTTTTTATCACCTTTAATGCTGCATGTTGGATTTGAATATCCATAATAACTTATTCTCAGTCAGTACCCTGCATGATGATCATCGATCTCTACCTAAATATATTCCTTTTCTCTCTCCCAATTCATCTAATTATTACTTTACTTAATTGAAAAAACAAATTAAATTAATGCACGCAGCTAGCTAGCTAGCTAGCTAGTGCATCAAGAATCAATGGTGGTACATTGGCCTGCATGCATATATCTCTTACAGATCATAGAAAATCATGATTTCAATCGGACAATTTGCATATCTTCACAAGATATTATATGGATTATAAAGACAATATTAAGTATTCCGTATAATACTGATCATTAAGTATCCAATGGAATCGAGATTATGATGATGATTAGGGTGTCGATAAATCTAGCTAGCTGATCATCATATTACTTAATATAAATGAAAAATGATATTTGCAATCGTAGAGTATGCAAGCGTCACACAATTATTTTATAAAAGTGAGTAAATATTAAATCCATATAAAAAAATAACTTTTTGTTTTTTGATGTCAAGGAACCTCTCCAAGGCATGGCTCTTCAGACCCACTCCTGCAAAGTAAACGTACCACAGTCCCATGCACCGCACCCTCGGAAGTATCCTTACACGGAACTTGTTCAATTACTGGTTTTTCATCAATGGATGTGGTCCCAAAGAATTGTTTGCACCCTAAGGTTTGATCCATAGACCTTAAAGGAAGTAATACCCCAAGACCAAAGCCTTCACTACTTGTGCGATGCTTGCACACTTCACGATTATATCTAGTATTACTCATTATAAATTAGTGATCATGAGCATGGTAAATTTTGATTTATATCTCATGAATATATACAAAGGATGGAGGCCTCGTCACATTGGATGGGAAAAAAAAAGTTAAAAAATGGATTCTTTATAATGATGTACGTTGTTCTGGATCGACTAGTAACAATATTAATGTACGTGATCGACATCAGTTGCAAAGGAAATAAATTCGTACATCGTCAGCTTATTTGGTACACAGCTATATATTGCTGAAAGAATATTGGTTATTCTTTTGGTCGCAAAATGTTGGATTTCATAACTTTATATATACCTCATGATCTACCTCTTTAATTATGCAGTACTGACAGATCCCCCCCGAGATTGAGATTTCACTGTATACGTCCAAATCCGGCTTTATATATGCTTGCTTGTAAAAAAGACACGTACCGTATCATCTTTTAATTAGGAGTATATTATTGTTTTGAGCTTTTTGGCATTCCTAGCTAGGTTCACCTTCTTTTTCTTATTCTTGTTTTCCGATCACATTACACTAAAAATGAATATTTACAATGAATTATTTACAACGAGAATGATTACTTATAATGAAAATAAACTCATTTTATTAGAAAATTTATAACTTGCCACGAGAAATAGTTTTCTTATAATGTGATGGATCACATTTGGAGGGTCTAATAGTACTGGGCCGCCCCGAACACAAGTGCTGATAATAGGCATAGCTCAAATCACGAGCTAAAAGTCCAGGAAGGCCTGATACTCTCCTGATTAGCCATATGGATAAGTAATAATATGGCAAACAAATAATTCCTATTTGTTAGAGATAAACTTCACGCCTATTTAGCCGTGAAGTTAATCAAGTCTCAGCGATGATCATATACATCCCTACTCCTATATATATGGGCATCAGATAATTGTGGAGACAAGTTCGATCTTACATGACTTGAGTTATTATATACCATTTTTTACTAAATTTAGCATTAGAATGGTTGCAGGCATCCAGCACCATCAACTTTTGATTTGCAGCCTAACAATTATATTCAATGGTGGAACACGTCCTTTACAACATCAACAAAGTGATCAGCATGCCTGGCTTTAAATATAATTGGTAGATCATTCAAAGATCCTTGGAAAATGTACATAGCCATTGCATGCAAGCTGAAAAAAAGGAAAAAAATGAAACATTTAAGCCAGAAGAATGTTGTTTATAAGAATATCACATTATAAATTGCACACCGGCCACGTAGTACTGTTCATATTCTTTATACGTACGTACTCCAGATTGAAATTTAGGCCGTCACATATAACTAGGTGCCTATTGATCCCACATGAGATGGATCGATGCATGCATGCATGCATGGCAACTAGGGCAAGTTACAAGAAATAATCACAACCCGTTAATATATATAATGCTCAATAGTCGATAATAATTGAAAACAGTACGCCTAGTTAGCTAGCCTAAGGTTCGAATTAAGGAGCTAGAAGATCGATCGTCATCAACGTCCAATTATACCCATTAAGGCCTTTTGAATAGAATTTTAATTATAATAATAAGATTTGTAAAGCACACATGCAGCTCCCCTTTATATTGCATGCGTATTAAAGTAGCTAGTCAGAAAATAATTTATTAAATAATCAATGAGGGGCTTGCCGGCCTTCCCATCATCATAATATTCTTGAAGATATTGTAGGATGCTTCTCCAACATTAGTTTGTCTTAATTTATATTAAAGCTAGCTTGAACATATATATATTATATATATATATATAAGAAGTTAGGCTACTAGACAATTGACGAGTTAGGCTAACCGCGGCGCGACGCATCACAATACGAGTTATTTGCGATGAAAATAATTATTTGTAATGAGAATAGATTTATTTTAATAAAAAATAATCATTTTAACAAAGAATAACCGACAACAATTAAACAGTCACTACAAGAAAAATAGATTTTTATGATTAATTTATTGTAACGAAAAAACTATTCACAACCCTTGTAGTAAGTTTTTATTCTTAATCGATGAACATATATGCTCATAATTAATATTCATCCAAAAGATGGTATTAATTGTTATTATATCTGTGAGGTCGATGGATGGAACAGTGAATCAACTTGTGATCTTGACGATTCCAGGTAGGAGCAGAACCACCCTAGATCTGCATCGATGATCTGTTGTAGGGCACAAAAGTAAAGATTATTAATGACGATTGTTGATCATATGGTGTGTCAAAGGTTTAATTCATACCTGTGGTTGTGGAATATATATGTCATGCGTGCTTTTTCTTCCAGATTAAAGTAGCCAGGTCCATGTAATTATATAATTATATATATTTATGTGTGTGTGTGGCTGGCTGGCATTGTGCAGCCTTTATTAAAGCTGTGCTGCAGGCATATTGTAATTGGATGGTATTTACAGGACATCTACGTCTAATTATATTTATGAAGGAATCCTCCTCATCATCTTTATGATCATGTGTGATGATAATGCAGGTGATTATGACAATCACTTCCCTGATGTGTACCACACACATGCAGTACCAAGAAGAATATTAAATCACTACAATTGAATGAAAGCAGTACATGAATCGAGCTAGCTAGCTACATCATCATGTAATTATTATTATTATTATTGATGGGAAATAGTAATATTCTTTTCCAACCAGACTCTAGCAAGCTACCTGCAATTGAATCATGCATGCATGATGCTCTGGCCAGGCAAGAGTATATATATATGTATGTATGTATGTATGTATATTAGGCATGCATTTCATTTTCATCATGGACAGTATTGGGGAACCATATTCATGATACCATCTAGAATGTGTAAAATATATCAAGCCCAAAAGAATTCAGCCCAAGGGATCGAGAGGAGGTTCCATCACTAGATTACAAAGGTTGAGAGAGCAAAGGGAGACAAGGAGGGGACAATAAGAAGAGGGATGTCAAAAGAAAAACCAGGAATGGTTAAGAGGGAAGGAAAAAAGCGGAAAGGAAAAGAAAATGTCAAATATGCAAGGGAAGGCAAACAATCCTCACCACTCACATGCAGAAAGAGGGGTCAAATAAAAGGAAACGGCCAAATGATTTCAAGAGGATTTCGACTTCTTTTTCAAATTCTTCAATTTCTCAAAAGGTGGCTCCAGCGAGAACATATTCTATAACAAATATATTCGAGATCACTATTGTTTTGTTATATTCGAGATCACTATTGTACAGTAAGAAATAAGAAACGATAAGAGATTGTAAATAAGCTTATTATAGTGGATATTCTTTCCCCAAAAATTTCATGGACGTAAAATTTATGTCAAATCATGTAAATATGTGTATCTTTTTCTCAGTATTTATTTTTTATTCGTTGTTATATATGTACGCACTGCCGCACCAGACCACACTAGGAGCTCTAGATTACACCGATCGACACTCAAATCGTTATAACGGGTCGAAAATAACTCTTTCTCCCATTTCTATTGTTGTGCAATTTTTGACATTAACACCGTCGATTATGGGGCGTTGATTTTACTCGAGTTGAATAAGTTGTACGAAAGTACTCACATTGATATATATCAGCACAGATACAACACACGAGTAGAGTTAATTATAGTATATATCCACTAGTTCCACTTTAACTTGATCGAGTTCGATTTGCGCTTAAGGACTTATGGTCAAGTACCCTTATTCAAACTTCATGACTCGATTTATAATATTAACTAATTAAATTCGAGCTAGATTTGACTCAAATAAAACAAATAACTTTTTGGAAAGACTGGATTATTTTTATCAAGTACTTTATATACATGATGAAATATAAATTGTATAAAAGCACTATTTGTTACACCAGCCAATGGCTGGGACGATGCATGGCACATCAATATCTTTCCATTGGTCTTTTACAAACAAACGCTACAAGAAATGAATGGTTGCCAACGCTGCTAACTTTTTGCATCGAGTAAACAATGATGCAAAAGTGGGAAATGTGGATGCAAAAGAATAAATGAAACTGTTTGTTTTCTTGGATCTAACTTCTGTGATGCAAATTTGCTGACACTATAAGTTTGACGCAAAAAATCCTGTATTTACCGTCAATATATTCAGGGACAGAAATGATTTGGTTGCAATAACCCTATAATCATATTGCATCAAAAGTAATAGTTGCAAAAAAATAAAAAATAAAAACATCGATGAATATAATTTACAACTGTTCATTTCCCCAATAATCATCTTTAGCGACAAAAACTTGAGAACAGTGTAAATTGAAGGCAAAAACTAATATTTAGCGTCAATTTCTATAATGACCGAAATAAATTGGTCTCAAAAACCCAAGATTCTTGTAGTATATATATAAAGCAATACACCTTTTGGACAAGTTGTATGAATTGATGTTTTAAGCTTAGACTACTTTATAGAATACACTATTTTATAAATATATATATATATATATGTATACACTATTTTATGACATCTAAAATTGGAAGGCTTGTACAATCCCTGGAGTTGGCCGAACAAGTCGTCAACCCTAGGAAGTAGATACTTGTTCTTAACTATTACTTGGTTCAATTCCCAATGCAAAGTATTTTTTACAATTAAGACTGGTACTGCACCCCAAGGTGAAACATTGGGTCGAATGTACCCATTGTTCACAAAGTCCTATAAGTATTATTCCTTAAGTTCTTTCAACTCCACTAATGTCATTCTGTATGGGGCCTTAGAAATGGGTGTTGTGCCAGAGAGGAGTTCAATGGAGAATTCAATTTCCTTATCTAAAGGTAGCCCTAGCAAGTCCTCTAAAAAGACATACAAAAACTCCATCACTATTGAGATATCTTCAGACTTATGCCAATCACTTTGTGCTGCCACTACTCAGGCAAGAAATCCATTGTAGTCAGTAATGCTGAGATCAATAATGGGGAAGAGCTCCTGCACACTACATTAAATTGAAACTCTGCTTCTTCTGGGGGCCTAAATCTCACCTACTTACTGTAACACTCGAAACAAGTATAATATTGGGCCAACCAATCTATATGCCCAATATCACATCAAACCCTGGCATGTGAAAAATCACCAAGTCTGCGGGGAGGTGTAGCCCTATTCTCTACCATGCAATCCCTAAGAACTGACTGATAAACCACATGATCTCCTAGTGGTATAGTCAAGTGACTCGTATAACGATCCGATCCAATATTACAAGAGATGGAATGTAGATAATTTTATTAGGTTTAATGGGCTATTTTATAAAAGCCCACAAGCTATCATTACTAAGATTGATTAGAAATTCTTTATTAGAGCCATGAGCCCAAAAGTTTCTTTTGGGCCTGTCAAGGTTTAGAGAATGATTTTGGATGGTATATATAATGAGCCAATGCTTTTGGGAAGCCCAGTTGAGGTTTAACGGATAATTTTTAATAGGCCATAGGTCCAAAATTTATTATGATAAATTATGAAACTTTTATTGGTCTCAATAATTAGGATAAAGCACATTTAATATTTATGAGCAAATGAGCCCTTATCTATTTGATAATAGGCCAAATAAATTATTTAAAAGTTCAAAAGAATTATTTATCGGACAAGTTAGCCTCATTTGGAATTTAAGATTGACCCGTTAGAGTTGTTTAATGACTTAGCCTATGAAATTGTAGCCTAACCCTATAATATAGTTGGACTCACTAAATGGGCCAATCCATTTGTTAGAACCCAAATAAGGACCCAAGAGACAACTCTAAGACCAATAGGTCAAGCCCAAACTTATGCATTGATTAGGAACTAAGATCAAGACCCACGGAAAAAGGGTCCAAAACCGTGGCCCATTTGCCCAAAGGTGCCCACAACCCATTATAGAAAACCTAGACCCAAATGGCCTGTATACAGGATCCGAAAGCATGCTATAAAGCACCCAGCCACTTGGTTCCAATAGAAAAAATCTTTACAACCTCCTATTATTCACACACACTTCACACTCCACATTTTTTTTTAATTTTTATTATTTTATCTTTTATCAAATATTTTATATATAAATAATGAATAAAAGAATTAAATTAATTTAAAAAGAATAAATATTAAAAAATTGAAAAAAAAAGTAGAATGTGGAGTGTTGGGAGGTTGTGTAGCATTCCTTGTTCCAATATCCATGCATGTAACAGAGTGTTGCCCTAGGGTTCTCACTTCAGGAGCAGCCACCATAGCTCCTCTTTACTCTATAACGATACCGCAAGCCCCGCTTGACCATCCATACTAAGAGCCAACAGAACACCCTCATGACCTCCCTTTAACCCCGTCACACGAAAAAATAATTCCCAAGAAGACGTACGCCGGACGAAGATTGAGCAAACCTCTATGGAAAACCCACCCAAACTAGATGTAACACCACAAGACCGAGCCACATACAACCTTCCCACCGCAGAAACTCCCTTCACTTGCACTGTGAAGTTTGACCCTAGGGCAAACCACCTCAAGGCACATCTAAACCAAATGCACTGATGCCCTTACCCATGTGCCATGCCTCAGTACAGTGGAGACATCGTAAACCATGAACCACTCTGTTTCCCGCACCCTAAAACAAACAAAGGATATCAACCACGTAGCTATATGGGACTTCGCACAGAGAGGCGAGGCAGAGGACTAGAACAAGTACATAATTATTAAGTTATGATTTTTATTAAAAAAAAAATAAGTTTGAGAAATTGTTAATAAGTGCTTCCGCAGATTCTCTTATATATATTTAGTGTTTTTATAAAGAATGACTTTGCTTATTTTATGGAATCTTCGATATCTGGCACTTCACTATGAATGAAAGTTTCTTAAAATGCAAGGTATGTAGCATGTTCCTTCCCCTTGATCTCAAAAATTAAGATTATTCTTAACCCTAGGGGACGGGGTTTTACACTTGATGCCCTACCATACTTACATGCATACTCAGGTGATAGAAAAGAATGGGTAACACTTGGATCCAACGATACCAAAGCCAAACTACAAAATAATGGAAGGGTACATGTATCTACATCATTAAACACATCAACATCGTCTTGAGTGAGAGCTAGATGGGGCCAATTTGTTCTTCTATCTACTGGTAGTGGCCTAAGTAGTAGGCCTACAAAGCTAAGGCAATCTTGCATCATGTGACCAGGTTCCCGGACTTAAAGCAAGTGTCGAATCCAAACAGACATTTCTCCATATGCATCTTGCCACAATTTTGGCAATGTGGATGGTTGACTACATCGTATAGATATGGCCTGTTCTGCTGAGAAGTGATCTACACATGGCCTGTGAATAACCACTTCTTCTGACTGGATGCTGACTTTGGCTACTGTTGTTGTTGGCGCTCCCTCTAATTATTCATCTCAATGCTCTCTCCAATATTCTCTTCCCCCATAACAACGTTGGTGACTTATAAATCATATAAGTTACGAATTCTGAGCAATATCAAATGGTTATGGATCCTCGGGTTGAGACCTTTCTCAAACTTCTCTACCTTCTTTTTTCTTTTATGGGATCAAGTAGATGGCATTGTAGAATACATCCAAAAAACTCTTAGGGTACTTATCCACAGTTATGTGCCTTGAATGAGGTTGCAAACTGTCTTACGCTTGTCTCTCTAAGTGTCTAGGGAAATAAAAGCTCCAGGAATTCTTGTTTAAGCACTCCCAAGGAATGGGAACCCCTTCCTCATGTTCTTGTTGGAGGAGTCCCCTAGTCGTCCTCCTAGTCCGCCATATCCATCATGTTATAGGTGGCATACTCCACCTTATGCTCATCTGTGCAAAATATTGCTCTAAAGATCATACCTAGCCTCTCAATCCAATTCTTTGCATCAATGGGGTTAATGCTAGCAAGTGAACTTCTCTAGTGGGCATCCAACCTACGGGACTCTAGCTCCCACTATCAGTCCATTCACCATAGTGTGGAAGAATCTTGTTGTCGCAGCTCATTAGAGCCCTCAGGATGTCATGTACATGAGTTACCCCTAGACTCCTAGTATTAATTGCCATCTGACATGCATGCATTAAGTCATCATACAAAAGAAACAGCTACATAAATTAATAACAATTAAATATAACTTATTATAGAACAGGACCTACCTTAGGGAGACTTTGGCTTAAGCTTTCTTTTTTCACTTTTTCAAAAGTTTCTTTTCTTGTAAAAGTTTTCCTCTTTGTTTTGAAATCTACAAAATATTTTAGAAACGTAAAAAACCGAATGCTATTAACCGTAAAACTATTTTCATAACGCCAGATATAAAAGATTCCATCGTAATAGTCATAAAAACATATGTACTTTGTTGAGAATCCCAAAAGAGGTTATCAAGAGCACTAATTGAAAAAAGTTTAGAATCATGTGCTACAATACTTAATTATAAAAATTAACTAAAACTCAAGTCCTTAAGCCTCTATCTGATCCCTCTGGACATGAAAGTAAATAAAAACAACTTATAAAGTAACAAGAAGAATTAAAATTGAAACCAAACCAAAATATCGCATGAAAGGAAATAAATAGAAAACAAAATGTTGGACAATAAATGATTTGGAAAGTAGTTAATGAAATTAAAGCTATAGCTTTTATAGGTAAAAACGGCTAGTCTCTATTAAAACCATGGGCGCCATAATATAGGCATTAAGGGGGAAAGTTAAGAAGTTTTCTCTCTCAACCAGTTTCTTTCCATTGTCCTCATCCGCCCACTCAGAAAGATTTTTCGTTCACCAGGGGAGGGGGTTGGTGCTTCGGCTCTACCCACCTCCCCTCCTTGCCAGCCATAACTTTTATTTTTATTTATTTTTATTTTTTTCTTATTTTTTTAGTTAGGTATGTTAACACTGTTTAACTTTACCGATCTGCTTCTTTCTAGCATCCTAGGATGGACACGCGCCCCTTTTTCAGCTTCTTCAAGTGCCGATCGTCAAGCTGGTGGAAGAAATCCTCCCATCCATATGACGCATTCACTTCATGCGCAGCTTATGCTGTGCGTGATCCTCACGCTCCGCTGTGCCTTAGAGAGCTCTCTGCCACCACGCATGGAAGTTTCGGGATTTGCGGCATCGGATCTTTCAAATCCGACTGTTCTCTTCACTCCAAATGTGGCGTGTGGTCTGCACGCGCCGCCACCACCAGTAACACCCCCTTCCCCAACAATTTGTCACAGTTTTCGTTTGCTACACTATATTCCTGCTTTCCCTAACCAAGGATCGAGTGAAAGTGGATGTAACAGTTTCTTCTAGTTAGTCCAAACCAACACGTTGCAACACACCTCTTTGTAATGTGGCTTCTAGCTGTAGTTTTATAGTATGTTCATTAGACTATTTAAAAACTGTCACCAAGCGATCTCCCATTGTGGAAATTGGGTGGGAGCCCTGATCACCCCATTTGTTCTTTTACTTTTGTGTTGTAATATGTGTTGGCTTTGGGAAGACTGTAAGGGACTCCCACCCCCATCGAACTTGTATCTTGTATCCGCTAATTTATCTATAAATATCTTATTTGCATAGGAAAAAAAAAACCATGGCCATAATTTTTGTCCATAAGTTGGGTATCTTCATACATGGCTCATAATTTTAAGAGCTTTAACCTCATTTCCCTCAATATTCAAACTTCATCTCTTGTCAAGGCCATGATCAATAAATTTGCTAGACTCTCATACGATTGCATATAATTCGTGCTAATGACACTATCGCAATTTGATGTATTCTTATGGGTCTAGATTTACCATTATAATAGCAGTTTCATACTCTTCCAATGGTGGAACTAGTTTTTCCCTAAGAAAATTTCATTTAGTAAATCTCTTAATCAATTTGATGAGAGGAAGTAGTTTTTCCCTAAGAGAATTTCATTTAGTAAATCTCAAAATGTACTTGCCTCCCTACTTGCTAAAGCAAAGCTATAAACTTAGCTTCCTTAGTTGAGTTAGTAATAATGGTTTTTTTTTTTTTCTCAAATTTTCAGCATATAATCAACGGTAGAAAGAGAATCAATACGATTAAAATGTTTTCCAATCAATATGATTAAAATGTTCAAGTACAATTTGACGCCTTACTCACTCAATTCCATAGCATTAACTTGCTAGTAAATCTACTAAGTACCATGGCTAGATATGCAATGTAAAGTTCAATACAATTATTAAGTAAAATGTAAACTATCAATCATGCTAGCGTATTTCTTTTGAATATTCGCATTTTTATTTTGTTTTACATAGAACATAAATTAGCACTAAAATCAACACATTTGAAAGAGATTTTATATTGTGTGTTGACCTTAAACAAGGAGATGATGCATTACATGCCTTGACTTCAAGGCCCGCCATAAAGCCTCATAAATGGTTTAATAGCCCCTTCACGTACAAGGTTTGACAACTGTCATAATGGCTAGCTAGTCGTTACAACCTTAATAGATGTTTCTTTCTTCTTCTTCTTCTTCTTCTTCTTCTTCTTCTTCTTCAATTTTTTTTTTTTTGCATGGATAATAGATGTTTCTCTTTATTACACTTTTAGTAAACAATCTCTCACAGATCTATAATAGGAAGACTGATTTTTTTGGTGGGTGATAATGAGCATTAACTTTTAGATTTGAATATTACAATCACACATTATCAAAATATCTTTTATTTTTCACATAGATTTTTAAAGTAAAAACCTATGGTGACACATGACATTCATATTCTCGATCTAGTTATGATTTGTGATTAGCAAAAAAGGATCAAAATCTAGCATACTGCATGTGAAGTAGTAACAAGGCCTATTAAAATTTCAAACATACTATGATTTTCATTGAGCCATTCTTCTTGTAACAACCCACTCATTCTTTCTTCTATATTTACTAGCCTCATTTTATGTGCCAAATCTCAACGGCGTGTTTTTAAAGTTACCAAGCGGATTTTAAAGCAATCTCAGTATTTTAAAAACTTACGAATATTTTTAAATATTTTGAAAATATTTATATGTGATATTTTCAGTGTTATTAGACTAAGCTTTTTTTAAATAACACAATTATAATATTTTTTAAGAGCTCCAAAAATATTCTTCAAAAATATTATAATTGTGAAAATTTATTTAATTTAAAAGATTTTAGTCATTTAAAAATATTACGAGATTTAAATTATGTTGAAAACTTTAAATTTATTTAAATGGTTTTATCATCTTCAAATAATTAACAAGACTTCATCATTTTAATTAATGATGAAGGCATATGATTTTATGAATTTTAGTTTATAAAATAATATTTTATCTGAATTCCTCTCAGTGTTTTAAATTGAATAAATACTTACGCACTTTCAATCAGTATTTAAACTCACCGTTCGATCGTTTTGAAGATTCCAAAACGAAGAGCCTGGATTAAATACCCAAGCCCCTAGCCTTTCCCCCCCATTTCCTCTCTTTCCATTCTCTCTCCTCTATCTCCCCACGGCTGCTTCAACAGAAATGGGTTTCAAACCCATTTCTCCTCCTTGCACTGTTGTAAACTACCAGCTTGGCCTCTGAGCACTTCCACCAGCACCACCACTTCATGGGCTTCCCCTCCATAGCCTCCTCCTCCCCCACCTCTCCCTTCTCCCTCTGATCGCTCCTCATGAAGCCCACGGCCACCCCATAAGGGTTTCTCCCCTTGTGCCACCGTACACGACAGCCCAAGCCGCCAACCACCACCCATGAGCTCCCCTGCCACCAATGGACCTCCTCTACCAAAACCCAGCCTTCCTCCCCCTATCTGTAGCACACACGCACATGACCTATAAATGGGTCTCCTACACGTCACCACCACCGACGGCCTTAGCACTGTCGTGCGTGGGTTTTAGCCCCGATGAGCACTTCCTTTGACCTCTACTGCTCCTCCTTGAGCCCTCCACGCCAGAAAAGTTTCCATCCATGAAAACCCATGGATTTCCCTTTTAGACCCACGACTAGCCCCTCAAGGCCCACAAATCTGTCGTGCTCCGCCACCTTAACCACCACAAGGCCACCTTGAGCCTTTCCAAGACCACACCTAGCTATCCCTAAGCCCAAACTACCACTTTATGTGGTGGATAGCCACCATGCAAGGTGGATATCCACAGTACGCGGTGTTAACCGTCACGTATGACTCCTCCAACGCCATTGGCCGTGACGGGTAGCGGCAACGCACGGGTTATCCCGTCGATGGTATAACTCTCTATCATTTATCCTCGTTATTATGTTAGTTGATAGGTTATGGACTGTGTTGTTAGCATTGTGAAGTGTTGCTATGTAATGAAGTGTTGGGCATAACTGTATAGTATTGTGGACTGTGTTGTGGAGTAAGGGTGTGAAGCATGTGCCATAGTTATAATGTGGCATTCTGTTGTGAAAAGAGTACACGTTGAGTGTACTCCATCTAATGGAGTGGTGCACTGTTTGGCATGTATACCGTAATGGTGATGTGGCTCAGCAAGTGTGAAGGGAGTACACGTGGAGTGTACTACATGAGGTGAAGCGATACACCGTATGGCATGTCACGAAGAATGGAATGGTTGCATAGCCGAGGAGCGTAGAATGTGTTCTGTAGTGTCGGAAAATGTGTAACAGAGTCCTGACATAGCTATGATGTGGCCTATGGTCTGAGATGACGGGTGTCACCTTGAAGTTTATGGCCAGAAGTATGCGTAAAGTAGTAGAAAAGTGTAAGAATAGCGCAGCGAAAGCATGACGGGTGTCGTGCCGTAACTTGGAATTAGTCTCGAGCTATGTGACATGACAAAAGTGTAATTGTGGATGCAGTCTTGTCTTGTTAAGTGTTGGGATGAACTTGTACAAGGCCAGGAAGTAGGAAGAGTCCTACCAACAGGATCTAAGCAAGTTGGTATCGGAGTATGGTGCTTGTTCATATAAGCAAGCTACTAATAGACTGTGTGTTAGTCTTAAGTGATAAAGGGATAAGGTACATGTGTCTTTGGCTAGACACGTGTGCCGGACAGGTTTATCATATGTAATAGGTAATCTGTCCTGAGCATGGTTATACGGTATTTTAGCCCCAGAGTTAGCTTTAAGCCATGTGGCGTGTATGGATGGACATGAAGGCAGTGACAAGTACATCGTCTAGGATTGGGATGCATGGCTTAATCAGTCTAAGTCATGAGTCAACATATGGTTGATAGAAGAATAAGACGAAGGTTTTAGTGTCTTAACCCTAAGGTAAATCACAGAAGTTCACTTTAAATGATAAGACTCCGAAGGTTTTAGCATAGTAAATGGAACGCAAGAACACAGTGATGGACAAAGAGTGTTCTAAGTAAAGCATAGTTTTATTTCTAACATAGTCGCTTATGCAATAGATAGAGAATGACGTGAGGTTATGTGTATGCATGCAGGTTGCCATCTGACACGCACATGAATGGACTGCATTGAATGAGTATAGCATGAAGTTTAGGTAAGTATTACGTTCATACTCTTCTAGAGTTTTCTAAAAGAAATGAAAATGAAAATGAAATGTTTTTCCTTTACAATGCTTTACGAAACGACACGAAACATGTTTTAAGAAAAAATGCTAAGTATAAGTTTTCAAGTGTAAGTATGTAACTGCCCTCCTTAGCAGCCCCTTTTTACTCACCTAAAGTATGTAAGTGTATGCATGTGAATTGATGTTATACGTGGTAAGTACTATATATATTTTCACTAAATGAAATGTGAGGCTTAGGTCCTATGCATTAAACAATGCGAAGAAAATGTTTTAAAATGTCCCTATGAAAGATGATGCTTTAAAAGATACATGAACTGATGTTTTAAATGATGCCATGAAAGATGATGTTTAAGCCCATGCTTTTTAAATGACTTTTATGAATGAACTGAAAGAATTGTAAATGACTGAAAATGATTGAAATGACTTAAATGAATGAAAGGACTGAATGTTTAACGTATGAAAATACGTAACGGCCACATGAATGAATGGATAAAGGTACCGAAGGACTGGACTGGGAAGATTGCAATGACGGGTAAGTAGTACTGGTAGTGCACCCAGTGCTGCACCCTAACGGGAATGGATTCCCAACCTATGGCTACAAGTGGAATCAAGTCTAAAAGACCACTAACCCCAACATACGGGGCGTAACAGTGTGCAATGGCCAATGAAAGCAATAAGAAATAATGTATGTATGTAAGAAAATATGTATGCATGATAAGACCCTTTAAGAAATGAAGGCAGCGAGGCATGGGGAATTGTTTTACGAAAGAAAACTCTTTTTAAAGAAAAACTCCACCTCGCAATGTTTTAAAATGAATTGAATGTCTATGTATGATATGTATGGAGTGATGAATGCATGACTGAAAACCTATATTATTATATTTTAACTGTATGAAGTAATGTTTACGAGTCATCGACTCATTATAGTTTTTATGTGTGCTCTCCCAGGAACAAGATGAGCATGACGCGTTAGGAAGAACACAACCCAAGGGGAAGAGCACGAAAGCCTAGGCATGCTATTTTGTACGAGAGACTTTAATTATAAAATTTAATGTTTTTCACTGTAACCTTTTAAATTAAGAAATACGTTTTATTTATAAACATGAAGTCTTTTGGTATCCTAGCATGAAAGGAAAAGAAACTTGAAAAGGAACTGTAATTCCCATCTATTTTCATAAAATCATTTTTCTAAATGACCTACCACAAGGACGGGTGTTACACTTCTTTAGCTGTAAACGATTCGAGCTCGAGCGAGCTTGGGGTGTGCGAGCTCTGCTCTTTTCCGTTTATGAGCGTTGGAGCCTGGCTCATAAACGAGCCGAGTCCAAACTCAACTCAAGCTCAGCTTGTTTACAGTATATTTTATTCACAAAATAATTAATATACAATTAAAATAAATGCATCATGTAATAACAAATTAAATACACATTTACATCATGAAGGCTTCTAGGGTATTATGGCTATGGTACATTAAATGATATTTACATCCTAATAGAACAAGTGAATCAAAAATTTTTTTACAACAATAAGAAATGAAACTTAGTACATTAAACTTCAAAATAAAAAATGGGCTCTAAAATTTAAATTAGTGAAGTCCTCAATCAGTCAGTCTTCATGAATGCAACCAAAAATATTGACATTGTTGTCTTGCAAACACTAATACACTAAAAAATTTGTTAATAGATTTTTAATCCCTTGCTCAAGTACAGTTAACTTAGTATACTGTCAATGGATTGTTGACAGGAATGCAAAACTTAATTTGCAAGGGAATAAATGTCATATCTCTAACACAATTACATAATACAATTATACAAGTAATCTGAGAAATAAATGTGTGCATCAAGGATTTAGATATTAGATACGCCAATACCAAAATCATATTTCAAACAGGTTACCAAAACAACCAAAACAGGGTGAAGCAAGTAGCATTAGAACTAGCATACTGTAATACCACAGGCAAACAAGTAGCTATCAAAGAAGTTACCAAGACAGCCAGACAAGTTGACAATAAAATACGGCAAACAAGTTGAAGCAAGTTACCAAAACAATCAAAACAGCATGACACAAGTCACACAAGAAAAATCTAATCTGCCAACCAGCTAGTAGCTCAATAACAGATTTACACTAAACTGTAATATCACAAGCAGTTACCAAAGAATATTTACCAAAATAGCCAGATAGGTTGAAGCAAGTTACCAAAACAATCAAAACAGCATGACACAAATCACAAAAGAAGAATCAAATTGCACCTCAACAACAGGTATACATTAATAAGTAATACCACAGGCTGTTACCACAAAATTTACCAAAACAGCCAGACAAGCAGACATGTTGAAGCAAGCTACCAAAACAGCATGACATAAGTCACACACGAAGAATCAATTCTGCCAACCAGTAGGTAGCAGTATGCAATAGGCATACACTAATAAGTTACCAACAAAATAACAATGACTAGAAAATATTAAAGTTCAACAAAATCTAAAATCACCATGGCAGAATTCAGCAAGTTCCCAACTTGAACAAAATCACCATGACAACATGCACACACTGTGACAATAAAAAACATTAATATCATTTTTATTCCATTACATCATTACTAAAGTACTTTTAACTTAGTAATATTGTCAAGGGATGTTTGTAATGCAAAATTTAATTTTTCATTTAAAACATCAACAATAAGAAGGCCAGTATGTGGAGGTGGCATATTACAAAAATTCAACACACGCTTCTAAAGATGCCAACCAGTATCTATAAAATGACATGTCACTACCATATATGAAACTTTTTTACAAGAAGTTCACATGTCAGTTGTGATATAAACTTTGTTCACAAGTTTAAGCAAAACCCTTAACTTTGTCTTTTCATTCTCATAAGTTCTCATGCATTCTTTCTTTGCAGCAACCCGAGACATCTTTTCCCAATATGGAGTTTTTGCACTTATGAATTTATTAAATACCACATGCTCCATTAAAGAAAATGGATATTCATAGTAAAGTATCATATGAGAGCCAAGCTCACGGATAGTACTACAATCATAGGTAAAGTTTGAGACAGTGAAGCCACCATCTGCCTTCTTAGACTCAATTGCTAAGACTTTTTGTTTTTTCTTAGACCCCATGTATGGCAAACAGGTTAACAAGTGCCTACGTAGTTTAGTTGTAAAACTTAATCAAGATGCTTTAAACAAAGTTTTACACCACTTATATTGAGGCTGTTTAACCCCATTTCTATCAATTTCCACAAAATCATTCCATACAACATAAGTCCTCTTTCTTTCTTTTTTTCTTTTATAGGCTACTGTTTGAACTTATGTTGGGCCCTCAATAGACACAGTATTAAGGGCCTCAGTATTTGCAGTGTCTCCATCATCATCAGATATGGGCTCTATTAGGCTAATCCAAATAGAGTTTTCATTTTCATGCTCCTCCACCGAAACAACTTCATTAACACAATCATTCATTTGCTAGGGTCTAATATTTTTTAAACACAAAACCAGAAACATACAATAAGCATATAGACATTGCCCAAAAATCAAAACAATCTTGTCTTGGTGGCTCAAGGTGCCTCCAGAGGCAACGATACTAAAAGATGTTAAAGTCAAAATAATTTGACTCCAACAGTTTTGTTATACAGCCTTGCCTTGATGGCTCAATGTGCCTCCAAAAGGCAAGGCTGATACAATTGATAGTAATCAACTAAAAGATGTTAAAATCAAACAAATTTGACTCAAACAGATTTAGTATATAGACTTGCCTTGGTGGCTCAATGTGCCTCCAGAAGCAAGATACCTCAACAACATAAATATAGAACAACTTGGATAAAATTTATCAACCAAAACATGTTAAACACAGCACCATCTCATACTTGAAGCAAGAACATAAACACAGGACAGATTGGAATAGATTGTAATAGATAAATCAACCTAAACATGTTAAAGATGGCATACATGTTAAAGATAATCATTTATAATCAATTAAAACAGATTCAAGAAAGCATACTTTAAGTCTTGAAATTGAACATAAACACAGGATAAATTGTAAAAGATAAATCAACCAAGACATGTTAAATATGGCATAATTAAATAGTTAAAGCAAGAACCATAAATAATCATTTATAATCAACCAAACTAGATTCAAGAAAGCATACTTTAATTCTTGAAGAAAGAACATAAACACGTGACAGATTGTAATAGATAAATCAACCAAGACATGTTAAAGATGGCATACATGTTAAAGATAATCATTTATAACCAATCAAAACAAATTCAAGAAAGCATACTTTAAGTCTTGAAATTGAACATAAACACAGGATAGATTGTAAAAGATAAATCAACCAAGACATGTTAAAGATGGCATAATTAAATAGTTGAAGCAAGAACCATAAATAATTATTTATAATCAACCAAAACAGATTCAAGAAAACATAGTTTAATTCTTGAAGCAAGAACAAAGACACAGAACATATTGTAATACATAAATCAACCAAGACATGTTAAAGATGGCATAACTAAATAGTTGAAGCAAGAACCACAAATAATCATTTATAATCAACCAAAACAAATCCAAGAAAGTATACTTTAAGCTTTGAAATTAAACATAAACACAGGACAGATTGTAAAAAATAAATCAACCAAGACATGTTGAAGATGGCATAACTAAATAATTGAAGCAAGAACTATAAATAATCATTTATAATCAACCAAAACAGATTCAAGAAAGGATACTTTAAGTCTTGAAGCAAGAACATAAACACAGGACATATTGGATAAGATTAATTAACCAAGAGATGTTCAAGATGTCACAATTAAATTGTTGAAGCAAGAACCATATATAATTATTTATAATCAATCAAAACAGGTTCAAGAAAGCATACTTTAAGTCTTGAAATTGAACATAAACACAGGACAAATTGTAAAAGATAAATCAACTAAGATATGTTAAAGATGTCATAATTAAATAGTTGAAGCAAGAACCATGTATAATCATTTATAATCAACCAAAACATATCAAAAATCAATACTTTAAGTCTTCAAATTGAACATAAACACTGGACAGATTGTAAAAGATTAATCAACCAAGATATGTTAAGGCCAAAATCACCATAGGATCAGATTAATCAACAAAAACAAGAACAATAAAGCATCATTAAATAGTTCAAGTAAGAATATAAAGCATCATTAAATAGTAAATAACCTGAGTGGATGAGAGAACTCGTAACAGACTAAAAATTTTGCTTCAAGCATAGATCAGTTGGCAAGCTCTTCATAAGGTTTTTTCCACAATACTTAGATATAAAAACTCAAATTCTCATATAATGATATAATCATAAGTTATAAGTTATAAGTTAATAAGTTATGACTATAGCCTATAGCCTATAGCCTTATTAGCCTATAAGCATAACTTTTTATATAACAATTCAATATTTGATAAGATTAAGATAAATATATCAATATAATATATTAATATTATAAATTAAATTTATAGACTTATAGTATATGTAGAAGAAAGTCTATAACTATAAGTCACTATAATTCTATATACATAATTAATAATACATATATAACGTTTGGCTATTTTATGTATATATATATTATTGTATTATATATGTATAAAATATACGAGTCGAGACTTATGTGGAGACTTATGGCTATTTCATCTCATATTATTTTATTGTTATATAATAAAAGAATAGTTATTCCAATGTGGAGACTTATGTGAATAGAACAGTCCAAATCTAAATTCATCTTATATTCATAAAAAATATCCTTTACATATGCATAATCTAATAACAATGCTCTTAGAGCATTCATATCCGGTGCCCCAAAATACCGGATTTCCCATAATTTGAGAAAATATTTAGGGATTTCATCCCAACCCACCCCTCATCTCATTTCCCATTTTGGGGTGAATGGATGGGGTTGCTACAGATAATCCCAAAATATGGCGATCTACTATTTGTCCCCAAACTATTATTTTAAGTTTATAAAATTGTTTGTAGTTAAGTTTATAAATGGAGGTGAGAGAAAAATATAAGAAAGAAAGAATAAAGAAATATTATTTTAATAAAATAGAGAAAGGATAGGGAATGTGATGTAGGAGGTTTTTGAAAAATGAGTAAAATTTAGGAAAAAATTTTAAAGAATGTACTTTTTAGCTAAATTATAGGAAATTTTATAGGGAATGGGATGTGAATGCTCTTATAAGGCCATTCTCCTTTCAGTCTTTTATGATACACAGTTGAGAACCATGACGTGGCAAATCTAGTCTGACGATGTGTGATGTAGAAAAATTAAACCAGCTGCTAAGCAGATTTATTCAAACATATTAATAATTATCCTTTTTCTCAACCTGACAAATGTGTCACATTTTTCATCTGCCACGTACCAAAAATATACTAATTGTACATTTGTACTCATGGCTGCCCATTAAGATGAAACCTACATTGGACCATTGTCTAAAAGACACGTGGTTTGAGTTTTTATCTTATTTGAAACACACTATCTCCCCTGTTTCTCACACTACACTCCATCGTTAATATGAACTTAAATAAATATTTAATACCATTTCCAAGTTTTTGAACTAAATATTAATTTTTATTTTGCCCCTTCCCATATGACACTTGTTTTGGCCTTTTATACTTTTATTTTTTTATTTTTTTTTTCCTTTGCTTGAACTGCTGCCCAATGCTTACTGTTGGATGTACCGCTAGTATTAATATAAAAAATCGCACAACAGGTCGGAAGGGATGAAAGAATTATCCTCGACTCATGATGGTGATTTGGGCTTCAATACGGTACTCTTCACATTCATCTATGAAAATAAATAGTAAACAAGCAAATAAAAATAAATAAAGAGAGGGGATAACTTATTGTGTCCTCTCTCTACACCCAGAGTAGAGACTTTCTCTCGTCTTGGTACGAGTTCTAGTGGAAGTATGGCTGATGCTTTAGAGAATATGTATGCTAGTCTGTCTCTTACTAAGAAAGAATCTGAAGAAGTGGTGGTGGAGATTAGTCAGGTTGAGGAAGTCCTTTCTCGAGGGGAGAATTGTTTGGTTATGCAGTTGCTAACTAGGAAGCACTATAATCATGAAACTTTTAAATAAACAATGACGAAAGTGTGGCAACAAGTGAAAGGTGTCAAAATATGTGATCTGAGTTCTGTTTTCAGTCTGGTTGAGTTTGAGGATGTTAGGGATAAAGCAAAGGTCATGCGAGAAGGGCCTTGGCCTTTTGACAAATAGCTGGTGCTCCTAAAAGAGTTTGAAGGCATGTTGCAGATTAATGGACTAAAAATTGTTCATGCTCCCTTTTGGGTGAGGATTTATGATCTCCCGCTAATGACTCACAATTCTTATGTGGGCAAGTTAATTGGTAGTATGATTGGAGAATTTCTAGAGGTTGATTTGGATAAGGGGGTAGTAGAGTGGGGTGAGTTCATAATAGTAGGGGTTCTCTTAGACATTTCCAAAACACTTCAACAAAGGAAAAAACTGAAAGTAGGGGGATGAGAATTATTGTTGGGTTAATTGGCTTATGAAAGGCTTCCTAATTTTTGCTACCAATATGGTTTATTAGGTCATTCATATCGTGAATGTCAAGATTTTCATCCTCTTACTAATGAGGTCGAGCAGATGCCATATGGAGTTTGGCTTCAGGGGTTTCATCGGTTAAACGTGGGTGGAAGGTAGGTTCTGAGGTTAGGGGTAATGGGGTGCAGCAGAATGGAGAGACACCACCACTTACGGTGGTTGAACCCACTCAGGGGGTAGTTATTCATCAGGTGGAAAAGCCCATAAATGCTGGGACAGTTGAGAGTCATCCTTTAGGGGGTAAAGACTCATTATCACAATGTGTGCATGATGGGTAGAAAAAATGGGTGCTGAGAATGTGGAGAGGCAATCAAAATTGGAGTCTCAGGTAGATCAAAGGTGCAGTTTCTTATCCATTGATGGTGACGATAAACTTAGTCAACAATAGTTGGGAAAAGAAATCACAATGGCTCCGAAGAAAGTGAGGGACTTATTGTGTTGGAATGAGGATGAAGGGAGTCTGTTTGAGGTACTGATTGCAAAGGGTTCTGTTATGGGCTTGGGCCCAACCCACTTGATATCTACTACAACTATGTTGTCCATGGGCTCACATGAAAAGAAGCCTAAATCACACTTTAGGGCACGGGCGAGACTTACCAAACTGATTGAGAAAAGCAACGATGTGGAGATTGAAGAAGAGCAAAGCAATAGAAAAGGGAAAGTGCAAGTTTCTCCTGAAGATTCAGTGACTGTTCACAACAACCCACCTTTGCTTGACCTACAAGCAGCTCACATGGCAAGCAACAACTCACCAACATCTCACCATCCTTACGACGGTCAACCTCCTGCTAGCCTTACCCCTTGCAGCATCTTGCCATGCTACAAAAGGCTATGCCCGCCACACCATACTCCAATCATATGGTGCTTGCTCGCCACACTTTAGTCCTACGAGTTGTTGGCCCACAAAAACTTTGCTCGCAATGAAGAAGGTGGCCGCAAACACCTTTGGTCACATACTCTAAGTTTCTCTCTCTCTTGCCCAAAATATTTTACTCGCCCATAGTAAGTCTCTCTCGCCACATTTAGCTGCTTGCTCAAATTTGGTAGTAAAAAGAAATAATAAAAAAATCATTTTGTGATGTACAATCATCATTGCTATAAAAGAGCTCAAAAATGGCAAATTTCTCCATGCAAAAATCATTTAGTAGCTAACAATTTTAGTCAAGGGAGAATCGAAAGTAGCGGCTAAATTGCTCTGGTTTGTCTCTCTCAAACTTGCTATTTTAATTTTATTTTTACTAACAAATTTGATTTTTGGATATTTTCCCCACCAAAAATCCTCTAGGATCTATGAGAACCAGAGTGGCCACACACTCCTAAAATATACTTCGGGGGAATTTCCCGGAACACTAGCTACAAAGCCCTTCTTTGGAGTCACGCGGGCTTCTTAATTTGTTTGCAAGAGAATAGACAGCCCAGTATTGCTGGCACTCTAGACCTTCCTCATTGCCACAGCATGGCTACCTAGAGGCCTTGCCTATGTGCCTCAAGCCTTCATCACGTTCTAGCGAAATGGCTCCAGTTTACAAATCTCAAACTTGTAATCTGTATTACACTAACCTATTTAGTTTTTGGTGAAAACCTCTCAGAACAGTTGAACTCGTTCTCAGACTGCGTAGCCCTCGCCCACCAGTGCTGACTCCATAGACTCACGATGAGGAATAAGGAGCACAAGTCCCCCAGACTGAGCAACCCTAACCCACTAATGTCGATTCTTTAGATTCGCTTTGGAGAATAGGGCGTGCAAGTCCCAAGACTGCGTGAACCTCGTGCACTAATGTTAAGTCCTTAGACTCGCTATGGAGAATATGGCACACAAGTCCCCAAACTGCGTAATGCTCACCCACGAATATTAAGTCCTTAGACTCGTTGTGGAGAATAGAGTGCTCAAGTCCCCAAATTGCATAACCCTCGCCCACTAATGTTGACTCCTTAGACTCGTTGTGGAGAATAAGGCATGCAACTCCCCAAACTGCGTAAGCTTCGCATATTAATGTCGATTTCTTGTACTCACTATGGATAATAGGGCTCACAAGTCCTCAGACTACAGGACCCTCGCCCATCAGTGCAGAGTCCTTAGACTCACGTTAAGGAATAGGGCATGCAAGTCTTCAGACCACATGAGACTCGTCTACTAATGCCAAGTCCTTAGACTTGGAGTGAGAAATAAGGCGTGCAAGTCCTCAAACTGCGCAACCCTCACCCACTGATGGTGAGTCCTTAGACTTGCATTGAGGAATAGGGTGCACAAATCCTCAGATTGTGCAACCATCACCCACCGAGGTCGAGTCTCTAGACTCACAGTTAGAATGGGCCCCTTAAATCTGAGAGTTCTAACACTCATACTTGGACAACAGCATCAATATAGCACATTCTCCTACAAATGCAGAGTTATGAAACTCATGCCACAACCGCCACCAACAGTTTACGCTCGGGAATGAGCTTTCAAGTTCCACAACTGCCGCACCTGGGTTTTCTTTAGGAACGAGTCGACGGGCTCGGCCACCGCCTATGATGGACCCAAGGGTCGATAGGCTTCCTAACTACTTAAGCATGGGTTAATACAAACAAACTCTAACATCAGCTCTAAAATGAGAACGTCAAACAAAAACTTATATCAAGGGCCAAAAAGTCCACTACTACCTACAAATAGCCACACAAAAAAAATCATGAAAATAAGCACTCTTCGCTGACAATAAACACTATATGCAACCAATCAGACAAATGTTCATACAAATAAACTCAAAGCCGAGCTACCCACTTGCACCTAGTGTAGTCCAGTACATCTCCATCCCAAGCCCAGCTCAGCACTTGCACCCAGTGTGGTCTCCCGCCTAACCCGAGCTCTACACTCGCACCTAGTGCGATCCAGTATATCTTTTGTCCAACCTGAGCTCTATGCTCACACCAAATGGGTCAAGTCCATCTCCCACCCAAGCTAAGCTCCGTACTCATAGCTAACGTGGTCGAGTTCATCTCTTGCCTATCTCATCAAGCCAAGTTCCGCACTCACACCTAGCACAGTTAAACACATCTCTCGCCTTTCTCTCCAAGCTGAGCTCTTCACTACTTAGCACAAAACAATTAGAAAACCAGGGACCAATTTTTGAAATTTATTGTTTCTGCAAATTATTGACTTGAAGATTCTAAAGGCAATCGTGTTGAGCAAACCAACCTTAAGAATTGTGGGCAATTGTTAGGATAAAGGTTACCAGGTCCATCCCATTGAAAATATATAACTAATAATAAGAGAAGAGATAAGACAAGTTGACTCAATCTTCTAAAGGGAAAGTGCTTCATAAGGCAAGTATGACTTTATCACTCTAAGGAATGAAATAGACCTCTATATAAGTAAGAGATCTCCACAAATCTACAGAGGTTCCCTACGTACAAACTCCACCATGCACAATGACTCCAAAGGATATTCTCTCAAGGGAGGCTTCGTCTTCTACCTCCCAAAACTCTAAATTTTTTCATTGTATTATGAGATATGCAAAGCTATGAGAGATTATAAAATCGCTCATTATAGTGGATTTCGCCCCCAAACAACCTGCTGACATAGGAATTAAACCGAAATACGTAAATCCCTGTGTCTCTCTTTATTTTTACTTATTTACTATTTATTTTCATGGTTGTACTTGAAGAACATCGTATCCAAGCCTGAATCATAATCATGGGTAAGGGATAATTCTTTCCACCCTTCTAGCTTGTTGTGTGGTTTTTGACATTAAGAGCTAGTATAAAAAAAATTTATTTTTCATTTTTCATTTTCTTTTAAATGTTTTTTTAATATCTTTAATCATTAATAAAAAATAAAAATATATATAAATTCATTAATAGTCATTTTCTTAATTATTAAAAAAATAAAAAAATAAAATATTTGGGTGTTAATTTTGAGCAGTAAGTTTGTGGGAGCCAAATATCATTTTCCAACCGAAAAACACACCTCAAAATCTACTCAAATCCACAAAATATTTTCTCTCTCCATTCCTCTCTCTCTCATTGCATTTTTCCTTGAAAATTTTTCACTTTCTAGTGTTTTCTCCCTAACTGGGTCCATAAATCGTGTGCCAATACATTTATTTTATTGTCTTTCTAATATGTTTCTTTCTTATGTGTATAAGTAGTTAAATCTAGACCCTTGAATTGTAATGAAGATTGAGTAAGTTGATCACATGAGAAACTCATGATTCGTAAGCTATATCAGAGGAAGTTTATGTGTTTGAGCCGCAAGATTGTGACACATGTTGGCGTATGTAATGATATATATGTATTTATCAAATCTTTGTAACCCTAATTCATTCATTCATGCATTTGGTTTGTTTTCGAGAGGCTTCGAGAGAAAGCTTGAGAGAGGGAGAAACTAGGGTTTTACCTAGGGTTTTCAATGAGAGAGAAAATCTGTGCGATTTTCTGGTTTGTGAGAGAGGGCTATGTAATCTAGTTGTTTATGAGACTTTGCTGTGAAGGATATTGATCATCAATAAAGCTCTGAGGCCATTCCTGCTATAGATGTAGACTACTAAGGTCAAACCACATAAATCGGTTGTGTTCTTTCTTTACCTTCTTTACTTTTCTTTGATTTCTTGTTTTCTTTGATTATTTTTATTTTTCTTGTTCTATTTTTGTCAATCTGTTTTTGTTAAACTTGTTGGATTTCAAAGAGGTTTTTTATATATATTAAACTATATCTCTTGAGTTCTAATTGAAAAAGGAACTAGAGTAATTTTTTTAATAACAAGTGGTATCTAGAGCCTAGGTCAATGGGGACCATGAAGTTTGATATAGAGAAGTTTATTGGGGAAAATGACTTCGGCTTATAAAGGATTAAGATGAGGGCACTGCTAGTCCAACATGAATTGCGGGATGCCCTCCTTGGTGAGAAAAAATAAGGGTTCTTCCTCGAAAGAGAAATAAAAGAAGGCTATCCATAAGGACATTCTCCAAAAAACCCACAGTGCCCTAATCCTCTCTCTTGGGGATAAAGTCCTAAGAAAGGTGGTTAGTGAGGACACTATTGCGGGTATATGGCTGAAAATAGAGAATCTTTATATGACTAAATCCCTAGCTAATAGACTTAACAAGAAAACCAAGCTTTTTACCCTTAAGATGACCCCTGGGACTCCAACGGGGCAGCATCTTGATGAGTTTAGTAAAATTATCCTAGACCTATCAAATATAGACATTAAGGTGGAGGATAAGGATCAAGTCATCCTCTTGATAAGTTCTTTGGACTCATCATACCTAAGTCTAAAAGAAACCATGATGTATGGTAGAGACTCACTAACACTAGATGAAGTACAATTTGTACTTCGTATTAGGGAATTACAAAACAAGGGAGATAGCAAACAGGATCATGGGGAAGGTTTGTTTGTTAGGGGTAGAACAGAGAAGAGAGAGAAAAGGGGCAAAAATGAAACCAAGGAATCTAGGTCTAAGTCAAAGGGAAAACATTTTAAATGTTTTCAATGTCACAAGGAAGGGAATTTCAAGAAAGATTGTCCTGATAGGAAAACAAACATTGGGAATAAGCCTAAAGAGGCAGGGGATGCCTCTATGGTGTTAAAAGGATATCAGAGTGCTGAGGCACTCACTGTAAGTGAAGTTGATTAAAAAACAGAATGGATAATGGAATCTAGCTGTTCTTTTCATATATGACCAATCAGAGACTGGTTTGAGACATTCTCTGAGTTAAATAGGGGACATGTAATTTGGGAAATAATAATTCCTACAAAATCATAGGTATAGGGTCGGTTAGACTTAAAATGCATGATGGTACTAAAATAATTTTGAGGGAGGTCAGGTTTATGCCGGAGTTAAAGAGAAACTTAATTTCTCTTGGCATGCTTGATTTATCAAGCTGCACCTTCAAATCTGAGGCAGGGGTTCTTAGGGTTACTAAAGGTTCTTTAGTTACTATGAAAGTGGTAATTAAAAATGAGTTGTATACACTACTTGGGAAAACTGTAATTGGGGAAGCACCCCTATACAAAATACTGTAGAGAATAAATCTGTGTATTGGCATAGGAGGCATGAACATGTAAGTCAAATGGGCCTTTTAGAATTGCAAAAACAAGGGTTGCTAAGTGACCAAAACCTAGGTAATTTACCTTTATGTGAAGGTTGTATCTATGGAAAGGCAAAGAGAGTCAGTTTTAAGTCAGCAACCTATAACATTAAACAAACCTTAGACTATGTCCATTCTGACCTCTAGGGACCTACAAGAGTAAATTCACATAGTGGAGGGAGTTATTTTCTCTCCTTAGTGGATGATTACTCTAGGAAGGTCTGGATATATATCCTTAAGAACAAGAGTGACACGTTTGAAAAATTCAAGGAGTGGAAGTCTTTAGTGGAAAACCAAGTAGGTAGAAAACTCAAGGCTCAAAGGACTAATAATGGTTTAGAGTTTCTGTCCAATGAGTTTAACCTATACTGTTAAAATGAAGGAATTCTTGGGCATAAGACAGTGAGGAAAACCCTTCAACAAAATGGTTTAGCTGAAAGAATGAACATGACCATCTTAAAAAGGGTAAGGTATATGTTGTTGAATTCAGGGCTGCCCAAAACTTTTTGGGCAAAAGCTGCCATGACTACTATTTACCTAATAAATTAGTGTCCCTCCTTTGCTATTAGGGTTTAAAACCCCACAAGAGTTATGGTCTGTAAAACCTCCCAGCTATGACTACCTAAGAGTTTTTAGATGTGTTTCTTATGCACATTCAAAAACTAATAAGTTGGAATAGGGCACTTAAGTGCAGTTTTATAGGGTATCCTAAAGGGGTTAAAGGATACAAACTTTGGGTAGATGGATCTGGAAGGTATAAGTGTATTGTGAGTAGGGATATGACCTTTAATGAGTCACAAATGGCTTGGGTACAGGAAGAAAAAATAAACCAAGAAGTTGATAAATCATTAGGGGGATTATAGGCTGAGGTGGAGCAGGTTAACACTCAACCTGAACCTAAAATTGGAGTAGGCAGTAACCTTGAGGAAGAAATCTCAGGGGACATGGATCAAGGTGGAGTTCTCTCCTATAATTTGGTTAGAGATAGGTAAAAGAGAGTTATTAAACCACCTATAAGGTATGGTCAAGCTAAACTTACATCTTTTGCTCTAACTGTAGCTAATGAGGTTGTTTACCAGGAACCTAGATCTTCTAAAGAGGCTGTGACAAGTAAAGACTCCTCTAAATGAATATATGCCATGCATGAGGAGATGGAATCTCTTAATAAGAACAAAACCTCGATTCTAGTGCCTAAACCTCAAGGAGTCAAACTAGTTGGATCCAAGTGGATCTGTAAGAAGAAAGAAAACAAAGCAGGAATAGAAGGGACCAAGTATAAGAATAGGCTTATAGCCAAAGGCTTTACATAGAGAGAGAGAATTGACTTTAATGAAATTTTCTCTCCAATGGTTAAACATAGCTCAAATAGGTTACTGTTAACCTATACAACTTTTGAAAACTTGCATTTAGAACAATTAGATGTTAAAACTGCTTTTCTGCATGGAGAATTTGAAGAAGAAATTTATATGTAGCCTCTTGATGGTTTCACTAATAAAATTAAAAATAATCAAGTATGTCTTCTTAAAAAATCTTTATATGAATGAACTGGGTCCTGCTAAGAAAATATTATGAATGGAAATCGTAAGGGACAGAAGTGCTAGGGTACTATATCTATCCCAAAAAAATTATATTTCTAACAATTTTAAAAGGTTTGGTATGAAACATGTGAAACCTGTTAACAGACCCTTAGGTCAGCATTTTAAATTATCGATTGATCAAGCTCCTAAAATAGAATTAGATATTAGCTTTATGCATCAAATCCCCTATGCTAGCATTGTGGGAAGTATAATGTATGCAGTGGTCTATTCTAGACCTGACTTGACCTATGCAATGAGTATAGTTAGTAGATTTATGGGTAATCCAGGAAAGCCCCAATGGCAGGCCATTAAATGGGTATTAAGGTACCTGGCATGCTCTACTAATTTAGGTCTCAGTTTTGGAAATAACGTTGAAAAGGGTTATGAGTTGACTGGTTTTGTAGACTCTGACTTTGCAGGGAATATAGACACTAAGAGTCCTTAACTGGTTATGTGTTTACTGTATTTGGGGGAACTGTTAGCTGGAAATCACACTTACAATCTGTTGTGGCTTTGTCCACCACAGAAACTGAATATATAGCATTGACTGAAGCTATAAAAGAGGCCATATGGTTAAAGGGTATTGCAAGTGAGTTAAATATTTTCAATGGCAATATCACAATACACTATGATAATCAGAGCACGCTATACTTAGCTAAAAATCAAGTTTACCATGAAAGGTCCAAATATATTGATATAAGGCTTCACTTTGTTAGAGATGTTATAGAGTCTGGTTATAAGTGTGGAGAAGGTCTCAACTGAGGATAACACCTTAGATATGATGACCAAGTCTCTCCCTTGGTCTAAGTTCAAACATTGTCTGAATTTATTTGGTATGGAGTCTAGAGTACGTCCCTATTAGGGGGACAATGCAGGAATAGCCGATGATGAGAATTAATGAAAACTTGGCCATAAATATTTTTCCAAGGTGGAGAATTCTAAATGGTGTGTCAACACATTTATTCTGTTGCCTTTCTAATATTTTTCTTTCTTATGTGTATAAGTAGTTAAATCTGGACCCTTTAATTGCAATGAAGATTGAGCAGGTTGATCACGTGAGAAGCTCGTGTCTCGTAAGCTATATCAGAGGAAGTTTATGTGTTTGAGCCGCAAGATTGTGACACGTGTTGGCATCTGTAATGATATATATATGTATTTATTAGATCTTTGTAACCCTAATTCATTCATTCATGTGTTTGGTCTATTTCCGAGAGGCTTCGAGAGAAAGCTTGAGAGAGGGAGAAACTAGGGTTTTACCTAGGGTTTTCATTGAGAGAGAAAATCTGTGCGATTTTCTAGTTTGTGAGAGAGGGCTATGTAATCTAGTTGTTTATGAGACTTCTTTGTGAAGGATATTGATCATTAATAAAGCTCTGAGGCTATTCCTATCATGGGCGTAGACCATTTGGGTCGAACCACGTAAATCGATTGTATTCTTTCTTTACCTTATTTACTTTTCTTTCATTTCTTGTTTTCTTTGATCATTGTTATTTTTCTTGTTCTATTTTTGTCAATCTGTTTTTGTTAAACTCGTAGGATTTCAAAGAGGTTTTTTATATATATTAAACTATATCTCTTGAGTTCTGATTGAAAAAGGAACTAGAGTATTTTTTTTATAACAGGATCTCTCTATTTGGCTGTTGATTTACACAAGGAAATGAGGTGGAAAAGCGTCGAGCTCCACCCCAAATAGAGCCTAGAAGGAGCTAAACAGCAGCAACAAGAAGTAGGTGAGATATCTAGGCAAGGAAAGAGATGGGGTCACACATGCAACTCCTTTAAAGGAGGCAGGTTTCTCTATGTCTTCAAGGGCTATGGCAGAAATAACTACCAAACCAACAAAGTATATGTATATGACACTTGTGGGTCTTCCAAATTTTGAACACATGGTTGTTGAATTTCTTTAATGGGTAATGTAACAGACGGCTAGAAATTCAATGGTGAAATTTCTATAGACTTTAGGAATCTCGTGAAAACTCCGTAAGTTTTCACGAATCGACTAATCGCATATGTTTTAGTCTGTCAACATAGTTAGTGTCATCACTCACTATGGTGCCAGAAATGCGATTTTAGTTGTTTGACGTAGTTAGAAGTGTCAAAATATGTTATGGTCTGTGCCACTAGACTCAGTAGAATATTTAGGATTTTATGGCCCAATAACTTATTTTCATAATTTCGGACGAAACGCCTATTTGAAACTGTGAATTTATTTTTAGGGGCACTTCGGGGTTGAGTCTTGGTAAACTATTTTCACTTTAGGTTAATATGAATATTTAGAATTTTTCAGTACTAAGTTTATTACGTTTTTCTTTAGTGAATAGTAACCTCGATAAGCGTATTAAGTGCAGTGTTTTCAAAATCATAGTGTGAAATGTCCAAATTAGGTTAGAGAAGTTTTATTTGGACACTTGGTAAGATCTTAGTCACACATAGTGAATATTATTAGATACTTGGCATAAAGAGGAACCATTAGATGGATGTGTGAAAGAAATCAAGGTGTAAGATCATGCCACCTAAGCAAAACATTTTTCATCTGATCAACCAAATTGAACCAGATCAAAGAGGGTTTCAATCCTAGTGAAACCCTAAATGGTTGGAATCCAATTGAAATCTCAAAAATTTGGTTAAAACCGAAACCCTAAACGGTTTCCCTAAACCCTAAATTGGCCTTCAAACCCTTTTTAATCCAATTTCTAGCATTGTGTTTAATCACTTGATTAAATCACTTCCACATACTATTAATTTCTCAAATTCTTGTTATGACGTCTTTATCCAACATTTTAAACCTTGGAAATTTGATTGGGCCAAGAAAAATTAGATTTGGGCTTGATAACATCTCAAACCCTAACCAAACCCCCTTTAAACCCCAAATTGAAGCCCACTTGGTTGAGGCCCACGAATTTGGCCACCTTGGCAAGGCTTCTTAGAGAAGTTTCCTCTCCCACATGGCAGATCATCCACTGCCCTTGGCTAAACCCAATAGTGCCTTGATGAGATGGAGAAACCCACCCCCATCAACCTCCATACCTCACAACTTCTGCAGGCTGTCCTCTCCCTTCACTATTCTCCACTTTATGTCATATATTTACCTCCAATCAATGGTCATTCAGGTCCATATATTCCCCCTACAGAAGTCTTGAGTCGTGCAAGTCACACTTACTCTCCTTTCATCACTTCTTCACCCCATTCTTAGAGAGAAATCCAAAAGAGCTCTCTAGGGCAGATTTCTGTGTGTTTTTGTGTGGCGATTTTTGACCTTTTGTAAGTATTTTCACACAATGACTCATTCATAAAAGTTGTTCCTCTTTGAGTATAGTTTCTGTAAATATATTATTTGTATCATTCCATAGTCATTTGGTCCGTTAAAAGCATTTTTAACCATGGAACGGTCATTCTAGGCGTGAATCTGGAGAGTATGTTATGTTTTGGCCTTTTTGATCAAGTTAATGGACATATCTTGGTCCTAAAATTTTATGGAGTGTTTTTAGCATGTGTTTAAGAGTGTTAATTAAGGTTTTGTTGCATGACTAAAACTTTTGATGATAGATTTTCTTAGATCTAGAAACTTGAAAACTGGAAGTGGCAAAACTGTTTTTATTTGGAGAAAATTTGAATATTTCGAGATTTGATCTTACTCTAAAGGCTTTGATATTTTTATATGATAATCCTAAATCTCTTATTTTCATGTTAGGATGTTATTTTGAAGATATTTAGTATTAGTTTCAAATATATGATTTTTTATGCAAGAGGATTTCGGTTAAGCCTAAGATTTGATGTTTTTGGATTAGATCCATGTTTTATTGATTTTTAACCATGTGATTTTAAGTTTTATGGTTGGATCCTATTTAAAACACATTCTTAAACCATGTGATGCTTTATTTCGAAGATCTCACCTTCTTAAGCCATTGATCAAGAGATTTATCAAAGCTAGTTGAGGAAAACGTTTCTGTTTTTGGACTAAGTGTAAAACCAAAAACTCCAAGTGTTATTTTGTGATTTTGGTGACTTTAGTTTGATGATTTAAATTATTTTTGATCTTAGAATTATGTTATGAATATGTTAGAAGTAAGATTTGATTTTTGAAATTCTTGGAGATGTTTTGATTTAGGGTCAAAGCTTGTGATTAAGTGCTTGGATCTTTTTACAAAAAGTTTGATGTTGATTATTAGATTTTCCTAAATGGATGTTTTAAGTATGGTTTTAAACTTAGGATAGGAAGATCCTTGTTGCAAAATTTTGGTTTTAGCATGAGTTTTGAAGTTGGAAGGAATTACAACAAAAATCAAGAGAAATGGCATATGGATGTTTTGGCCATAGTGTGTTTTTCCATAGTTATGATTTGTTTTAAATTTTTCTGAATTGATTTTTAAGTTTATGACAAAATTTACATAAGGAATGTAAATTTTGAAAATTTTTGGAATTAGGATATGAAATCCTTAAGTTAGGGGTAAAATAGTCATTTTCCCACATGTAGAAGGTAAAATGGTAATTTTACTATAATTTGTCTCTTTTACACATTTCTAATTATTAGTAATTAAATTTCTAACTTTTAGAATATCCTCTTACAGTTTCTCGTGTTTCGTACTTTATTTTCATTAAACGCGACAAACGAGGTAAGTTAACTCTTAACTTACTATCAGTTTTTTTGTGTATGTGTAATGGATAAGGGAAACTATATTTTATGTTTGTATGTTGTTATATATGCCATGCCATGTTATCACATGTTTATCTGTTACATGAATTATTCTATCATGAAATACTTATTTGTTACACAATATATTCTGTCACATGTTATGCCACGTTATGAACTATTGTCTGTTACATGCTATACCATGTTATGAAATGTTATCTGTTATGTTAATGTCTCAAAGTACGTCATATCTGTCATCTTACGTTCATGTCACGTTACGCTACGTCAGGATTCTGTCCTTTCGTATTCATGTCGTGTCTGGTCTCAAATACAGTTTGTATATCTCAAGAATAATCATGTTAAGTTATTCATGTCAATCATGACCCTAAGTGTTAGGATTTGGTAATATCCTAGTGGAACTCCTTTGTTCACGTTAGAGTGTCTAAATAGGTGTGAAATTTCCTAGGTTGACGAAATACAGTCAACAGGTTGCGAATGGGACCTAACTAGCTGATCACTGGAGCGCGCCAGGCACTAACGCTGATGGAGCCATATTTTATTTTTACGTGTGTTCACAGCAAGTGTGGTACAAACAATTCATGGGGCCACAACAACTGTGAAGCATGAAGTATGGGACCACAACAACTGTGGAGCATACACTACGTGAGACACAGCAATTGTGACACGTAGAATACGTGGGGCCACAACAACTGTGGAGTACGTATTAACGCACTCACAGTTGGTGTAGATACATGTGTTGTGATGCGGTAATCGGCAGGGACATACGGCTCAAGGGAACCTGTGTAGCACCCATATGGTCACTTTATTAATTAAGTCAATTGAATAAGATTCCAAATTCATGTATTTCACGTTCAAGTCATGTTTCCCGTTACGTTATGTTCAAGTTTACGTTCATGTCAAGCTTCAATTTCACGTCCATGTTATGTTTCAAGTTCATGTCCATGTTACGATTTAAGTTCATCTCACGTCAAGTTAAGTTTCTATTTCAGTTCAATTATGTCAGCTCATGCCATGTTATGTCATGTCACATTTTGCTTATTATTTTATGTCATGTTATGTCAAGTAATGTTATATTTACTTTTGACTTTGATGGTGCATTCATACCTTTATTTCTATGCATGCATCATTAATTTGTGTGAAAGTTTTCTGTTAACTTCCTGAGATTTGTAATCAAATCTCACCATGGTAGTCCCAACTACCATTCCCCCTGAATGGTAGGCGATGTGTCAAGTTCAGAACAGGGAGCAGACACCGATAGGCTGGAGGAGGTTGACTAGACGCCGTAGATGCGATGCGGAGCTTTCAGCTTCTATAGTTAGTTTTTTTTTTTTTTTTTTGACAGTATTCTAGCCTTGTTAGTTGAGTTACGCGAGTTATTCGACGAACTGGTTCAGTAATGTATTTTGGTACTGTAAGTATGGAGTATAGTCTCCCATGTTTTGAAATTATAGTCTTCTGAGACCCGTACTATAATCTTGGATATTTATTTTGTTAAGTATGCATGGATTATGCTTTAATTAATTGGGATGTTATAAGTTTGGTGCATAGTATTCAAAAAAAATTATCCGCTGCGAATATTGCATAATGCAATATGCATGTTAGGAACATTGCCACTTATATGTCATAAATGGGGGCAGGTAACCTTGTGTTACATGTCTTGACGCTTCAGATATCTGTCCGATCCCAAATAAAAATCTGGGGGCGTCACAGGTAATGATCATCTTACGTCTCCAGCCTACCTGTTTACTACCCATATATTTTTTTCATTTTTTCTCTACAATTGCATACCTTCTCTCTATCCAAGGTCCTGCACTTTCTTTTCCAAGTAATACCCTTACTGTCAGAAGTAAGTACCCTTATTGTCAGAAGTAAGTGAGAAGAAGCTTTATTTTAAAAAAAAAATTATTTTGTTCTCTCAAGCCCACTCAAAGCCCCCGCGACAATCTCTCTCTCTCTCTGAAGCCCTCCCCACTTCTTTCGTTTTCGGTAGCCAGAATAGTGCAACGTGTCGACCAAGCCCACCCAACCCAGACCTCGAGCCCATACCACCCAGATCTCCACCAGTGTGGGAATAATGGCAGTGTCAAAGGTTTCAAAACCACAAATCTTAGAGACAGACCCATTTTCATTTCTTTTCAGAACCACATCTTTGTCTCCACATTTCATTTTTATGTTGCATAGCTATTTAAAGATCACATCGATAAAATTCTGAGATAAAGTTCGACAAGAAACTAAATATATAGGTTACAACTGTTTCATGAATGATTCTAAGCGAAGAGGGGCAGATAGAGAGAGAAGAGGGAAGAGAGAGAGAGAGTTCATATGGGGCTGGCTTATGAGAGAGACCAAAAGATTTTTTTTTTTAGAAAAATCTAATTGCAAGTACAATTATGCATTAATATATGCATCAATCTAATGTGATTGGTCAAAAAGTAGATTTTATTGAAAATAATACTAATTTAAATTTTAAATATGAACGAATCAGTATTAGTATATAGATTAATATGCGATTTTACTTGTATATAATAAAACTCTTTTTTTTTCAAATAAAGTTTTATCTCACTGAAAAAAGGTGCAGACTTTGGACAGAGAGAAAGTAGGCAGTTGCAGAAAAAAAAAATGAAAAAAAAATATATATATATATATAGGTAATAAACGGGGTAGGCTGGATGTGTAAAGATATCATTTTCTCTTTTGCTATCTTTTTCACCTTTATTTATTACAGACTTTGTGAAATACTGGGTTTGACATTGTTATTACGATTGGTTTGTGGACAAATTAAAGTTTGAACAGCTTATAAAAAATAATAATAATAATAATAAAATTAAATAAATTAAATTAAATTTTGAACCTTTTTTATATACCCATATGTTTTATCTTTAAAGAATGCTAAAGTCACCGCTTCTACTACCTGTTGGCTTTTTTTTTTTTTTTTTTTTTTTACTTTGTGATTAAAAAATTATTTTTTAATAATGTTATGAATTTTTTTAAAAAATATTTAAAAATATTAAAAAATAGTTGTGAAAAATACTAAAAAAATAAATTAAAGTGACAAACGGTGTAGTGGTGGCAAGTCCATCATCTTTGCGGGGATGGCCTCGGCCTAGTTTGTTAGGCTTTCTTTAGTCATTCAAAAGTCCCTGTATGCCTACGCCTTAAGTATGATTTTAGTAAAACTCTGTTCCATCACAGCCCATCGTCTGAGCCTATGAAGCCCACCGAACCCAGCCCATCAAAGCAAAAGTTGAGCAAAGGAATGAAGGTAGGTCGCACGTTCTCATCCTTCCTGAGTTCTCCTTTCTCTGTCTGAACTTCACACAGACTCTCTTCACATGGCAAACCCCAGTTCTAGGGTTGTAAGACAGCTTCTTTTGACCAATAAACCCATTTCCTTCTTCTCCCATCTCTGCCGCCATTTCCAATACCCGCAAAGCTCTCATTCTCTCTCTCTGTTGAGAACTTTTGCTTCGTCGCGGTCCTCCTCCACGCCGCAAGAACCAGATCCCATTCCCCTCTCCCTCTCCTCCGAGCTACTCAAAAACCCTGATTCGGAACCGCTTCCAATCTCCCAAAGACTACACCTAAGCTTCTCGCACATCAATCCAATACCTTCCTTGGTCCTCTCCACACTCAATCTCTGCCCCGATGCCGGCCGTACGGTCCTGGGTTTTAATCACTGGCTCATCTCCAACCCTAGTTTCACTCACACGGATGAAACTCTGTCCTACTTCGTAGATTACTTCGGCCGACGCAAGGATTTCAAGGCGATCCACGAAGTCCTCGTGAATGGAGTTGGACTCGCTGGGCCTAAAACCCTGGACTCCGCCATTGACAGGCTCGTCCGTGCCGGGAGGCCGACTGATGTGGTGTCGTTTTTCCAGAGGATGGAGATCGATTACGGGCTCAAGCGAGACAAAGAATCGCTTTCACTGGTAGTGGAGAAGCTTTGCTGTAATGGGTATGCGAGTTACGCCGAACGAATGGTGAAAAACTTGGCAAAAGAGTTTTTCCCTGACGAGAGAATCTGCGATTTGTTGGTGAAAGGTTGGTGCGTGGATGGGAAGCTTGACGAGGCCAAGAGATTGGCTGAGGAGATGTATAGGGGAGGGTTCGAGATTGGGACAATGGCGTACAACGCGATTCTTGACTGTGTTTGTAAGATTTGTAGGGAGAAGGACCCGTTTCGGCTTCATTCGGAGGCCGAGAAGGTGTTGGTCCAAATGGATGTTCATGGGGTTCCAAGAAATGTGGAGACTTTCAACGTGTTGATCACTAACTTATGCAAGATTAGGAAGACCGAGGACGCCATGAAATTGTTTTATAGGATGGGAGAGTGGGGTTGTTATCCGGATGAGACTACGTTTCTTGTTTTAATTAGGAGTTTGTATCAGGCGGCGAGGGTGGGAGAAGGGGATGAAATGATTGATGGGATGAGGTCTGCCGGGTACGGTGGCAAGCTTGATAAAAAGGCATATTATGGGTTCTTGAAGATTTTGTGTGGCATTGAGAGGATTGATCATGCTTTGAGTGTTTTCAAGAAGATGAAGGAGGATGGGTGTGAGCCCGGGATCAAGACCTATGATTTGTTGATGGGTAAATTGTGTGCTCATAATCGTCTCGATAGGGCGAATGCGCTGTTTAATGAGGCTAGAAAAAGAGGTATAGCCATGGAGCCTACGGCATATGCGGTGGACCCAAGATATGTGAAGAAGAAGGTGAAGGTTGTGAAGAGTCAGAAGAAGAGGGAGACACTACCGGAGAAGATGGCAAGGAAGAGGAGACGGCTAAAGCAAATTAGATTGAGTTTTGTGAAGAAACCTAAACGAATGATGCGGCGAGCTTACTGATCTCATCTGTGTTTTTAGCATACCATGTTGGGATTATCAAGTGTTATAAAAATGGTGATCAGGTTTTTTTCTTTTGAGGTTTGAATCATTTGGCTGATGATTACGTCGTTCTAATTTTCTCTTGCTGTTTTAATCTTATGGTTAGCGACACTAGAAATAAAAGTTCTTGCAACGTGGGCAATCATACTTTTTTTCTTCTTGTCAGCATACTAAAGCTTGTTAGAATTATTCTTTCTTTCTTTCTTTCTTTTAACAATCTTCATCTGTGGAAACTACTAAAAACACAGAACTTCGTAGCCTGTGTATGCAATATTTTGGTTGATCTTATATGCAGTTAGTAATAAGTTTTGCATTGGGCTTTTGAAACTGGATGATGTTTCTATTCTGCTGAACTTCTTCATGGCATGTTCAGGAGGAGGTGGGGGTTGCCAATGTCCTGTATTTCATCATTTTTCCAGTCTTACGAGTTTTTTAGTTGAGAAGTGCGTTCTTGCGTTCAACCTGAAGGCAATCCAATACTTCTACGTACAGTCGGTTCATATAAACGATGCGCAGTCGTCAAGTCTACATCAAATAAAAAATGAATAAAAAAAGACGAGACCACACCTGCTCCAAACCGAAATGAGAAAGAAAAAATCCAAAGAAAAACACTGAAACAAAGCTCTTATTCCTCTAGATCTTTGTCTTCCCGCTCGTCTGGTCAACATAATTTGTATTTTCTGCTTCCATTCTTAAATCTTTCCTTGGTGGCTTAGCTAATTTTTGCAGATCTTGAGAATGAGCTTTTCTTGCAAACTGAATACTCTTTTTAGGAGCCAGTGATATAGACTTTCCTTCTTCAGCAACAGAAAATATTCTAGGACATATATCAATTAGAGGTTGTATTTGGTTACTTGTTCTTTGGGATCTGAATTCCAGCTGACTTGGTTCTAAGTTTCGAGGCTTCAAGTTTTTTGCAACACGTAGAGGAGGCACCAAAATGAAAATGAAAGAAAACCCAAAAAAACCATACAAAAAATCCATATACTCAGAAAATTCACTACAAAAAATCAAACAAATATTGAAATGAAGGAAAAAAAAAAAAGTAGATAATCAGAATCTTATTTCTGGTAACTCAGAAATAAATCAGTGGCGAAAAAGAGACATGGAGGATTTTGGAAGAATCGGAGCAACCTACGGTATTTTCGGCCCCTATTGGTTTTGTATTTTCTCTTTTCGTTTTGTCTTCAAAGAACTAAGAACTCAAGGGCAATGAAAGAGAGGGAATACATTTCTGTTAGAATCTTTACGGCAAGGGTCATCGTTAATGTAGAGCTTCCTTCACTTTCAAAGAAAAATATTGTTGACCCACATGCGCACAAGTCAGTCGAAGTTGCTTTTGTAGACCTGCATATTGAGTCTCCAACTGCATTATTCAATCACCCATGGTAGCGAGTTCATCACTAAACTTTACCAACTAGAGAGACCCAAAATAGAAGGGAAAAGAAAGGAGGAATATTAAACGGAGCGTTTTGATTTTTTGCCACATCACCCGGCGTTTGTACCGCGCTTACCCAATACGACTGCATTTAGCTTTTTTCTATATATTATGCCTTTGCCTATTCTTTTCGCATCTCATCTCCGGTATTAGATTATTCATTTATACATTATATAATAATAAAATAATAGTAACAGAATTAATTTTTTTTGTCTTTCTTTTACCATTCTACCAATTATATATTAATTACTAATCAAAATCTAATTAAATGATGGTTAAAAACTCATATTTTTAATAGTCATTTAATGCTAATATACACAAACAACTAATTAAACTCATATAAAATTTAATATAAATATCTTAATTATAAATCAAATTTCTATATTTCTCATCCAACTAGTAAAATTTTTCAAATAAATTACTTTAAGGGCTAAGCATGTTGTTGGAAAATATCATTTCCCCGCCAAAACAAATTGCCATGCATGCCAAAGAGTTGAGACTTGGGTTGGTGGCGGGGCGAGTGTCTTCGTGGCTTCTTCTCCTTTGAGGCTCCATGGTGGAAGATGACTACAGAAATAGGACCAAACGTTTAATCTTGAGAGAGAACAAATGGAAATATCAAGAGAAGAAAGAGTGTAGAAAAATATGATTAAAGAGAATACCTGGGATTGGTTGGGCTTTTAACCCTCAAATAACAGCCCTCTATTAATTGGCTGCCACATACGTGTCTCATGGTCTCCATAACTAAACCGCAATTCATCCAATCTTTAGTCTTTCAATCCCAAAACCGTGACCAAGTATTTCATTTCAGGTCCCCTTCTTGTTGCGGAAGGTTCGAATTGAGATGGCTTCAGACCCTTCTCGCTGTGGGATGAACCCTTCTCGTTGCAGTGGTTCGAATAGTGACAGCAGCCCATCCTGCGACCGTGGCAAGGAGATGGACAGATTCAAAATTGCGACAGATTTAGAAACCCTAGTGACAACTTGGGTTCTTTGTTTTTTGTTAGGTTTTGGATTCTGCTTTGTAGATTCAAAAAGTTAGATTTTTCCATTCGTTTCTCTTCAAAATCTTGGCTAGGTTCTACTACTTTGTGTATTAATAAACTACTCGTTGATAATAGACAGCTTCACTTCGTGGGTTCTTTATTTTCTATTAGATTTGTGGATTCAAAATCTTAGATTTTTCCGATTGTCTTCAAAATGTTGTGGATTAATATCATGGATTCATAATCTTAGATTTTTCCGTTTGTCTTCAAAATATTGTGGATTAATATCATGGATTAATATTGTGGATTCAAAATCTTAGACAAATTCCCTTTGTAGATTAATATTGTACCACTTGAGTTGTTATCAATTGCTTCTAAATTGTACATCAATTTTGTGACTGTTTAATGTGAACTGTGAACCATGAACATGAATTATGAGTTTGAAGGCTCAATATGCTTTAAGTGGTATAGTTGCTTTGCTATTTCTCATGGTTCTTATATGTAAGCTTTTTGAACTTTAAATGTTTTCAATAATTATGGGTTATGACAGATTATGTTTTCAAAGTAGTGATGCCCTTCTTTGATATTATGATAGAAAATGAAAAGTTCGGGTTCTCATTCTGGTTCAAGTTCATGGACTGCAAGAGGAGAAGACATAGTTCAACTGGAGAGACCATTTTGCTATTGTGGCATTTAAGCAAAATTATAGATTTCTGGGAAGTCGAAAAGTTTTGGTAGAAGATTTTACAAGTATCCAAATTATAAAAACAAGGCACGATGTTCATTTTTTTAATGGATTGATCTTCAAAGTGACCAGAACAATTGCTGTAAGATAACATTGGAGTTAGCTGAGCAAAGGAATGAGAGGGTACTTTATGAACGTCTCGGCATAGAACAATCCAAATTTCAAGTTATAGAGAATAAGTACAAGAGAATATTGAAAGCATTGATCTTATCATGGTCATTTTTTATCTTATTTTGTGTTGTAATTTTGATGTCTCCAAAAAACTACAATGTCTCTGCCAATGCTACTAGAACTGTAGCCCGTTGTAACTTTTGGACTTTTTTTAATGTAAAGGCTTATACAGCCCTCTAGTTGTTATAACTATGTCGAAGTTCTCTTTCAGCCTTTAGCTTGCTGTGTTTGACCAAATTGGTTATATGCTTTTTTGACCAGATTGACCAGATTGGTTATATGCTTTTTTGGTAATTAAGAAAAGTCTCAGTATGAAGACTCATTCAAAGTTTTGTGATTTTTTGTATCTCTAAGGAGAAGAAAGTAATGCAGAGAGTTTCATTAAAACCTGTTGTTTTGCATATGCACATTGCATAGCTAAATTTATGTAATGATTTCTCAACATCAATACAAGTTTGCTTGTCATAGAAACAAAGAGAGGAAGTAGGAAGAAAAACCAAACTTCAAAATTTGAAAACTGAATAGAAATGGAATGGCTAGCCATTTTTCCTTAAACGGCATAAATTATTTATGACATGCTAAGAATTAAGAAAGATACTTATCATTACATTGATTTATAAGGAGAAATATGCCGTGATGTAGTCTAAATTAGGAATTTACTGAACCTGTGCAGAAGTAGAGTCATCAGAGGCAGACTGTTGGAGAATTAATAAATCATCTACATTATAAAGATATGTAGTATATAGATCAAAAGAAAATACTTGCAGATCTAAGATATTTCATTCTTTTGGTTGAGATGGCTTGAGAGACATTATTTCAAGACATAAAAAGGGAGATTGACCAGGAACTCACTGTCTAAAGCTCTAGTTACCCTTGTTCTTAAACAAGAAGTACTAGACAACTAGCTGCTTGCATGAGTAGGCTTCCTCTTCTAATAAAACTTTCCTATACTCATGCAAAAGGAGAAGTAGCAATAACTTATTTAACCTTAAAAGAGAAAAGAAAGAAATAAAGCATCATATATGTAGGAGACATGAACCGATAACAATCAATACATAAACCCGTTGTAAAGTCACAAAATCAATGACATTTGACAAGTCCCAAAGTCAATAACATTTAACAATCAGGTAAATATATTAAAATTAATAAAAGAAAAAAACTAGTTATGACAGCTTAGGACATAACATCCATCTTCATAGTCTGATCCATTCTAGAACACACGAAATACTACAACACCATTAATAGTACACATTACATTCCACTCTTCAAAACTCGCAATAAAACTCGCAGACTTCCACATTAAAACTCGCAATAAAACTATGAATCCAATGGTTGTGATATGTTGTCAGTTGTTGGCCTAAAATCCTTACATAAAAAACAACAAAACAAAAATTTTATTAACTTCTTCAATTAAAAACCAATGAACCGAACCACAAATAATTCAAAAGCTACTATACCTTACTGAAGGATAATTGTTTTTAGCATGTCCTTCATTTTTGCAAATGCTACAGCGTCTTTTATTTGTTGTTTGCGTTTCTTTTAGATTTTTCAATCTTAAAGATTTTGATTGACCTTTTGTTGGCACCCGTGGAGGGTCCTAGACCGTTTGTGAAAAGTTTGATACAACTTGACTTGTTAATATTTGATCATCATTGCAAGTCTCTCCTCTATTTGAATAATGTGTTCCCTGAGTATCTATATGATCTTCCATTGCAAGTAATTCTTTATGAATCTTCTCTAATGCACAGGTGAGGTGATTGTGTTTTTCTTGTGACTGCGACTCAAGTTTGACAATGTCATAAAGTTTTATCATGGACTTGCTTTTTCTCATCGTAGGATCATCTAATCCTAGCTGAAGGAGCCCTTTAGGACTTGGTATGTCAGGAATTGGTTAACCCTTAACATTAATAGTCCATCTTTCCATAACATAATGTTGTGACAATCTATCTAACTTACCTTTCTTGCCAAAAACACACAATATATGCTTACAGAAAATCCTCATAAACTCCCACTTATGGCACGTACATGTCGCAACACATTCACCACTCTCCAATGTAACGTGGTAAACATGTGTTTCTTTACCATAGGGTGTCACTCCATATGTCTTGCTTTCACCCTCTTTGGACAATTTTCTTGATAAGTACTGTAGACTATCAAACAACTCATCCTAGAAGATCATAAAAGACTTTCTTGTATAAATCAGTGCTACCTCATCTTCAATTTTAAGAGGTGTCTTCAATATCGCACGAGTAGATTTCGTCCACACATCTTTCTCTTTCTCTTTAAAGTAGCGTGCATCTATAGCCACCTCATACTGATGAACAAAGTCACTAACCATAGTACTGGAACGAACATAGTCTTTGAAAAATTTGTTCATACTTTCACTTCGTTGAGTTGTTGACATCCCGGCACAGAATGTTGAACGCAAGTAAGCCGGAACCTGCTTTTCTCATCGAATATAAAGATTTTGCAACAAAGTATTTTCTTCTAAATCATACTTCATCAATATCGAAGCTCATTCTTCTTCGAACTCATTAGTTGTAATTGCCTCATGGATGCAATGACGGAAATCTCTTTAAAAGTCTGGAAACTTATTATATACATGGGCCAAGTGTTTAGGAAACTTTTGGAGAATGTGCCACAAGCACAACCTATGAGTTATATTCGGTAGTACCTCTACAATAGCCTTCGTCATCGCCTTATCATCATCGATAATTATCGTTGAAGGGGCACGCCCAAGCATTGCCTCTTGCCATATTCTCAATAACCATGTATATGATTCGACCGTCTCATTAACTAACAAAGCACAATCAAACATGATTTTCTGATGATGATGGTTAACTCCTGAAAACGGCACAAATGGCATCTTATAAAAGCTAGTCAGGTATGTAGCATCAAATGTGACAACGTCTCCAAAATACTGGTATGCAGATCTTGATCTAGCATCAGCCCAAAAGCAACTTCTCATACACTCATCTTTATCAACTTGCATGGAATATACAAATCCAAGTTCTTTAAATTGGCGATCACAAAAGTAGGAATATAGTCGTTGTGCATCACCCTCTTCAAATACTTTTCTCCTTTTGGTTCTTAAGAAATTTTCTACATCCTTGTCAATATAGCCAACATTGAAGTCATCACCTGATTCTTTACTTAATACCGACATAATCTTCCTTGTCGGTACCCCGGACTCATTCAAAGTCATTATAAGTTTCTTTTGGACATTATGACTCCCCTATGTCCACGTAGGAAACTAGTAATTCTCGGTGTAAGTAGAACATTGTTATGCCCAACCACAAACTTGTTGACTATCCAGTTTTCACCATCTTTTTTTATATCCATCAAAGTTTTAAGTCCAATCTTTGTCTCGGCAGGTTCAAGCATTGTTCATTCTTTTTCTTTCCGGCTTACCCGCCGAAATTCTTCCCTTGTGCAAACATAGTCTACTGCACATAGTTTTTTATTATCTTTTGAAAATCGAGTATGATTCGTCCGAATATCAAATCCTTTACGCTTTACATATGCCTTATAATATGCTTGGGCATCTTCCACATCGTCAAATAACATACCAATGTATGTCTCCAAAGGACGACTAGTCGAAGAGGGCATCACATTTACTCCATCTTCAACATTGACCTCAACATTCACATCACATTGAATGTCTACACTTTCATGCTCAAGTTCATCACTATCAAGATTATAAATTGGTTCATTCAATACAAAATCACACGATCAATTAGAACTCATTATAATCATTATTGAAGCTACGTTTATACACCTAACTTCATGTTGAAAAAGTATAAAAATATAAAAATTATATATCACAAGAATTCAGAGCATTCAATTGCCATGACCAAGTTTTTAATGCTATGAGTCTTACAAGAATAATGGGGATGCATGCAGTTATGACTCATGAATCCTGTTTTTATGAAGGTTTGGTCAAATTTTTATTTTAAATTATGACTCTCTAAGCACTGTCTATATCATGTGCTTCTGCATGAGTCATTAGTCATGTATTCAAAACTAAAAGCAACTTGACTGCTAAAACAGTACATAATTTTAAACTATAAAAAATATAATTTTAAATTACCTTGTATCCTCTATTGCTTTAACATTATTTACCTCGTATCCTCTATCAATATTTGGGCAAACACAGTACTCATTGAGATACCAGGAAGGTCACCTACGCTTCCCATGCTAAACTGTGCAATAGAACATGCCCCGAAACTAATGTCTCAGTAACCTCATTTGTAAAATAATTATAAAAGATCAGTTGTGTGCTTATCATTTGTAAAATCATTAATGCATTTAAAATAATGTCACGAGTTAACCACTTACAAAGTTACTAAAAATGTAATACGTAAGTCCCATGGACATAAAACCTCTCTTTCAATCATTTTGTCATACACCTTTGGGCACTACATACCCTCAACAATAAATCAGTAATACGTAATGCTCTGTTTCTTCCAAGCACACATTAAAAATTTAATACATCACATAAAATTCCATTTCATATAAAGAAAGTTGAAAGTAATTGGGATTTTATTGTTTAAACATGTTATGGTTACTAACTCATGCAATTGGGATTTAGAATAGCTAGAATTGCAGTGAACAACCGTGGATTGGGATAAAGAAGATACACCTGAGAAACACCAAGGCCACTGGAGTCAGCCATGAACAACCGTCGATTGGTCAGGAATTGTGGTGGGCAACAAACCAGTGGCGATGGAATTGTGCTTGCGTAGTGGGCGACTCACTTGTGGGCTAAAATTGGGATAAATCGGCCAAGGAGAACGACGGATACTCGGGGGACAAGTGGTGGCAAACTGGTGGCAATGGATGTTGGTGGTGGAGGTCGTTCAGCGTTAGTTTTGAAACTGGAAGTCGTCTGGAAGCACAAGTTCATCCAAAGAGAAATCACTCTTTATCTGCCATTGTTATCCCATGTGCACGAGTGTAGCGTGAGTTTAGTGTGATAGCTAAGGTGGCAGCTGCTAAGTGGAGGGTTGTTATTCATTAAAAATCAATTCGACCGCTTAGCAGTGGAACTGAATAATAAAATAACAATATAATATAAATCATTAAACCAAAAATATTATTTGAATTTACTTGAATTACTTATTTATTGACTCTATTCCAACTACTAGAATATGATTGACTTTCTGCTCTATTAATACTTCGTTCAAAAGTTGTGGTAGAACTTGTGGGAGTACTAGAAGAACTATATTCTATGAAAAGAGATATCATTTTGGTACGAACATTTAAAAACTTCAGGAAACCATTTCCATAAAGTTTCGTATAAAAAAAAAATCAACAAAATGAAGCTTGTATCGAGGATCCAATATAACTACTATAGCCAATAACACATTGAACTCATATCAATATTTCTTAAACTTAGCAAGCATTTGACAAGCCATTTTCTTCATGTAGTCATCTTCACTTTCAGAGTACCCTTTTAATATCAAATAAATCATAAACACTGCTGAAAAAGTACAAATTGACTATAGGGTATTTAGTTCCAAAAAACTCATAAGTGGCATCATAAAAAGCTCTCAAGAAAGTGTTAATCTTCTCCTTTTTTTCCACTCAGATGTTGATAGGCAGTGTTTAAAATTGCAATCAGTCAACTCCAAATGGCAAAAGGCACGATGATAGAAAAGAGCACTCCCAAGTATAAGAAAAATTAAATTCCATCTAGTGGGAACATCCTGTCTTAGTCTTTTCTTACCATCCAAAGACATTTGTTTTGTTGAATCTAAAAAATTTTGTTTCCTTGATTGTGATCCTTTTACATGCTTGATACTGTCACGAACTTTTTGGATAGCACAATTAATTGCTTTTAACCCATTTTGTACTACCAAATTGAGAATATGACAATAACAACAAAGATGAAAGAACTCACAATCATAAACAAGGGCTTTCTTAATGTTTAATTGAGTTCTTAACAATTTTATCGACACGTCATTAGAAGAAGCATTGTCTAAAATCAATGTAAAAATCTTGTGTTGAATTCTCCACTCACATAGCAAATTATAAAATTTCTCAGATAAAAATATGCCATTATGCAGTGGTGGCATAGAAGAAAAGTTTAAAACCCTTTTCTGTAGAACCCATTTTTTATCTAGAAAATATGCTGTAATGCATATATAACCATTAGTGCTTATAGAAGTCCACAAATCAGATGTCAAGACAATTTCTATCAGGAGCATTACTCAACATGCATTTAATCCTTTTTTTTTTCTCAATGATATTGCTTAACCAAATTAGCCTTAGCAGTATTTCTAGAAATAATTGGAATATCTAGACACGCATATTGTAATAAACATCTCACCTCCGAATATTCAACAAACCAAAAAGGCAAATCATACTTCACAATAGAGCCTATCAAAAGTTATCTATATTTTTCAAGATCAAATTTAGAAGCGCTTACCGAAATAGATCTACTATTTTGTGTTAACATCAATTGACTAACATCTCATGCACTTCTTGTAAGGCATGTGTCAATGTGACGCTTCAAATTTTCAGTTCCATATTTGCTCGATGCCAAGTAAGTAGCTCCATACATCTTGCACTTGACTCATGTTTACCATCACCTTTATCAGAAATAGAAACCATCTCAAAGAAACTCTACACATTTGACTTTTTCTTTCGTTTTGTTTTAGTGTTTTCATTTGTGAAACTTTATGAGTCCATCTTGTCTATGTCAATCAAATTGTCATTTCCCCCTACTATCTCACTCATCTAACATTTTTAAAAAGTCAAACATGAAAATCAACAATTAAATAAGTACTTGACCAAATAATTCGTAGTTCACATCCTTCCGAAAAATACAGAAAATAAATATACCAACCTTGAACCTTGGTGTCTAAAACTTTAAAATTTGCAGCACAAGCCACTTCAATAAGGTCTTGTATTCAAAATGAAAACCCTGAGGTTGGCAAAGACTATGAAATAAAACACTGAATAACAATCAAGTTCAACAAGTCAAAGCCATTAGAGAATATATAGACAAAACCTGCTATACAATTAAATGGAAATATATAGTAGAATATTATGGGCCATCACCATGTCAAACCAAATCGGGACTATAGAAAGTTAGGACCCAATCAGATTGATAGAAATCAGGCCGATGACATAATTGCCCGATAGCTTATTAGTATCTCCAATATTATGGATGCGAGAGAAAGTCCAATCTCTTATTTTTATGAATCCACATTTTTTAAGTTGATTTCTTGATATTAACAAAGTAGCACACAACAGAAAGTAGTTATTCTCAAGTTAGTAAATATTCAACTTTATGACTAAAATTCCTCAGTTTACTTTTTTTAGGACAACATTGAATACTTTTATGAACATTTGTTGACAATGTGCTGCTTTCTCTATTTTTTTTTTAAGAAGAGGATAATAACTCATAATCTTATTAATAATTCTCATTTATAGTTGAGAAATAGTTTGATTACTGTAAAGGTTTGTTAAAACCTTGAGAATGAATTGAAAGAGAATAACTCTAAGCTTGAAGTCCCACGAAGGGAGTTTGTATTCTTTTATAATAAAGATTTTACAAGCAATATATTAAAATGGAGACAACAGTGATTTCAGAAAATACAATCTACAAAACACAACTATACTATTACATAATCTACCAAAACACAGCTTTAAATAATCTACCAAAAATTCATCTTGATTATTTTCAAGGGAACAAAACAAATATAAACTTTACAAAAGAAAATTAAGAAAAAGAGGAATTATAAAGGACTCCACTCAGTTGTGACTCGTGAGGGATAAAGGGAGGTGGCAGCGTAGCTGGCACTAGAGGCTATGTAGCACTAGTGGTCATGACTCATGCTGTCGTGCGATAGGGGAGAAGACGAGAAGATGGCCTAGAGGCTGGGACGGCTGAGTGGTAGCGGTTGAACGGTGAGGCGTCGTGGCACTATGGTAGCAAGAGGAAGAATGAAGAAGCAAGTCACAAGAGGAAGATTGAAGAATGAAGAAGAAGGGTATGAGGCAGTGAGGTGTGCGCCGCGAGACTTAGCCTTCTATTAGGGGTTTTTTGTTTTTGTCTTTAGAAAGAATGATAGAAGTGTAATTTTAACTTTCTTAACTAGTTGACCCGTTAAGAAATCATGTCTTAATGTGTCAACTTATTTTGACCCAAACCTGTTAAGACTCAACCCTAACTCCATTTTTATCATGTCGTATTCGTATTGGGTTAACGGACCGTGTCACATATTACCACCCCTAATTTAAACAAAGTGATGTTACTTTATATATCTTCATGCAATCCACAATTGGACTTCAAGGCTAACCATAAAGCCTCTTAAATGACTTAATAGCCACTTCATGCACAAGCGTAACGTCTGTCATAATGGTTAGACGTTACAACCTATACTAGATGGTGAGAGAGTATGCCCACATAAATGTTTCTCACTTTTAGTAAACAATCTCTCACATATTTATCATAGGAAGAGTGGTTTTTTGGTGGGTGATAATGAGCATTATCAAAATATCTGTTGTTTTTCACATACATTTTTAAAATAAAAACCTATGATGACATAAAATTCATATTTCTATCAAATTGTCCTTTTAATTTGGACTATTGGACCTAAAACAAGGTGGTGTTTAGAAATTCCAAATCGAACAAACTAGTTTTGATTAATGCTTAATTTGGATACAGAAATAGTTTCATCTCATTATTACAACTTTATCAAATTTTTATACAAACTATAACAAAACAATTCGACTTTTTCAAATTTTAAAACAACAATAACATTAAAAAATAATATTCTAACAATATTTTATTCAACTTTCATATAAAATCATCTCATCTCATCTTATCATCCAAACTACACCAAATATATGCTTAAGTGGTAGAATAGATGAGCAAGATATGTCATGTTTTCATTTAGACAAGCTTCTTCGCCTAACCAAGCTACTATTTGCTTCGCTCTATTAAAATCTCGAATCTACTGTGATTGTTCTTAAATATTAGTTTTCACTCTTTTCTCATGCTCTTTCAGCATAACTCGGTTGTTCTTCCTTTACTTGTTATATTAGGCAATACTTGGAAAGTATGAACTAATTTTTACTAAAAACTCTTAAAACTTTCTAATAAGATTATCACTTTTGTTGGATAATTGTAATTAAATGTTTTTAAGTTTACAATTGAATACTATATATGTTTATGAAATTCTTGAAAATAGGTAGTATGCCTCTTTTTGTTTGTTTTTAATTTTATAAAATGTAGAATGTATCAATCGAGATGATACATATTATAGAAGAATAATGCTAGATATAGTAGTAAGATGTGTAAGTACCATAGACTTTATTTGAAAAAAAGTGAAGTATATTATTAAAAAATATTATTTTTATATGGATCCCAAATTTACATTTTCTTTAAAATGCAGTGCGCGTAATTTGTACATTTTAAAACTGTAAATATCAATTTTATTATAGAAAGGACATATTTTGATTTGTAATGTTCTTATAATTTTTTTAAGTTTTTGAAAAAAAGTTTGAGATATATTTTATATAAAAATTTGTAAAAGTAGATAGGTAGAATGAAAATTTATAATTTATTAGGATAATTTATTTTTTATATGCTTTTTAATTTAAGTTGTAAAAGGGGAAAGTATAATTGTTTAGTTTTTTGGATATAGTTTTCGGGGTTATTAACTTATTGTTTTGAATAATGCTAGTTGTCTTAGGATTTCTAATGAGAATGGATCTCGATATAAATTTTTTTATTTAGTGATTAAAAAATATTTTTTAAAGATGTAAATTTTTTTAAAAAATAAATGAAAAAAAAGTTAAATAATCTTTTCAAGAGAATTTGTCGGATTACGCTCTCGGTAGGGGTAGCACGACTCTATAGTTAATTTTGCATAAAAAATACTTAAATATTAGATACTTTTAAAAATATGATATTTTTTATATTTAAAACATAATTATATTAAAATTAAAATTTTTTCTAGAGAAATCTGTAAATTCAAAACCAAACGTAAATATCTAAATTTTACGGGATAAACATCTGAATTCTGAAGTAAGAAAAAAAAAAAAAACATATTAATAATAATTGTCTAATTAATTTTTTTTCCCAACGTGACAGACATTTTTCATCTCCCAACTTACTAAAAGTATACCGGCTGTCCTCGGTTGGCCCATCTAAGATGAAACCACATCGGACCACTGTCTAAAGGACACGTGGCCGAGCTTTTATCTGATTTGAAACACAGTCTCTCCCCCTTTCTCTGACACTTCACTCCATCGTTAATACGAACTTAAATAAATATTTAATGCTCTTTCCAGATTTCCAAAATAAATATTAACTTTTATTTTGCCTCTTCCCATATGACACTTGTTTTGGCCGTTTTTTCTTTTTTTGGTTTATTGTATTTTTTCCTTTTGCATGAACTGAAAAACACACCTCCAAATCCACTCAAATCCCCAAAATCTTTTCTCTCTCCATTCCTCTCTCTCTCTCTCTGATTGCGTTTTTCCTCGAAAAATTTTCACCTTTTCGTGTCTTCTCCCCAACTGGGTCTCTGTATTTGGCTGTTGATTCACACAAGGAAATGAGGTGGGAAAGGGTCGGGCTCCACCCCAGACAGAGCCTAGAAGGAGCTCAACAGCAACAAGAAGAAGTGGGTGAGATATCTGGGCCAGGAAAGAGGTGGGGTCACACCTGCAACTCCATTAAAGGAGGCAGGTTTCTCTATGTCTTCGGGGGCTATGGCAGAAATAACTGCCAGACCAACCAAGTACATGTATATGACACTGGTGGGTCTTCAAAATTTTGGCCCCATGGTTGTTGGATTTCTCTTACACTATCTTCATTTTCACCTTTTGCTTATTACAGGCTTTGTGAAATACTGGGTTTAACATTGTTGTTATGATTGGTTTCTGGACAAAGTTTGAACCTTTTTGATATACCCAGGCGTTTTATCTTTGTGGGGATGACCTTGGCCTAGTTTGTTAGGGTTTCCTTTTGGTTTATTGTAGCTCATTTTGTTTCGGATCTTGCTGTTTTGCATGAGTTTTGTGACTGTTTCTAAGATGACATTTTATTCTAGGCATTAATGCTTCCATGTGTTTGCTATTATTCTTGATTTGCCAGGACCTTATGGTGGTAAGGTTCCTATTTTTGTTGGGCGGTGGCTTTCTTTTGAGTCATTCAATGTCCTAGTATGCCCACGCTATTAGTATAATTTAGTAAAACTCTATTCTATCGCAGCAATTTAATAATTACGACTTTCTATGTACTTTATTTATTTATTTGCCTTGAGGGTGGGGGGTGGGGTAGGTTTATAGTGATTGGATTTACCCTTGATTTTTATTTCAATTTGTTTTATTTTAATTCTACCATTTGATGTCCTTCCATGTTGTTATAAGTATTTCTCTCTCATCTAGTAGCTGATTTGCAGCAAATCAGACATGGAGCCTGCCTATGATTAAAGGCACACCGCCCACCCCGAGGGATAGCCACAGCTGCACCACTGTTGCTGATAATCTTTTTGTATTTGGGGGTACAGATGGGATGAATCCTCTCAAAGATTTGCATATACTAGATACTTGTAAGCTTTCTCTTTTGATATTAGCCTTTTCGTGCTAGCAGTTATTTTGCTGCAGTTCTGATGACTACTAAACATGTCTATCAACTAGTGAAATTTCATTTTGCATTTGTGTGGTTAGGACAGGAAGCTAGAGAGTCCTGTTATTGTGATATATAGGTGCTGATGATTCTGAAGAGTATTCCTGAATTGTATTTTCTTGATTTCTTAATTTGCAAATACCCATGGTTTCATGCTTGTTAATGCATTAGCATATTCACAGCTTCCCATACATGGATTTCTCCAAGTATAAGGGGTGATGGACCAGAGGCACGGGAAGGTCATAGCGCAGCCCTTGTTGGTAAACGGCTTTTTATATTTGGTGGCTGCGGGAAATCAGCAGATACTAATGATGAAATATATTATAATGATCTTTACATTTTGAATACAGGTAAGTTTTCTACCTAGCCAGGCATTGACTCTGGCAGAAATTGTTTTACCTACTCCAGTCACTAGCACACCGTACAATCTCAAATTGTGCACCATACAGTTTCACTTATAGATGGTTACTGTAAAAGTGAATTGTCTAGGGTTTGTTATCTTCCACAAATATTTTTTTTGGGATCTGGTGCTGGAATCATTTAAGGTGTGAAAATAACAGCTAACTTGATTACGAAAGTCTCTAGGGTTTTCTTTTAGATATCTATGATTCAGTCCCACTTTCATTTTTTCCACTTTTTTTTCCTTTGTTTTATTTTTGAGTTGTGGGTAGCACTTAAGTCATAGGACCAGTCAGTCATATACTATTATGGAGCTACTTTGGAATCCACACACTATATTCTTTGACGGTAGATAAAAAAAAAAGATACTCATCCTTCTTTTTTCACTTGTAGAGACGTTTGTATGGAAACGAGCTGCAACCTCAGGCACTCCACCATCTCCACGTGATAGCCATACTTGCTCATCTTGGAAGAACAATGTTATTGTGATTGGTGGTGAAGATGGAAACGATTATTATTTATCTGATGTGCATGTTCTTGATACAGGTCGTATATTTTTTCCCAGTTTAGTTTAAAAACTGTCATAAAAATTTTGGTGTGCGTAGCTGAGGACTTATCAATTCTACATTGCATGTCCTTATTGGTGTTGTATTCTTGCATTTATTTAATTAGATACTCTAGTTTGGAGGGAACTGAACACTTCAGGCCATCTGCTGCCCCCTCGAGCTGGTCATGCAACTGTTGCATTTGGCAAGAACTTGTTTGTTTTTGGGGGATTTACGGATGCTCAAAATCTATACAATGACCTTTATGCACTTGATGTTGGTATGTATCTAAATTATTGTATTTGCATGTTTACGAAACTATTCATTTTTCTTCCAAGATATTTTACTGTACAAATCTTCTTCTAGATATCCATTGTGATCATTGTGGTGACAGACTTACAATCAATGTTGAGTTCTCTTGGGTCAATGGTGAATCTAAAGAATGGCCATAACTGACATTTTCACTGCATTCTAATTGATAGTCCCAAGTTTGGTAAATACTTGAAAAGAAAAAATACGTGTCTTTAGATATAGCTGAAACAAAATAATTAGTTGACATCAAATTTTAGATCTTTGTTATTTGGCAAAATACACACTCACACATAGCTATATGAATTGTTTGATGCTCTGATAACTGTTCTTGTTTGCTTACTTTGGAATAGGTAACAATAAACTGCCTATTTTCAACCCAGTGGCTTATTTAGGAGAGAGCCAGTAATGGTTTCTGCATGCTACTTTATATGTTTTATATATATGTTCCATATGATGGACCGCATTCTGTAATTGGTGCAGATACTGGTGTATGGTCCAAGGTAATTACAACTAATGATGGGCCTTCTGCTAGATTCTCGGTGGCTGGCGACTGTTTGGATCCAATTAAGGGTGGTGTCCTTGTATTTGTAGGTGGTTGCAATAAGAGTCTTGAGGCTCTCGATGACATGTATTACTTATACACAGGTCCAGCATATTCTTTCCTTTTAGCTGAGAACTAACATTTTTTCTTACTTCTAGAAATGTATGTGTCTGGGATTAGCTTAAAAAAATAAAAATAAAAATAAAGGTTCAGAGAATTAAATAAACCCCTCCAAAGAAAGTGAAATCTAAATCCTGTAACTGATCTTGTATAATTTCTAATTTTTAGGACTTATCAGGGAAAAAGAATGGAGGCTAGATAAGTTATCTCTGAGGAAGCAATTGAAACTAAAGTGTCAAGAGCAAAATTTCATTCATGCTCATGATAAAGCGCTGGTTAGGATTGGGACGGGCGCTGATTTATACCAACCTATTGTTGTGCCTAGTTTTGGCCAACCAGGTAAACATAACTCTTATAAGTATTTTTTATAGGTCTCTAATAATATGCATCCGTAAAATTTAACTTCTATATATTTCCTTAGAACTTTGCTGACATTTTTTGCATAAGTAGTCAAAGATTTTATTAGTAAATATGCCAAATAAATTGGATCTAACTGGAGTAGATCTTGGCTAAATTTTACAATTTGGAATTATCCACTACTATTTTAGTCCAGAATAATCTGTGAATATGGAGGAACTCAAATCTTTGAGGACTGTGAATGATGTTGGAAGAACTCAAAAATTTTTTTTTTTCTGGATATTCATTTCTCTTGGACTGCTTACATAAGACTTAAATGGCTAAATCTACATGAATTGCTTGTTTGCTGGGTGGACCAACCAATGTGTGCAGCTAAAGTGAGAGAGAAATGAGTTTCTGTGATACTAATTCGTGCAGCTCAGTGTTGGTGAAAGTGTGCTTAAGCACAAAAACACGATGTTGCGCTTCACTTTCCAAAAGTGAACGCATTTACAAAGGCGCATTTTTTGAAACTTTTTGAGTGAGCTTAAAGTGCAGTTTTGGGGGTGTAAAGTGGCTACTCTACCTATGAAATATCTTGGCCTTCCACTGGGGGTGTCTTTCAAGTCTAAGTCTATTTGGGATGGTGGGGTAGTTGAGAAGATTGAGAAAAGGCTGACGGGTTGGAAGGGGTTATATCTATCAAAAGGGGGTAGAATACTCTTATCAAAAGTACTATTTCGAATCTCCCAACTTATTACCTCTCTTTATTTCCTTTGCTTGCAGGGGTGGGAAACCGAATTGAAAAATTATTTCGTACATTTTTGTGGGGAGGAATGGGTGAGGAGACTAAAATCCACCTTGTTAGTTGGAATAGAGTTTGTTCTCCTGGGAAATTTGAGTAGTTTTAACAAGGCCTTTATGAGGAAATGGCTGTGGAGGTATCAATTGGAAGGGGAGTCGTTGTGGAGGGAGATAATAGTTCAGAAATATGGATGAGATTTTTATTTTTATTTTTGGGGGGGGGGGGGGGTGTTTCTAAGGAGGTTTCGGAGAGTTGTGGTGCGAGTCTTTGGAAATTTGTTAGAAAGGGATGAGAGAATTTTGTTAAACATACATACTTTGTTGTGGATGAGGGTTCAAGGATCCATTTTTGGTTTGATACTTGGTGTGGTGATCGGGATCTTTTTAGTGTATTTCCAGTTATCTTTTGTATAGCAGCTCATCGGTATGCTTCTATTTCTGATGTGTTAGTCCATAATAATGGAATCTTGTAGTGGGATGTTGGTTTTACTAGAGCTGTACTGGGATATGGTCTTATTACAAGGTTTTGAGTGTTCAGCATTGTTCTCCTTTTCCATGGAAGCGTATTTGGAGGTCTAATGTGCCTTCCAAAGTAGTGTTTTTCATATGGACAGCATCACTTGGAAAAATTTTGACTATTGATAACTTGAGAAAGCGGGGTTTTGTTATTATGGAGCGGTGCTTCATGTGTAAGAAACATGGGGAATCTGTGGATCATTTACTTTTGCACTGTGAGGTGGCAAAGGCATTGTGGGATGGTGTGTTCAGTAGAGTTGGGCTGGTTTGGGTGATGCTGATGAAAGTAGTGGATTTGCTTCAGTGCTGGATGGGGCTTCGTAGTTCTGAACAAGTGGCTGCAGCGTGGAAGATGGTTCCTTTGTGTCTCATGTGGTGTATTTGGTGGGAAAGGAATAAGCCACGCTTTAATAATAAGGGGCACACTGTTGAGGAAATCTGGAAATTCTTTGTATTTTCTTTATTGCAATGGTTTTCTACTTTAGGGCTTTTTTTATTTTTATTTACTATATCCTTGAGTTCTGCTTTAGGGCTTGATGGAGCTTCAGCTCATGATTTTCTGTCTTCTTTTTCCCATTCTTAGAAGTTAGAATGTAATTAGGTGTTTTCTTTTGTATACTTCCTGTGTACATGGGCTTCGCCTATTACATTTGTTGAATAAAATTCCCTTTTACTTACAAAAAAAAAAAGGTTTTCATATGTGATATATATGCTTTGAATCAAATGTATAGTCCAAGTTGGCTTTCTAAATGGATTGATATTTGATTGCTTATGTGCATGGGAGTCAATACTAGAATTTGTGAGCTTTTTTGGTAATGGCCTTTCTGGTATATTTTTATTCAAACCTGTACTATGAGTTGATTATGGCTATCAAATATCATAGATGTATATACATTTAGTAAAGCACGAGAGAATTCTTTTTTGACAGGTAAAGCACGAGAGAATTCTATAAAATGCTACTTTTAAATTGTGTGATCAGATGATCAATTGATTCTCATTTTACATGATACTCTAATAAATTGAGTTAATAGGCTAAACATTTTACCATTTTGCTTTTTAAACCCTTTTTTTAATTGTGTTTTATGGATTTTTTTAATTATCATAATGTTTTATTATTTATCAAAAAAAAAAAAAATTATTGTAATGTTTTATAAAAAATATGAGCTTTGATTTAATCAGATGTGTGCTTGTGCTTTGCACCTAGGCTTTATACTGCATTTGTGCATAGGTGCACCTAGCACTTTCACCAACACTACTGCAGCTCAAGTTTTGGGAGGTCATCCATCACGGCTGGAGGTCAAGGTGGTTGTGGGAGATGGCCAAAGCATAGAGGAAAGGGGGAGGGGGGGGGGGGGGGGGGGGAGAGATTGAGAGGTAGAGAGAGAGAGAGAAGAATGAGGCAGTGGGAATAGGAAGCTTCGGGAATTAGAAAGGAATAGTGAAACGTGCCAATTCTCTCTTCTTTCTTTCTTTTTTTCATGGGCTTGGGTTTGGGTTCTCATAGGATCTTTTTATCATGCTTCAATCATTGGCATGCATTTTGTCTGTACAAGTGTGCACGCATGAGCAGCTGGGATTATCCAGAAATTGGAAGATGTGGGGGTTGTGAATTGAAATTTAGGTCCTGAAATTTCATCAGAGTTCTGCTTGTATGTATTTTCATCCGTGCAAGTTCATGTTTGTGAATAGGACTTTGGCACTTGTAATGAAATACACATGCTTTTCTATTTATGGTTGCTTGATCAAACTGGGTAACTATTCAAGATGTCAATTGTGGCATGAAGCTGTGTACCTAAACTTCTGGTTCTTTAATTTTAGGGAAACAAAATTCCCCAAGGAAAGAGTCCCAACCTCTTCAAGGGAAGAAAATGTTTCAAGCAAAGGTTACTGAAAACATCCCAGTTGGATTTACTATTGAAACTATCATTGATGGAAAGCCACTTCGTGGAATATTGTTTTCCAACAAGTCAAACACTTACCTCATGGCTAATCATGATTACAGTAGGTGAGGATATTGTCATTTTGTATTCACGTTATTTTATTGATTCAGTGTTAATAGCCATGACCGTATTCTCTTAAGCTATCTTGGTTTTAAGTTTTGATACTGAAATTCTCAAAACAGGAAGAGAGCTTCTGGGGAAGTTGGTGTGTCAAATGGAGATTATAACAGAAAATCGAAAATGCCCAGAATTCCAAAGCAGGACACAATTGATCGCAGACAGGTAGATGGCGTTCAAGAAAAGTCCACATCGCATGAGCCCAGGACAGATGCTCCTGCTGCTCTTTTAAAGAATCTAGCATCTTCTGATGCATTGAAGGTGTGATCTTCTTTCCATCATGTTAGACAAAGACTCTTAGAAGCTACTATAAACAGAACTAGAACGAAAAATGTTTGGAAAGCAACTTTGCAAACACCAACATCTGGTTAAACTTTTTTAAAAAAATGCACTGACATTACATACTCCAACTTGATAACTTGAGATCATTGGAAACAGAAAGTTTGACAGAAATATAGCTGCAAATTTGACTATGATAAATTATATTGTGGTTCTTGGTTATATAACTTATTCTGATAACTTAATGTGTACTGCTCACTTATATAAAAATAAAAAATAGTGTACTGCTTGCTCTAAAGGGATGGTTCATTCTTATATGTTTTATTTAATCAATTAAAAATTTGAGATACTTTTGGGGTAAATTGAAAATGGTTTTTTTTCTTCCACTGAGGATCGATCCCATTCAATTATTCTTGTTATGTGACGTATTTATGCCTTTCCCAACTTCATAGTTTGTTTTATCTAGCTTCTGTTTTATTTATTTATTTATTCATTTTGGGGGGTGTGGAGGGGAACTTGCTGCTCTGGGTATCGTGTTGTGGTCAACTGTGACTGAAGATGGGAAAAAGATGAGAGGCAAAAATGAAACAAAAAGAAATAGCAAAACAGGTTTCAGATGATATAAGCTTGCTTCTATTTTCCGTGTATCACTCGTGAAATGTTGTTGTGCATGCATGACAACATAGCTGTTATTCAGGATGAGATGACTGGTTGACCATGCATTTTGGTACATGATGTTTTGGACAATATAAGCATGTTTGTTTCCTTATCACTCATGACATCTTGTGCATGCATGGCAACACGTGAATTGTACTTAGGTTTGTATCCGCCACACCAGATGCAATGACTAGTTGTCCATGCTTTTGCTATGCACACTAGGTTTGGCCTGATGTGGGATACCCTAACTACGGGTATAAACCGCCCCCCTTGTTTCTGTGAGGGGGTTGGGTTAAGGGTATAAACTGACCCCTTGCTTGAGAGGCAGTTACCCATACTGGTGATATGAAAATGAGGGACAAACAATGTAGATGAAGATTTGGTGAGACAATGCTTGCAGCAGCAGAAGGCAAGGCATTGGTTGGCGCTTGGCGGAAGCAATGACTGGTCGCAGCACTGACATCAGTGAAGAAGGACAAGAAAAAAAAACCTAGGGCTCCAATGAAAAAGAAGACTAAAAGTGGCTTGGGTGGTTCGGGCTACTATAGTTTCTTTAAAATCTTGGCTGATTGACATGGCCAGGTTAATAAGTAGTTTTTTTTTTAAGCCCAAAGGCCAGGTAGTATAGCCCGTTTGTAATATGTGTAATATTAAATGGCTATGAACTGGTTTGGTTCGGTCTTTGTGAACTGGTCTCCTCAATCCGAGAACCGAACCAAACTGATCCGTTCGAAGGAAAAAAAGACTGACTGGTTCGGGTCGGTCTGTTTGTTCCTTTTGTTTTTTTGTACATCCCTATCCCTAACTTCATGTCAGCAAAAAATTACATCTCACTTTCTGCAGGTCAACGTAAACCCAGAAGAGTCAGTGCCTCCATCTTTGCAAATGGAAGATGATCTGCAAAATGATGCACCCAGATCCAACAGTGAAGCTCAAATAGAGGATACGACAAATAATGATCCAAATTGCAATCCTGAAGTTCCAAAAGAGAACACATTTGTGGCAGACAAGGACCCTGTCACTTCTTTCTCCTGCCAGGGTATGCATGCTATGAGCAATCAGTTTCTTCTATGACCAATTACCTTCCATTCATGCATTTTACACAGATTTCTTTCACTAAATTTGTCAATCTAGCTAGCTTGAATCTTAAACTGATGATGAGCCTCCTGTACACAGTGGTTGCACTCCAAGATTTCACCACTTTGTGGATCTGATAGTAAAACATTGTCAGTCACTTGTTTAATAAGTAACCCAATGATGTTGCTCGCTCTTATATTCAATTGATTATTTCCAGTTAAACGATTTCATTTTGACAATCATATGATTTCAAATATTGGTCTTGTAATACCTATAAAAAAAAATATTGGTCATGTAACTAGAATTCTTTTTTGATACGTAATTAAGAAGTTTTATTCATAGAAATAGGCAAAACCCAAGTACATAGGGAGCATATGTGAGAAGTACCTAACTAGAGTTTACAACAACAGTACAAAGTCATCGACATTTAGTCTGTTACAAACATGGCCCCCACTCATAAGAACAAAGTTCTAAAGAAGAAAACTTTCAGCTCCTCCATTGGCTCTCGCGGTTTTCAAAGCTTCTATCATTTTGTTCCTGCCAAATATACCAACACATTCATATAGGAACCATTTTCTAGATTGCTGCAACTTGTGAATTACCTCGGAAGCCTCTCCAGCTTGCTTAAAATTCCACTAATCTAAGAGGCATGACCCATTATAATCCAATTCCTACAAAAATAAAAAATAAAAATCATCCCACATGGTCCTGGCCATAGAAGCAGATGATCTACTTGTTCACCATTCTTCTTACACATGCAACACTAGTCCTTGTTCCTGCCAAATATACCAACACATTCATATAGGAACCATTTTCTAGATTGCTGCAACTTGTGAATTACCTCGGAAGCCTCTCCAGCTTGCTTAAAATTCCACTAATCTAAGAGGCATGGCCCATTATAATCCAATTCCTACAAAAATAAAAAATAAAAATCATCCCACATGGTCCTGGCCATAGAAGCAGATGATCTACTTGTTCACCATTCTTCTTACACATGCAACACTAGTCCAACACCATTACCCGATGTTTTCTTAAATTATTTGTAATGAGAATTTTGTTCAATGATGCTGTCCAAACAAAAAAAGCTGCTTTTAAAGGAGCTTTCGCTTGCTAGATACTCTTCCATGGGAATGTAGGCATGCCTGGGCTCATTAAAACTTTGTGAAATGATCTGACAATGAATTTACCTTCCTTGGAAGGGCACTCTAGATCATCTTATCTATGGTACCCTTGGACATACTACCGCATAGAACTCTGTGATAGCCTCCAACTCCTAGTTTAGGGTTGCCCTAGTGAAATCAACATTCCATTGAGGGGAGTCACTAGAAAAGGCCAATAGGTTCGCTATTGTTGCATCCTTTGCTCGTGTGAGCTCAAATATGACAGGGAAAGTGTCTTGGAGGCTTTGTTCACCACACCATTTGTCATATGAAAATCTGACACGTCGGCTGGTAAACAAGATTCCGGTTTCGGCCGTACGTATGTACAGAGCAAGGGGTGTCATAGATCTCTGCCCGTTGTGATGAGAAATTAGAAACACCAAGGCATGCGAGGATAACCTTATAATTGTCTTATGCATTGACAAAGGTTGAGAAATTTATTTCAAATGCTATAGATGGTAGATAGCAATAAGGAGATGAAATTTAAGTACTTAAGTGTATCATATTATTAGGTAGTCTAAGAGTACAGACACGTGGTACTCCATCCTATACAAGATAGCATGTCGTTAAAATTTAGTGCTCATGTAATCAATTTTGATAGCATGACATCTTGTGATGGGATAAAAGTACCAAGTCATTTCTGGGATTAGTTGGGACTTTGTTCTTGGATACCCAGTGCCAATCTAAAAAAAAAAAAAGTACCAAGTCATTCGTTCTCCTAGACTATCAAATAAGTTTTCAATCAATAAAGATTTGATATTCTGTATGTAACTCAGTGAGTGCTATCTAAGAAGGGCTCGGCTTGGAAGAAGATGAAATACGAACCCCCATGCTGGTCATAATAGATCGACTTTCATGCTAGTTCTTGCTCTAGGGTGAAAGTTCCATTTTTGGGGAAGGACGACGAACCATGATGCTTTCTGTTTTTGATGGTTGCATGAAGTGTATTTTTGTGTGCTTGCATATTACTTATTAAAAAAAGAAATTGTGTGCTTGCATATTGTTATGAATCAATATTTTGCTACTCATAATCTCACACACCACACACCATATTTGGTTTTATTTTTTTAGTTTTATTCCTTCTAAATTAATTGAGTTCTTCTATTCATCATCCCTATGCCACATAATTGCTAAGGGAAAAAAATAAAAAGATAATCACATATTTGGTAAGGGATGATGAGTAGAATTTTTCATTGTCAACTGATAATTATTCTGTTTGTGATGGCAGATGGTGGGACAGCTACTTCTAGTGAACCCGCAAATTGAAATTGGACCCTGGTCAAGGTTCAGTTCTGAACATAACCTTAAACACAAATCACCAGCCATTTGTACATTCCTCACTGCAAGGTATCATAGATGGATATGACAGGTGATGTGCGGAAATTTCTAACTGGCTATTTTTTGATCTCAAGATACTGATTGACTGTAGTACATAGAAGTTCTTGTCCGAGACTGGTGAATACTCAATTAGTTGCTACTTTAAGTTACTTTGTGGCTAAAGAAAGAAGAAAATTGCTCATAACTTGGTAACTGCTATATGGGTATCTCTCTTTGCAGCAAAAGAATCAATGGGTTTGCAGCAATGCACATACTTCTGCTGGCTCATTTTACCATGAGATGTCAAAATGCCTTCAATTACTCCAGATATTTTCTTCTTGTCTCCTCTGAAATCTGTTAAAGAAATTAGTGCTTGGAAAATTTTCCGAAGAGTGCCTTTCAAGGCTTCACTTTCTAAGAAATATATCACATATGAGATTAAGAAAAATTATGTTTTCAGTGATCCTCACAGGAAAATATATTTCTGTTCCTGATTCATTATCATATATATATTTTTTCTATGGTAGTATTTATGCCATATAAGTAATCAATTGTTTCAAATAGATCTGATATCTTCTATCGAGAATGGAAGTCTGATTAAAGATTGGCAGCTGAGGAAATTGATGTTCCTCGTTGATTTAGCTGTAGTAGATTAGCATGTGGTGGAGTAACCTCCTCCCCGTGATGATTTGAGTAAACGCTGGCTTGAGTTATGATGTCCCTCCAAACCAGCAGTTATGTTGCCTAGGATTTGGTTTAGTCTGACTTTCATGATAATCTGAGCTCTGACAAACACGAGATGATCGCACGTTGGGTCGGATGAGCATGGGAAGTCTAGTATCTGCAACCCAAAGAGCCTAGCTTTACTGTTCAATAATCTTTTACGCCCCTATGAGAGGGGGAATTGGAGTTTCCTGTTTCAGCTACGTTGTAGCAGATATATGTTTCGATGAGGGTGGTTCGCCGGAACATGGATGGTCTGATCCAAAGGATCTCTGATTTCTCAATCCTACGCCAAAGAAATGTGAGGTGCTAGCTAAGACCTCGGCGTTAAATGCCGGTCGATGATGCCTTTGATATTTTGTATTTTCTAGGTCAGATTTTCTCATTTTCTCCTATAGAGTTTTCTTCCAAACGTTTGATCGGTACCCCTCTCCTACATTATCGACTATCAACGGACCAGTGTTAATGAGTTGAGTCAAGTTTGAGCAAGTAGTAGAGGATCAAATCATATATTTTTTTAAACTTTTATTCGAGCACGAGTCGAGCTCGAGCTTTTCACCGAATTTGAATTTATGTTTACAAAAAACACATTGAATATTCGAGTGTGTTCGAATTTGTAAAATGATATTTATATTATATTCGATAACATTATCTTATTATATTCGATAACATTATCTATAAATTTTGAGTCTTTGTTAATATATTTATAAAGCTTATATATACATATATTAATGATTATAAGATTCAAGTAACATATTTAGTATTAGGCATATAATATGCTCTATTCTCTTTAAATGTTAAAAATATTCTAATACTATAGAAATAATAAATATAAAATTATTCAAGTTTACAAATCCGGTCGAGTTTTATATGAGTTGAGTAGTTTAATAATCGATCCATTAATGTTGTGTTCATAAATAGCTAATTTAATAAACGAATTGAATCGAACTTGAATTTAATAGAGTTAGTCTCGACCGGCTTGTCGAGTGGTGTTGTTTATGTGTAGCCTTAAATACATTTATAAAGTAACAACATAATTCGAATTATAGATCTATGATACCCAACCTGAATGATAGAAATGTTGACATGAATTGAATTGTATAGTCTTTACAAGGGATTATAAAGTTCTTATTTTTTATTAAGAGAAGAAAAGAGAATGGAAAACAATGTAATAATAGAGAATACTCATTCTCTTATCCCCATTTGGAAATATATCATCTCTTAATTATCTATAATTGTATATATTTGCACAATTTACTAATGTGATTAGTTGCGTCATTTTTTTAATATAAAATAACTGTTTTGACCAATTACATAAGTTATATGTACGCAAAATACGTAAAAGTAACTATATATAAAAGAACTTTATCAATATGAGAGATGTGGCCACGAGGGACATATGGCTGATATAATTGAAAGGATTCTTCAAGTTTTAAAAATTTGTACTGAATACAAACTTATTTTCTAGTTTATTATTGGTTTTCTTGTCTTTTTGTAATTGAAAATTCTTATTTTTTTTATAGATTTTTAAATTATAAAAAAAAATACACAAAATAATGCATCGTATAGGTTTTGAAGAAAATTCTAATTGCATGTAGATAAATACTTTTTTTTTTAATTGTAAATTTTTTCATCATTAATTACAATTGCTAGGTGTTATATTATTAGTGGTTGCAATTAAGGTGATTGTTACATAAAATTACTTAAATTAGCAAGTGTTAAAGAATATAATACAAATAATAAAATCTACATCTTCTAATCAGCTTAATCTTTGGGACAAGTAGCGATTTTCATAGGGTATCAGAATATAGGTTTTGAGTTCGAATCCTGACTCTACAATTTACTACTTTTAAAATAATAAAATCTATATTTTCTCACCGGTTTAAACTTTTGAGACAAGTGTGATTGAGAATTTTAGCATGATGCCTGCCACACAAACCATCTATCTCACTATGTACCATTTTGGCCTTACCATCAACTTCTACACATGTTGAAGCACACATTGAAACAAGATCGTGCCACTTCAAGCATGGTCTCCAATGGCAGAATTAGAGTTTGGGATACGTGGGGGTGATCAAAGTGTGTCGTATGGTTCCACATAAGTAAGGTGCCTTTGCATGTGATTATATAAAAAACAAAGATGTGGCTTAAGTTTAATTTGAAAATAACCGTACATCATATGAGTTTATACAAAAACACTTGATCTAAAACTTTTTTTTTTTTAAAAAAAAAACCTTATTTTGAAACAAAAAAGAGACTTAGGATATCACCTTTAATTAAACTCGATGTCAGATTTTTATAAAATAAATTCATCAATTTTCATCTTTGAAGTAAAATTCTTAACAATTTCTTTCTTAATACAATATAACAAATGAATTATAATAAAAGTGTCTCTACAACCACTGATGGGGGCTCCCGGTAGTGTAATTTTAAGTGTTTTTTTTTTTTTTTTTTTAACTTTTTTCACATGTATTTTTTAAAACTTTTTTGTGGTGATCATTGCAATAAGAGGAACTCAGAAACTTTGGCCCGCCGGGTTCAATTCTTAACAGCCCAACATATAACATCTTAACATAGGCAATGTTTATTTATATAAATGTAATTGAATCAAAATATGTCATGATCTTGATATCTCAGTACAAAAGATTCCATTGATGTTCACTGGTACAGAAATCGGCATATAAATACACATGAGAACTTCTACTTCTAGAGCTTCCATGTTCCTTAGTTCTATTCCAACATTAAATGACTAACATTTTCTTTTGTACAACACATGAAGTGGATATAAATATTCCTGAAAGCCAAACCACTAAAATGAAATTGTTATAATATAATTAATTTTCTCTTGCCCCTTTCAGTCTCTATTTCTAGCCGATGTCGAGTGGTTCAATATCCATTGTATGCTTGTATATTTTCAATTTTAGTTTTTGATTAATCAATTGACTGTTGTAATCGTTTAATTGTTTGTTGGTCATATATTCATACTTCAGCCATACCAACAAAAAAATTTGCAAGAATGCCAAGTCTACAAAATTAACCAGTACATATTAGCAAGCAAGACTACCAACTCATGAAATAGGGGCAGGAATACAAAATTTTAGCATATAGTTTTGGCATCCAAAAAATCTCCGTCTCTCATTTTCCTATGTAGGGGCAATTCTTTGACATGCTTTAATACTATAATAACATATTAGGTACTCAACTATTGGATTTTCTGAGCCTAATGTAGAATTTTATAGAACAAAAATGGATAGAGTTTCGGCAATTTGGACCCTATTTATAAACTATGAGGCACTGGTTGGTGAGGGGCACAAGCATTGGTAAGTGATACAACCTTTTAATTAAATAAGGTTATGTCTCTTTACACTTCATCACCCCCATGGGAACTATCACCATGGAGAGGGTGCCATTCCAAGAGGTACACTATTTGGTGATCGCATCACTTAGAATTATATCTCCCACTTAATCACAGAAAACGATGATGATCCAATTGAGTATTTTACCTTGGTATAAATATAAGTTTTCCACTACTCAACTCTCATATGTAGACTCTTGTAGATTGGTGTCAGAGCATGACAAGTCTTTACGTGTGCACGATTTTGTCATTATCTTATTTGACCGTGCCCTTTACCATATGTGCTCCCATTGATACCATATTTGCTCCCATTGACCACATACAAATTGTGACTTCATTTAAAAAACAAAAAAAATTAGTGAACGACATTAATTCTTCGTGACGGGATCAACAATCAATATTCCTGTAACAATTGACAACTTCAGTCGAATACATAATACATGTATCTATGCTGAATTTTCGTTAAGTACTTCATCTAGAGGCTATTCTTGAGACTTTCTGTTGCGCCCCTGACCCTCACGTGTGGTTTGGAGGGAGTTGTGACATCGAGGTGCTGACTGCACTGATCATGCACTCCCAACGCAATGTGCAAAGTGTGTGCGCACATGTAATATGTGTATAGTTATAAACGTAGTGGTAAATAAAAAGGTAGTTCAGACTAAGTACCAGAAAATCTAAAATACAATCCAACAAAGTTCCCAAAAGGTTATTACAGTCATCCAGCTGAACCAAACGAAAAAAAATAAAACAAAGTCTTCAACCACAACTGAAAATATCCCCCAAGTCATCACTCCTCAGGCGGGGTCGGACCATCGTGCTGAAACCTATCCTCTACATCTAACTCTACGATTCCATGAAATGGAACCGTAAGTGGAAACACCACAATGAGATCTCGCAATATCAACAAATAAATTCATAGATCAACAACTAGGAATTTCAAACATGGAAGCATACAAATAAACATGCACAACAATCATGAGAGATTATCCCCAAATACCCCTTTTTACAATTTACTCATAGGTTTCATCATTTAAGGCACTCACCAGAAAATCACATTTACACAAATCAGTGACATTCATTTATTACAATGTGCACCATGGTCTCCCCTAGAGACTATCCGCACACCCTATTTCCCTTTGTCACACCACGGGTAATGACTATACGTGTGACTTCGTAACGAGCGATATCCAGCTCTATGCCCAGGATGTACGTAACCAGACATCCTCTAGCCCACACCAATAGAGGGGCCATTGAGTCGTACCAAGAGTGTTACCGTCTTGGTCAAGCCTACTGTCGCCTGACGACAGTTCAGGGGACGTCACTTAGTTTTACACACTCTCGAGGGACCAAAAGAGCTCTACCGAGATAATACCCATTTTGGCTTGGGGTCATGATACGCACGCACCTACAAAATCCTCATTTTTGTTATAACATAAAAAATCACAGTTTTCCAATATCACAACACAACCAGATAAATAGAGCATATGTAATAAAATAATAACCAGTAGAGGATGTTAAAAATGCAGATGCATGATAAACAATTATTGGATGACATGGCATATTTCAGTAAAATCATACACAAAACAACACATTCATCACATTTTACAGTATCAGTTTTCCACAACTACAAGCAATTCCCAATGCTCCACTTGGCCTAGGCCGACATTCATCACAAACTACAGATTTTATAACACAATGCTCCATAGGGCCCTTGGCCACTTCCATTCACAAGCAGACTGCATTAACATTCAGTGATAGTTTTCCATGTTAGTAATTCAAGGGCCGGTCTAGAAATTTACTTACTAACACGGAAGAGATTTTCTGGATGATCATGACGTGCTGAGTAAGTGCGTGAGTGCATGCACATGTCGCTGCACAGACGGACAAAGTTGGTTAGACTGATATGAACATGACTCAAATTTAAACTATGAGGCAAGAGGCAGAAGGGCTTATTGTGGTGGTGTCTGGAGGGGCGGAATATGGTAGTGGCAATGGTAGCGCGACAAAGACATGGGCAGATCTAGAGGAAAATGATGGGAATCCATGATTAGGAGTGCTATTGACGACAAATCTGATGTAACAGAGGGTGGAGGAAGGGGGAGCTCGTGGTGGATGGTGGTGGTTGGCGGTGGCGCAGAACATAGAAAGGGGATCCAAACTTGGGTTGGGTGGATCTGAGAGGAAAAGAGGTCTAGCAGAGCGAGAGGGGTCGGACGACCTGTGTGAAACTACTGGAAGGGAGCCCATGGCGGCGCGCAGCAGAGCATAGGGACAAATCTCCTGATCTGCATGGGATGGAAAATAGAGAGGGGAAAGAGAGATCCACTTGACGTGGTGCTCCTCCGAGGTGATCAACAATAGCATTGGGGAAGGTAGCTACACACAAGTGAAGATAATGTGAGAAAGGGAGAGAAATTAGAGGAAGGGGAAGCGAGATCGACAGATAGGGAGAGAGAGAGAGAGAGAGCTTACCAACAGTAGGAGGTGGCAAGATGCCGATAAGAGGTGTTGTAGCAAGAGACGGCACGGTTGAGGCCAGCTGGGGTGGCGACATCGACGACAACACACACACTGATTACAATGGAGAGAGAGAGAGAGAGAGAGAGAGAGAGAGAGAGAGAGAGAGAGAGAGAGAGAGAGAGAAGAAGAAGAAGAAGAAGAAGAAGAAGAAGAAGAAAAAAAAAGCAAAATCTAGAGATAGGGGGGGTCACAACGCAAAAGAAGAAGAAGGATGAAAAATTAAATCTTAGGGTTTCATCCCTAGATCAAATGACGCCGCCTGAGGGTAAAAGCTTGGTTTTAGGTCCTAGTTTGGGCTTTTACACGGGCCAAGCTCATTGTGAAAAAAGATAGTAAACCAAAATATTGGGCTTGGAGCTAGGTTCCACACTTTCCCTAATCACCATTTCAACAATTTTGCAAATGATTAACTAATTATTTGGTTAATCAACCTGTGCTGAAATTTTATCAAATACTCACCCTAAGGCCATCCTTGATGTTTTCCTTAATCACTTTATTAATGACTTTAAAATGACCCAAATGACCAAAATTTTCATTTGGGTAAATCACCATAACTCCATTTATCTAGGTGTCCCCAGAANGAGAGAGGCGGAAGAAAAAGCAAAATCTAGAGAGAGGGGTGGTCACAACGCAAAAGAAGAAGAAGGATGAAAAATCAAATCTTAGGGTTTCATCCCTAGATCAAATGACGCCGCCTGAGGGAAAAAGCTTGGTTTTAGGTCCTAGTTTGGTGACAAAAGATAGTAAACCAAAATATTGGGCTTGGAGCTGGGTTCCACACTTTCCCTAATCACCATTTCAACAATTTTGCAAATGATTAACTAATTATTTGGTTAATCAACCTGTGCTGAAATTTTATCAAATACTCACCCTAAGGCCATCCTTGATGTTTTCCTTAATCACTTTATTAATGACTTTAAAATGACCCAAATGACCAAAATTTTCATTTGGGTAAATCACCATAACTCCATTTATCTAGGTGTCCCCAGAATTTTCCGAGTTATTCATGTTGATCATGAGGTTGTCTCACCTAGGTATCTCTCAATCCCATTCTAGTCACATGTTCTCTGAAGTTCTTCAGAAAAAATCCCTTGGTCATTGAATCTGCTATCATCTCAGTTGAGACAATAGAATTAACCTTGACCTCACCTCTTTCTATTTTATCCAAAATATAGTGATAATGCACATCAATGCGTTTGCCCTTGGAACTTTGTGTTCCACTTTTTATCAATGGGATGGTAGACTGATTATCACAAAATAGATTGATTGGTTATGTGGATGTATCCAAATTTAAGCTTTCAATAAAACATTTCATTCACACCGCATTACTCACTGCAGTACTACAAGTAATATATTCTGCTTGCATAGTAGACTTAGCAACCCAACCCTGTTTCTTATCTAACCAAGAAGCTATTGTTCCATCAAATAGAAATATATATTCACTTGTAGATTTTCTAATCACTTCCAAAATCAGCATCACAATATTCAATTAATCTAGATCACTGATTCCAAAGTATAATTTCATATTTATGGTACCTTGTAAATACCTTAAAATATGCTTTACTGCTTGCCAATATTCTTTATCTGGATTGGATTGATATTTGCTTACCAGTCCTATTGCGTCTGGGCACATGGGTAACTTTAAGCATAGGGAACTACGGGGCTTCCCACAGCTTTAGCATAGGGAATTTTAAGCATTTCACTTATTTTCTCCTCATCTTTTGGGCACATACTTCATTTAAAGCATGACCTTTGCAAACATATGTATTTAAAGATTTACAATTTTTCATACCAAATCTTTTAAGTACTTTTTCTGTATATTCTTCTTGATCTAAATATAAAATTTTTGAATTTCTATCTCTTGAGATTCTTATACCAAGAACATAGGTGCTTTTACTCATGTCTTTCATTTCAAATTTAGATTTCAAGAATTCTTTTGTTTTATTAATTATAACTAGACGATTTTTTGCCAGTAATATATCATTAATATATAATGATAATAATGTTACTTTATTATCATTTTTTCATATGTATACACAGAGATTAGGTGAACTCATTTCATATCCAATGGCTTGGTGAAACTTCAAGTAATACTATCTTGAAGATTGTTTGAGTCTATACGGTGATTTCTTCAACTTATGGACTTTTTCTTCATGTCCTTTAATTTGGAATATTTCTAACTGAATCATAAAGATATCATCTTTTAATTCGCCATTAAGAAAAGCTATCTTTATATCTAACTGATGTAATTTCAAATTCATCTTGACAACAATAAACATGATAATCTTTATGGATGTGAACTTCATCATAGGCACATATGTGTCCACAAAGTCTACACCTAATTGTTGGGTATATCCCTTGGCCACTAACCTTACTTTTTACCTTTGCAAACTACCATCAACTTTAGATTTTCCATTTGCAACCAATAGCTTTTATATCTTTTGGAAGATCTCTTAACTCCCAAACATCATTTTTGTTTATCAATTCTATTTCATCTTTCATGGCGGCCTTTTATTTGAATCGACATTATTGATTGCCTTAAAAAAATTTTCAAGATCATTATCTAAATTTTCTACACTTGTATTTAGGATATAATGATCTTGAAATAATATTGATGGTCATCTGGTTATTTTACTCCCATTGTCTCCAATATCAATACCTGAATATTGATTTTTATCTAACTTTCTTTTAATTCCATTACTCTGTATTTGAGTAATGTCAGGATTTTCAATTTCAGATTCTATTGAAATTTGTTGATTTTCAAGATCACTTAATAAATCTATTTGACTAACTGGAGTAACAATGTAAGTATTTTTTCAAGAAAATGACATATCTACTTTCTATCAATCTTACATTAGAATAATAAAATTTGTAACCACTTTCATTTTCTACATACCCAATAAACATGCATTCCCGGATTTTACTTTTGAATTTGTCCCTTAGTGGCCTTGGGATAAGCACTTGTGCCTCACAACCCCAACTTTGAGTTTATTTAAGTCTGGTTTATGTCTCGTCCATATCTCGTAAGGTGTTAGAGGTTTTACTTTGGTTTCAGCTCTATTTAATACATATGCCACAGTCGATAATGCTTCTCCCTGAAAATGTGTTAATAGATCAGCATATATCATCATTGATCTCGTCATATCCAATAGATTTCTATTTTTTCTTTGTGCAATGTCATTTTATTGAGGCTTATATGGCATAGTATAAATATGTCTTATACTATTCAATTTACAGAAAATTATCCAAAACTTTAAATTGACCTCCTGTATCACTAGTCAAACCTTTAATGGGCCTACCCAACTAGGTTTTTACTCCTGCTTTATATTCTTAAAGGTCCGGTTTAGATGCCCAGATGAGTATTTAGATACCCAAACTATCTCATCTCATCTTAACTCAAATATCTCATTACTATTCAAAATATTTCATCTTATATGCGTATCCAAACGGGGCCTAAATTTTTCAATTGCCTCAGATTTATGTTTAAGTAAGTAGATATGCCCATATCTTGAATAGTCATATGTGAAAGTAATAAAGTACTCAATTTCTTGTGGGTTTTTATTTTAAAAGGTCCACAAATATTAGAATGTATAATTTCAAGTAAATTTGTGGATTTCTAACTTTTGGAAAAAGATTTACTATTACTTTTTCTTTTGATATATGGTTCACATATATCAAAATTATTTAAGTTTATTTGTTGTATTAATCCACTTTTATATATTCTGATCTTTTTTTATTTATTTATATGGCCTAATCTTAAATGCCATAAACATGTACAATTATAGACACATTCAAATAAACAGAATAGATACTTTATTAATATCAACATTAAGTACATACATATCGTGATTTCTTATGCCTTTCATTGATACATCACCTTTACTTATAACAACAGTTCCAAACTTAGGCTCAATTGTGTAGCCTTTCTGATTTAGTACAAGCATTGATACTAAATTCCTGCGAATACCAGGTACATATAATACATCAATAAGTAAAATAAAGGAACCATTAACTTTAAATTTACATATACCGTGCCCCAATAAATTGCAATATGTATTGTTGCCCATATACACTCTATGCTCACCTATTTGCTTCTTTTCAAGTTTGACAAACAATTCGATCTTTATTCTTGCATATATGTCTTGTTGCTGAAGAATCAACCCACCATGAATCTGATGTTGGTTCCACGAGCATTACTTCTGAGACCGTCATCACAATTTCCTTACTTTTTTGTGCTTTTCTCTTATTAAGACATTGTGATTTTTAATGTCCATTCTTCCCACATTTGAAATAGTTTTTAGTAAATGCTTTACTTTGCCTCTTTTTCAACCATTTCTTTTTATTAAACTGTTTTGGCTTCATTTAATTCTATGTAGAAAATTTATCCTGAGACATCAACAAATTAGATGATTCATTATCTCTACTCCCCCATTTCATCATTTCTCCTTCAAGTACAAAAAGTGCTGGAAGCAAAGTCATTGTTATTTCATCATTTCTCCTTTGCTTCTAGTACTTTTTTGTACGGGAAGCGAAGTAACAATATGATCCTAGAATGAAGGAAGACTATTCAGTATGGTTGTAACTTGCATTTTATCAATGAGGGGACGACCAGTATCATATAATTCTTTTATAATCAATTCCATTTGGATCACATGATTGTCTATGTGATCATTTTTTTATTTATGAAAGTTTGGTTATCCAATAATAATTGTTTAAAAAAGCATATTTTAATTATTTCCATTTTTACCATTTTCCTCTCTATGGAATAGGGTTTGCTTTTGCAGTAGTCGCACGGTCTGGGTTACGTGAGGCTGCATGGCAGCCATGGAGGGTGGCACCGGTCGGCCATCCTTTGCCGATCTAGTTGCTGTTGTCCCTCAGCCCATCCCCGAGATGGTGCTCGCCCCTAGGCTTCCCAAGGTGGTTGAAGGCGAGGTGTTTTTCCAGTTCTCTAAAGAGGAAATAGCAAGGTCTGCGGAACCATTCAGATTTTCGGTGGTGTTGAAGTTTTTGAAACAAAGACCATCCTTGGATGCTGTACGTTCATTCATTCATTCATAATCGGTGGGGGCTCTCTTCCAATCCGGTTGTTTCATACATGCGGCGTCCTCGGCATGTGTTTGTACGTATGACAAACGAAGTAGATTTTATGAAGGCACTATCGCGTGAAGTGTGTGAGATAAACGAAAGTTTCTACCAGCCTTTTCGGTGGACACCAGAATTTGATGAAGATGCAGAGCCTTCAAGGGTGTCGGTCTGGGTTACACTTCTAGGACTCCCTCCAAACTTTTATCAAGAAGCTTTCATAAAAATCCTGATGATGCCGATTGGTACGTTTATTCGGAGAGATAATCCAACCAGGTGCGCTACACGAACGGATGGAGCACATTTATGTGTGGAAATTGATGCTGCAAAGCCACTGATCTCTCATTTCTGGATTTGTGCTCCGGGGCTTCCTTCCAGTCGTAAACAAGAGGTAATATATGAGACTCTTCCGGCATATTGTACAATGTATAATATGCAGGGACATAATGTTCGGACGTGTAGAGGAAAAACTGGGCAGAAGAGGAGTGAACGTACAGGGAAGAAAAGTCATCAAGAAAGGGAAATATTGGTTACTGGGAATGGGGAGAATTCAAAAGCAAAGGATTCGGATAACACTCAGATTATTACTGGTGTGGAAACTACGAAAAACAGTGAGAAGGAAAAAGAGGTACCAGTGGAAGGTGGGGAACATGTTGCGGTGAATGTAAATATTCCATCTGGAGATATGGCAGTGGTTTTGATATTGGAAGAAAAAGAGGAGATTGAGGAAATTGAGGAAGAAAATGTAGTGTTTGAAAAAGTTGGAAATGAGAGGCAGGTTACGGAAACAGAGGCTGTGAAGGAGCAGGTCAGTGTAGAAAATAGAGGCGCTGTGAGGACTATGGAAGAGGATGAAAATGCTATGGTTGTGGCGCTGGTGGAATTGCCCATGATGAGTTGTTTACAATCAGAGCAGAAGCTGAGTAGAGTTGAGATGCAGAATGTTGTGATGGAGTAGGCTGCTATGCAGAAAGAGAGGACCAGAACAGAGGAATCAGACATTGAAATAGAAGAGGAACCGGTTGAAGTTGAAAATATAGTTTCGAAACCAAAACCGGACATTCAATCAGAAGTTTTTACCTAGGAGAAAGATTACCTTACGGAGTTTGAGGCAAATGATGGTAAGAAAAAATATAAGAAAAAGATGTTTGTTAAAATTCGTAGTTCGTCTCGGGTTCAAGCCCAAGTTTCTAATATTCTCCAATGATTGATTCCATCTTTGTATGGAATATTAGGGGGGTTGGTACCTCTAAGAATCGTTTAAAGAAGTTGATTGGAAAATTGAGACCAAAAGTTATTGCTATTTTAGAACCTTTTCAAAATATTGAGGGTGCACGTAAGTTGGCAAGATGGTTGAATTTTGATAACTATCTTTCTAATGAGAGTGAAGGGGGAAAATTTTGGATTTTCTGGAATAATAGTTATACGGTGCAATTTGTTCGGATGGGTATGCAATTCACTTCTATTATGGTTGGAGATGGAGCTATGAAATTCTTGTTTACAGTTATTTATGCTAAATGTACTTTGGTAGAGAGACGTCTCCTTTGGGAGGATCTTAGCATTAATAATGTTGGTTGGGACACTTGTATTTTTGTGGGTGATTTTAATATTATACGGAATGATTCTGAGAGAAGAGGAGGTAGGCCTCGGCCTAGTATGGCTATGGAGGAGTTTAATAATTGGATTCATCAAGGAGGGTTGATGGAGATGGCGACGAAAGGGAGTGATTTTTCATGGTGTAATGGGCAAACGGGACTTGCCCGTTCTTGGGCGAGACTTGATCGTGCACTCATGGATAGTTCTTTTCTTGCTTTGTTCCCTAATGCTATTTGTTCATATATGCCGAGATCGACTTCCGATCATGCTCCCATGTTCATTGAATTGTTGCAGGACCCATTCTCTTATGGCCCAGCTCCATTCCGTTTCCAGCAGATGTGGGTGGGACATCATGACTTTTTAGATTGTGTTCGGTCAGCTTGGGAGGTCAGTATGGATGGGTTGGCTGTCCAGATTTTGACTAGAAAATTAAAGCAGACAAAGGTGGCTCTTCGGGCATGGAATAAAAGGGTCTTTGGGTATACTTTGAGTCGAATTGATAATCTTGAAAAACAGGTGGAGGAACTTGAGGAAAAATTGCAGTTATCTTGGGAAGACACTTTGGCAAAAGAATTACAGGAGGCAGTTTAAGAATTAGCTATTTGGAGACGTCAGGAAGAGGTGAGATTGACACAAATGGCAAAGTTAAAATGGCAAGTGGAGGGGGATCGGAATACAAAGTTTTTTCATGCTTGCCTTGCTAATAAAAGAAGAAAAAGAGTGCTTCATATGCAGTCGAACATGGTGAATTATGAGAACCCAAAAAGTATTCATCAAGGGGTAGTAGAGTACTTCACTTTTTCTCTTCAGGGGAACCAACTGCAGAGCAACCTAGACTAGATGAATACATTTCGCCGGTTATTTTAGCGGAGGAAAATGCCTCCTCATTCGACCTCCAACTATGGAGGAAGTGTTGGAGGCTGTGTCTTCTATTCTGCCTCAGAGTGCGCCGGGCCCAGATGGTTTTGGATCGGGTTTTTATAAAGCATACTGGGAGATTGTTAGAGATGATGTATGGAAGGCAGTAATGGAATTCTTTGTGTCGAAGCATCTACCAAAGTTTTTCACGGCTTCATATTTGGTTTTAATACCAAAGGTGGAGTCGCCTACAGGTTTTGATAAATTCCATCCCATCAGTCTGTGCTCTGTTTTTTATAAAATTTGTTTGAAGATTATTGTATCTCGTTTAACAGGTTTATTGCCTCGTTTGATTTCTCTGGAGCAAGGTGCTTTTATTCCTGGAAGAAGCATCTTTGAGAACATTAGCCTCACACAGGAAATGGTTCATTCCATTAATAAAAGAATTCATGGGGGTAATATCATACTAAAAGTGGATATGGCAAAAGCTTATGATCGTGTGGATTGGGACTTTCTGATAAGAGTTTTGCGAAGGTTTGGTTTTTCTTCTCAGTTCTGTGATTTGGTGCTCTTTTGTATTTCTAGCCCTTGGTATTCGATAATGATGAATGGTACATCTAAGGGTTTCTTTTCGGGAGGCCGAGGTCTTCGTCAAGGTGACCCATTGTCACCTTACTTATTCATCATTCAGCAAGAGGTATTATCTCGGATGATTCAGGGAAGTATTCAGGAGCACAAATTTGGGTTATTTTCACAGGCCCGTGGAACACCTATTGTTTCTCATTTGATGTATGCTGATGATGTTATGATTTTTTCAAATGGTAGCCAAAGATCGGTTAGAGTTCTTCAGAATATTTTGAAAAAATATGAGAGGTGGTCAGGACAGGCAATAAATATTCAAAAATCGGCGTTGTATTATTCGAATAAAATCTCAGCTACAAGAAAGAGGAGATTACTACGTACTACTGGGTTCAGGGAGGGTACTTTCCCTTTCAAATATCTGGGTGTGCTGATAATATTGGGAAGACTTAAACAGGCCCACTTAGATGAAATGATGAACAAAGCGAGGCAAAAAATAAGTGGCTGGAAAATGAGTTTGCTATCTACCGGTGGCAAACTCATTTTGTTACGACATGTTATATCCAGTATGACGATTCATCTTTTTGTTGTTTTACAGTTTCCTCAGATTACCATATCTAAGATACATAAGTTGATGAGTTCTTTCTTTTGGGGCGAAATAGATGGGTGGGACAAAAGAAAATGGGTGGCATGGAGACATATTTGTAAGCCGGTGGAAGAAGGGGGGCTTGGGTTGCGTGTGCTTCAAGATTGTTAGAAAGCTTTGCATATTGCTTGGAACCTTATTCAAGGTAATTCTTTATGGGCAAATTTTTTCAAAGCAAAATATGTGGGATCAAAGCCATGGTGCTTAATTCAGGCCTCAAAAGGGTCTAGATTTTGGAAAATGGTTGCAAATTGTATTCCTTTGTTGTTGAATAATTCGAAATGGAAGGTTAGAGATGGAGATATTTTTTTTCTGGTATGATAAATGGAGGGATGATGGCCCTCTAATAAATGAGATGTCACCTATGGGATCACCTTTGATTAAAATAAAGGAATGCTATTTATCGGATAGTTGGGATGTTGATATGTTAGAAAGATTAGTGGGGAGGGAGAAGGTGGATGAGATTCTAATTTCTTTATCTAGACTTGCTTCTGGAAAGGATGTTCTGATTTGGACTCCCATGGAGAATGGTATGTTCTCTACCAAATCTGCCTGGAACTGTATCTGTGTTATAGGATCTTCTCTTGAATGGCATAAATGGATTTGGCATAAATGTCTTCCATTAAAAATGTCTATTCATTTTTGGAGGGTATGGCATATGGCGTTGAGTGTGGATGATAGATTGCAGCGTATTGGTATTCCTCATGCTTCCAAATATGATTGTTGTTTTGTAGGTCACATTGAAGATATAAATCATGTGGTCTTTAAGGGTGAGCTCCCGAAAAAAATATGGTCTTTCTTTGGCAATATCTTTGGTATTCCTATTGGAAGAGATTGGAAATAGAGTGCAGGGATGTGGTTTAGGTGGGCTAGTTCTTCTACACAGGTGGGTTTTCTGGTGGGTATTCTTCCCATCATTGTTACCTGGCGATTATGGAGAAGAAGATGTTTAGCTCGGATGGAAGGTATTCTGGAATCACATGAAACTGTTGTCCATTCTATTTGTGCATGGCTTGGTTCACTCTCTCAAGTGGCAAAACAGCCTAATCGTTTGTCGCATCGAGACGGTATGATTCTTGACGCCCTGAGGATAAAACCGGTTGCAATTAAAATTCCCTCTTGCAGAATTGTAAGGTGGATTAAGCCACCGTTGGGGTGGTATAAATTAAATACGGATGGTAGTAGTCTTGGTAATCCAGGGGCTAGTGGAATTGGAGGGATCATTCGTAATGATTTAGGAAGACATGTCCAGGCTTATGCCTCACATGTGGGATTTGGCTCAAATAATAAAGCGGAACTAATGGCGCTTCTTCAAGGTTTGAGAATTTGCAAAACGCTTAATATCACTAAGGTCATTGTTGAAATGGATTCGAAGGTGGTTATTTCTTGGTGGATTAGAGGGAGATGTGGTGTATGGTATTTAGAGGATTTTTGGGAGGAAATTATTGGGCTGACCTGAAATATGCAATGCCATTTTCAACATGTTTTACGTGAAGGTAATAGGGTGGCGGATTGGTTAGCCAAAGCTGGGGCTTTAGGAACGGATTTGAGGTACTATAATATTGGTACTATGCCTTGGATGCTACAAGGGTTGATTCGTTTCGATATTTTAGGCCTCCCATCTTTACGATGTTAGGTCAGGTTTCTTTATTTGTTTTTTTTTTGGGTGTTTTTTCTTGTCTTTAAAGGTTGATCTTGGTGAGTCCTTTTGTTTGGGTTCTTTTGGTTTTTTTCTTGGTCTTTGTTCTTGTTGCTACGATATTCCTCCGCCTAAAGTGAGGGTTTTTATTTAATAAATATGGGAGGGGGTCACTCTTGGACATGTGACTTTCCGCTCTTCTAAAAAAAAAAAAATAATAATAATAATTGTTTATAAGTATCCAATCTTAAACTATACTTTGTCTCAACTACATCCATAACCTCTTTGGTAGTTTTATAGTTTTCAAAGAGAGGAATGATTTGATCATTCATACAATGCAACATTAAAGCTTTTGCCCATGCATTGTAATCTTCCCACTTATCTCTGGTTTGTACATTGCTTCCGCTTCCATTCGGCCCATTTTCTACATTTTCTGATGGTTTTGGTGTTGTCAATGTGTATAAGGTCTTTTTATGAGTTAAAAGAAAAGTTATATGCCTTTTCTAAGTCTAGAAATTTCTTCCATTCAATTTTTCTATCCCCAAGGGATCAATACTTTTCTTTGGCGCCATGAATAATAAATCTTAAAAAGTAACAAAAAAAATGTAGAAATAATAAATGTGTTCTATTTTAAATAAACTAAATACAAGATGACAGCCTAGAAATTCTCTTGTTATATTTTAAATAAGGAGAATAATGAAAGTGACACCCCGATCGAGTATTCCCACAAAATTTCCTTGATGTTTCTTCCATTTCAAGAAACTTCTAGCGATAATTTCGACCAAATAGTGTCCTATACTGATTTGGCACTAAATTTGGAGCACAATAACTTTTGAACTAACCAAATCGGACTTGAAATGACCCAGAACAGCCAAAGACACCAAAATTGGCCCAAATCGATTCAGAAAATTGAGTTAGCCTATTCAAGCCAAGTCTAGGAGAAGAAAATAGGTGGTCAAAGGTGCAGGGGCGGCTTGTTTCTTCTCTCCACTTGTGGCTCTACTCAAGGTCCAGCTTGTGGTTGTAGATGGTGGGTTGGATCATGGGCTAGAATCCTGGGCTTGGGCTTGCTTGAGTCCAGCCCATTACAAGTCCACGGGCTCAAACGAAGTGGGTTGGAGGCTTGACTCGAATTCGCGTCATTTGAAGTAAGCCAGTTTCAAATGAAATGGTGTCGTTTGTTTTGGTCGAAACGACATCATGTTGTTTCTTATAGGCAGCTTCCAATGTTCTCGGAATGTTATTGTCTGGGCCCTTGCTCAAAACGGCGTTGTTTGATGCACTGTTTGGTTCCCCAGACACGGCCAAAATGACGATATTTTGGTCATTTTCCTTCCCACTCAACTGAACGACACTGTCATTCAGCACAAGATTATTTGAATCTTTGATATCGTTAGTCGATAGCAAATGTATTGTCTTTTTTCTCGTGCCCAGTACATCCCGTTTCTGTAAAACTCCAAGTGGTGTCTTCCTCCAGTGTACTGGACGATGGAGACCCAATATTTGACACTCAAATCCCGACGGTAGTGAGAAACTTCAATGACCAGCTGAATAGTTTTTAAAAATTTTTCACTTTTCTCTATTTCGAGTAGCACTGTTTTTCCTCTTTGAGTGAAAATATTTCAATAGTTTTCTTCAAAATAGTAACTACTAACCAGATTTTGAAGATTCTCAATATACTCTACCCCTCCCACCATAATTTTGAAAAGTTTTATCTTTGGATCCAAGAGTCTCCGAAGATGATTGTAATATGCAAGTGTGGTTGCCAAATGAAGCACTTGCCTATTGATGGTTTTCTCAATGCGTGAAAATAACCTCTCTCTCATGACCAGGCTCTTGATACCACTGTAGAATTTTATAAAATGAAAATGGACAGAGTTTCTGTAATATGGTGACACTCCCATGAGGGTATTTGTCCTACAAGTTGGTGATGGATAAATGAGAATTCAAGTGTATTAATTGTGTACAAATAATCTCTATTTATAGACCATGAGGCACTGGTTGGCAAGGGGCACAACCATTGGTAAGTGATACAAACTTTTGACTAAATCAAAAGGTTATGTATGTTGACACTTTCTCTATCATCACCTCTTATGGAAACCATCACCATGGAGAGGGTGTCATTCTAAGGGATACACCATTTGGTGATCACACCCTTAATATTACACTTGAGCTATTGCCACTACGTGACTCAGATATTGCTACTCATAAACAAATAGAACAACTAATGGATAAGAAACAAAGGAAAGAAAATAACAATATAAATTAAAAATGAAGGGACATCTTAATGACTCTTCCTTTGTTTTTTGATTGGGGGAGGGGAGGGAGTTGCTTGAACTTTCCTTGTTTCTTCTATCATTTCATCATTTGTTGTTGTGGCATATTGTTAGAGAGACAGAAAGGGACAATCTTTGGAGAGAGAGAGAAATGAAAGGTTGGACTTGGGACTGAAAAAGCAGCTATGAGGTGCTGGTTTTCCCCATCTCACAATATTATAGCAGGTTAATTGGATGTGAATTTATAGGTACAACCAGTTTGGTCTTTTGCTTTTAGAAATGTTCTCATCATCAACCGATTGCTTTCGGTTATATCTTTGCATTTCTCCTACCGTCTGGACTTTTGTGTCACAAGCACAGCCCTACCTGCCTGCCTAGCCCTCTAGAAAAAGGTGGGCAAGAGATTACAAATTACACAGCCTCCTGAAGGTAATGTTGGGGCCAAGTTCAAGGATGCTGAGATTCTACCACTTCAAGGAATGATTTGGTTTCAAATGCTCTAGGGTTTGGTTTTGGTAGCTCGGGGATGAGGGCTTCCATTTCTTTAGTTTTTAGTTTTTTTTTTTTAATAACTTTAGTTGTGTTTAGATGTTGAGCTGATCTGAATTCTTTATAAATAGTAATGAGTTGAGTTGATGGAGTGAGTTATGTGCGATCCATCTAAAATGAGTTTAAATGTGTTTGGATGCAAAGATAAGTTTAGTATTATTTATAAAAAGTTGAAAAATGTTATAGATCCCACGTATAGAGAAGTGTTGAGTTGAAAAAAATTGTGGGTCTCACGTGTTAAAGATTTTGAATTGAGATGAATATAATAATTTAAGAGTTAAATATTTAAGTGTTATAGAGATGGAGATATTTTTTTCTGGTATGATAAATGGAAGGATGATGGCCCTCTAATAAATGAGATGTCACCTATGGGATCACCTTTGATTAAAATAAAGGAATGCCATTTATCGGATAGTTGGGATGTGGATATGTTAGAAAGATTAGTGGGGAGGGAGAAGGTGAATGAGATTTTAATTTCTTTATCTAGACTTGCTTCTGGAAAGGATGTTCTGATTTGGACTCCCATGGAGAATGGTATGTTCTCTACCAAATCTGCCTGGAACTATATCCGTGTTAGAGGATCTTCTCTTGAATGGCATAAATGGATTTGGCATAAATGTCTTCCATTAAAAATGGCTATTCATTTTTGGAGGGTATGGCATATGGCATTGAGTGTGGATGATAGATTGTAGCATATTGGTATTCCTCTTGCTTCCAAATGTGATTGTTGTTTTGTAGGTCACATTGAAGATATAAATCATGTGGTCTTTGAGGGTGAGCTCCCGAAAAAAATATGGTCTTTCTTTGGCAATATCTTTGGTATTCCTATTGGAAGAGATTGGAAATAGAGTGCGGGGACGTGGTTTAGGCGGGCTAGTTCTTCTACACAGGTGGGTTTTCTTGTGGGTATTCTTCCCATCATTGTTATCTGGCGATTATGGAGAAGAAGATGTTTAGCTCGGATGGAAGGTATTCTGGAATCACATGAAACTGTTGTCCATTCTATTTTTGCATGGCTTGGTTCACTCTCTCAGGTGGCAAAACAGCCTAATCGTTTGTCGCATCGAGATGGTATGATTCTTGACTCCCTGAGGATAAAACCGGTTGCAATTAAAATTCCCTCTTGCAGAATTGTAAGGTTGATTAAGCCACCGTTGGGGTGGCATAAATTAAATACAGATGGTAGTAGTCTTGGTAATCCAGGGGCTAGTGGAATTGGAGGGATCATTCGTAATGATTCAGGAAGACATGTCCAGGCTTATGCCTCACATGTGGGATTTGGCTCAAATAATAAAGCGGAACTCATGGCACTTCTTCAAGGTTTGAGAATTTGCAAAACGCTTAATATCACTAAGGTCATTGTTGAAATGGATTCGAAGGTGGTTATTTCTTGGTGGATTAGAGGGAGATGTGGTGTATGGTATTTAGAGGATTTTTGGGATGAAATTATTGGGCTGACCCGAAATATGCAATGCTATTTTCAACATGTTTTACTTGAAGGTAATAGGGTGACGGATTGGTTAGCCAAAGCTGGGGCTTCAGGAATGGATTTGAGGTACTATAATATTGGTACTATGCCTCGGATGCTACGAGGGTTGATTCGTTTGGATATTTTAGGCCTCCCATCTTTACGATGTTAGGTCGGGTTTCTTTGTTTGTTTTTTCTAGGTGTTTTTTCTTGCCTTTAAAGGTTGTTCTTGGTGAGTCCTTTTGTTTGGGTTCTTTTGGTTTTTTCCTTGGTCTTTATTCTTGTTGCTACGGTATTCCTCCGTCTAAAGTGAGGGTTTTTATTTAATAAATATGGGGAGTCACTCTTGGACATGTGACTTTCTGCTCTTCTAAAAATAATAATAATAATAATAATTGTTTATAAGTATCTGATCTTAAACTATACTTTGTCTCAACTACATCCATAACCTCTTTGGTAGTTTTATAGTTTTCAAAGAGAGGAATGATTTGATCATTCATACAATGCAACATTAAAGCTTTTGCCCATGCATTGTAATCTTCCCACTTATCTCTGGTTTGTACATTGCTTCCGCTTCCATTCGGCCCATTTTCTACATTTTCTGATGGTTTTGGTGTTGTCAATGTGTATAAGGTCTTTTTATGAGTTAAAAGAAAAGTTATATGCCTTTTCTAAGTCTGGAAATTTCTTCCATTCAATTTTTCTATTCCCGAGGGATCAATACTTTTCTTTGGCGCCATGAATAATAAATCTTAAAAAGTAACAACAAAAATGTAGAAATAATAAATGTGTTCTATTTTAAATAAACTAAATACAAGATGACAGCCTAGAAATTCTCTTGTTATATTTTAAATAAGGAGAATAATGAAAGTGACACCCCGATCGAGTATTCCCACAAAATTTCCTTGATGTTTCTTCCCTTTCAAGAAACTTCTAGCGATAATTTCAACCAAATAGTGTCCTATAATGATTTGTCACTAAATTTGGAACACAATAACTTTTGAACTAACCAAATCGGACTTGAAATGACCCAGAATAGCCAAAGACACCAAAACTGGCCCAAATCGATTCAGAAAATTGAGTTAGCCTGTTCAAGCCAAGTCTAGGAGAAGAAAATAGGTGGTCAAAGGTGCAGGGGCGGCTTGTTTCTTCTCTCCACTTGTGGCTCTACTCAAGGTCCAGCTTGTGGTTGTAGATGGTGGGTTGGATCATGGGCTAGAATCCTGGGCTTGGGCTTGCTTGAGTCCAGCCCATTACAAGTCCACGGGCTCAAACGAAGTGGGTTGGAGGCTTGACTCGAATTCGCGTCATTTGAAGTAAGCCAGTTTCAAATGAAATGGTGTCGTTTGTTTTGGTCGAAACGACATCATGTTGTTTCTTATAGGCAGCTTCCAATGTTCTCGGAATGTTATTGTCTGGGCCCTTGCTCATAACGGCGTTGTTTGATGCACTGTTTGGTTCCCCAGACACGGCCAAAATGACGATATTTTGGTCATTTTCCTTCCCACTCAACTGAACGACACTGTCATTCAGCACAAGATTATTTGAATCTTTGATATCGTTAGTCGATAGCAAATGTATTGTCTTTTTTCTCGTGCCCAGTACATCCCGTTTCTGTAAAACTCCAAGTGGTGTCTTCCTCCAGTGTACTGGACGATGGAGACCCAATATTTGACACTCAAATCCCGACGGTAGTGAGAAACTTCAATGACCAGCTGAATAGTTTTTAAAAATTTTTCACTTTTCTCTATTTCGAGTAGCACTGTTTTTCCTCTTTGAGTGAAAATATTTCAATAGTTTTCTTCAAAATAGTAACTACTAACCAGATTTTGAAGATTCTCAATATACTCTACCCCTCCCACCATAATTTTGAAAAGTTTTATCTTTGGATCCAAGAGTCTCCGAAGATGATTGTAATATGCAAGTGTGGTTGCAAAACGAAGCACTTGCCTATTGATGGTTTTCTCAATGCGTGAAAATAACCTCTCTCTTATGACCAGGCTCTTGATACCACTGTAGAATTTTATAAAATGAAAATGGACAGAGTTTCTGTAATATGGTGACACTCCCATGAGGGTATTTGTCCTACAAGTTGGTGATGGATAAATGAGAATTCAAGTGTATTAATTGTGTACAAATAATCTCTATTTATAGACCATGAGGCACTGGTTGGCAAGGGGCACAACCATTGGTAAGTGATACAAACTTTTGACTAAATCAAAAGGTTATGTATGTTGACACTTTCTCTATCATCACCTCTTATGGAAACCATCACCATGGAGAGGGTGTCATTCTAAGGGATACACCATTTGGTGATCACACCCTTAATATTACACTTGAGCTATTGCCACTACGTGACTCAGATATTGCTACTCATAAACAAATAGAACAACTAATGGATAAGAAACAATGGAAAGAAAATAACAATATAAATTAAAAATGAAGGGACATCTTAATGACTCTTCCTTTGTTTTTTGATTGGGGGAGGGGAGGGGAGTTGCTTGAACTTTCCTTGTTTCTTCTATCATTTCATCATTTGTTGTTGTGGCATATTGTTAGAGAGACAGAAAGGGACAATCTTTGGAGAGAGAGAGAAATGAAAGGTTGGACTTGGGACTGAAAAAGCAGCTATGAGGTGCTGGTTTTCCCCATCTCACAATATTATAGCAGGTTAATTGGATGTGAATTTATAGGTACAACCAGTTTGGTCTTTTGCTTTTAGAAATGTTCTCATCATCAACCGATTGCTTTCGGTTATATCTTTGCATTTCTCCTACCGTCTGGACTTTTGTGTCACAAGCACAGCCCTACCTGCCTGCCTAGCCCTCTAGAAAAAGGTGGGCAAGAGATTACAAATTACACAGCCTCCTGAAGGTAATGTTGGGGCCAAGTTCAAGGATGCTGAGATTCTACCACTTCAAGGAATGATTTGGTTTCAAATGCTCTAGGGTTTGGTTTTGGTAGCTCGGGGATGAGGGCTTCCATTTCTTTAGTTTTTAGTTTTTTTTTTTTAATAACTTTAGTTGTGTTTAGATGTTGAGCTGATCTGAATTCTTTATAAATAGTAATGAGTTGAGTTGATGGAGTGAGTTATGTGCGATCCATCTAAAATGAGTTTAAATGTGTTTGGATGCAAAGATAAGTTTAGTATTATTTATAAAAAGTTGAAAAATGTTATAGATCCCACGTATAGAGAAGTGTTGAGTTGAAAAAAATTGTGGGTCTCACGTGTTAAAGATTTTGAATTGAGATGAATATAATAATTTAAGAGTTAAATATTTAAGTGTTAGACTCAGTTTAAAATTAGATTAAATGAAATTGATCTCACTTAGAGCATTGGCAATGGATTCTTCATATTCATCTTCATCCTTGAATTTGAAGAATATGCCCATAAAATCATTTACATTGGCATATGCATATCTAAAATTATAAATAAATTGCTATAGTGTTTATTCAAAGATGAAGAACCCCTTTTTCATCTTCAAATCATATTTTTATTATTATAATAACATGAGAAAAGTGTAATATGAAGATAGGTACCAATTTAGGAATTTTAGGAAAATAATAATAATAATAATATTTGGTCAAAAAATGCATAATCCAATATAAGAATTTTTCTTCATCTTCGAAATCAATTTTCAAAACATATAAATTTATATGAAGATAAAGAATCCATTACCAATTCTCCCAAATCTTATAATCAAATGGAAACTTAAGCACATGGCATGACGACGTCAAGCGGTAAGACAGCGGAATGAATGAGACGGCCGAATAGTGTTTTCCTTTCTTTATTCTCACGCTGGGTTAGGGATGGGGAATCAAAACATAGCTTACTCAAAAGTAAAAACAAAATGAGACCTTTTTCTGGTTTCTTTCTTTATATTGGGGGTGGGTTTATAAAGGCGGTCACAGCATTCACTCCCAACTGTTGAAAAGCAAATAAAAATAAAAACCACCAGAACTTTCAATTGCCCAGGTTCTAGGGTTTATACCTTATAGTCTCAGCTCTTCGAAGCTCCCTAAAGCTACGTCGTTTTCAAATTTCTCTCGCACTTATTATCCTTTGAATCGAGCGGACTGGTCATTTCCTTTCCGTGATTTTGGATTTTAGAGGTAAGGTTTCGGCCTAGTTCTGAATTATTTTTCAATGAATTTCTGCTTTATTATCTGTTTGGTTGGTGGGAATATTTAGGAAGACGACGGAAAACGGTCTTTTGAGATTGACATAATCTGCTTATTGCCAAATGATACTTCAATGGAGTTAGACTAAACACAGTGGATACTTCTAGGTCTTTTTCTTTTCGCTTCTTATCTTAGGTTTTCTGGGCACTGAAAGGGAAGATCAGCGGTCGCTTTTGCTATTGTGTTTTAAAAAAATATACTGTTTATGATGAGGATGATGCATTTCCAGTGAGAGGATTTTGCTTCGGATAATTTCGACTTCCGAAATGGTTTTCTTTTTCAGTTGAATTTGGTTATTGAGGCATATTCGGTATTATGTTTAATTTTCTGAACTTTATTTTTTATTTTTAATAAGCTTGACGTATAAATGTGAAGGATTTACTTTAGTTGCTAAGAGTGAAAGGATAAACAAAAATGCTAATTTCATTTATGGGTTTCCAAAGTTGTATATTTGTGCATTGGGTCCCAATTAAAATTTGAAGAAGTTCAAAAGTTTTTTTGGCTTTATTAATTGTAGCTTTGAGTACTCATACATAAATGTTGTAGCATTGTAGTATTTACTGGTTTTTTCTCACGATGAATTCATTCAGCTTCTTTATGTTGTTGAACCAGAACTTGTGCGATGAGTTGTGTCAGCATCTGAGATGGGCAAATATTTGGTTTTGGCTGGGAAAATCTGAGTGACCGAATTGTTACCATATTTACAGTGAAGCCTTAACACATTAGATGTATGGTCAAGGGAATTATGGTCCTCATTTTGGGCAGGGTCCTAATACACCCATGTCAACTGCGTACCCACAGCGGCCTCTGGCTCCACCACCTCCTCATCCTCATTCTCATCCAGGGCACTCAGCCCCACCACCTCCTTTGAATCAACAAGCTCCTCCTGCTGTTCCACCTCATGTAGGTCATCCAGGTCCTCATATATATCATCAGCATGTTCCTCCTGTTCCTTCCCTCTCAGTTCACCAAGGTCCACCCATTCAAGTCCCAGCTGGTGGAATGCCAAACACAGGTCAATCTTATTTACAAATTCATGGAAGTGCCCAGTTGCCTCTTACATACTCTAATAGCCAACAGAATTCGCAGTATCATCCACATTTAGGGACACAAAATATGCATCACCTTCCACCACCAGTACCTCCACCACTTGGTCCTCACTCGGAAATGTTACAGGCACCACCTCCTCCCAGGGTGTTACCTCCTCCTCCTCCTGCGCAAGGACAAACATTGTATAGATCTCCTCTTCATCCACGTCCACAGCAGCCTGGTTCTGTGCAGGGTCTTCAACATATCCCACCTCGCCCTCCCACTTATAGTTTATCTAGTCCTGCTCAAGTAGGAGGTTTTGTACCTTCAACTGCTGGAGATTCTCATACGCCTTCCATGGTTCTGCCTCCACCACCACCACCACCACCACCACCACCTCCACCTTCTTCTCCACCTCCTGGTCTGCCTTCTCCACCACCACCCACCTCTTCATTTACATCATCTTCTGCCCCCAATCAGGTTAGACATAATGCCCCTACCCATGTTGCCTTTCTAAATCAGGAAGGTGGAAGTGACTCTGAGGTGGGTCCTATAGCAGGAGATGGTACATCAGATGGAAGTGCTATATCGGATCTTCCTCCACCTCCACCTGAGCCATCAGAAAAAAAAGTTGTTCAGAACATTGAAGATTTGTGCCACCTTATTGCTAAGAATGGGACTTGTGTTGAAGATATGGCTCACATAAATGAATCCAAGAATCCAGAATTTGCATTTTTATATGGTGGCGAGCCAGGCAGTGATGCTGCAATTGCTCATGAGTATTTCCAGTGGATGAGGAAGAAATGCATCTTGGCATATAAGACGTGTGAATGGCAAAGTGGTTCATCATTGAGGGCTTTAAAAAATGAGTCTTCAACACAACCTGACCACCTAATTGTTGGATCTGGACGTTATTCACCTACAGATTCTGACATGGAGATGGAAGGTAAGTATGACCTATTGTGGTTGTTCTTCCCGGTATTAGTAATATGGCATTTTTATGTCTAGTGTGTTTGTATTGTATGCTTGATTGCTTCCCTTTTTCTTGGATGAAGGCTTGACCTCACTGGCTTTCATGTCATGTGTTATAAGATACTTGTCACTTTCTTAGAAATTTGTTATCTGTTTGTCATGTAGTTATGATGAGATCTACAAATTTATTTTTAAGGTTCAACAGGCTTTTGTTATGAACTTTTGGAATTCACCACGCACTAGTAAAAGTTACTGTTTAAAAAATCACGTGAATGTTGTTGAGAAAGCATTTGGATTTTTCTCCTTTTAAAGAGTTAATTTTTTATTATTAAAAAAACTGTACTTACCAGTTATTTACTGCAGAAATCCTCTAGTAGGATACAATACTACAACAGTAGAAATGAATTTTTGGAGATCATTCAGTACTTTGTCAAGGAAAGTAGATAATAAACTTGGAGTCTACCAACCACGTCATTGAATGGCTATGAAGTTTTCTTTGAGTTTTTTCAATACTGATAAGAGTTACTGACTTACAGTGCAGCATTGAAGGTTCTCTCTCTTCCTACCTCTACTATTGCTAAATTTTTCTCCCGTAAATCTAATGGTTTCGTGTGAATAATAAAATCTTAGGCTGTCTGGCTTTCTTAAATTTATTACTGCTGATAGTTAATGTCATCGAAATTTCAAGTTTCTAGTTTTTGATCGTGAATAATGAACAAATGATATGCAGGAGTTCACTGAATAAGGACCTAAAAGATTATACTCTCATGGGGTGTTTTGTTTGCGAAATCTAACTTTCCCTTGGCATATAAATTCCTAAGAATATGATATCTGTGAATTTGAATTCTTGGGAATGTGACTAAATTCAATTTTGGGAATACTGGGAATATGTTATGATTCACTGTAATATGAGGTTCTTATGCATGGTTTATTGCTAAGAATTCTATTGGAACTATTTGTTCTTTCCAAAATATCCCAATATTTTCTCTGAAGTGTATCAGGCTTTTTGAAGTATTTCTTCTATTTTTTTATTTCAACAAATGGAAACAATAAATGAAAAAATTGTAACATAAAATTCTTTGATCAAATGGTAGCATAAAAGTTGGTCAAACAAATAGTATCCAACAAAAAATGGTATACATTAAAATAAAAAATACGTTTATGCAAATGATAAAAAGTTTATCGACCATAGATCAATGCCACTCATATATAATCAACTCACAGTTGTATCTGCAAGAACTTTCTTATATAAAAAAAAAAACAGTCGCATCTGCAAGAACTTGAATCACAGTCATATTTGTAGTCATTAGGCAGAGTTAAAAAATAATCAGGCTAATGTTGATCAGCTGTAAGTAGATTATATTAATAAAACTATGTAACTAATTAAAAAAATTTAATTTGTGGAGGAACAAGGCGCCTCCCAAAGCACTTTTTTCGCATGGACAGCAGCCCTGGGTAAAATTCTGACTACCGATAACTTGCAAAAGTGACGGATAATTATTTCAGATTGGTGTTGTATGTGTAAGAAAGCCGGTGAGACAGTGGATCATCTCTTACTACACTGTGAGACAGCCAGAGTCCTGTGGTGTGAAATTTTCAGTTGCATAGGCCTAAACTGGGTGATGCCGGCTTCAATGGTTGAGCTTTTGGCGAGCTGGGTGATGCCGGGCGGTGCTTTACAAATCAAAGCTATCTGGAAGATGGTCTCTATCTACATTATGTGGTGCTTATGGTGAGAGCGTAACGAGAGGACCTTCGAAGAGAAGGAGCACACACTAGAGGACCTTCGTGTGTTATTTTTCAGCACTTTATTTCAATGGGCTATTGCTATTTAGCGACCTATTCACTATGTACTTGGGCTATGCCTATTCTTCTTAATACTACCGTTTACTTATCAAAAAAAAATTTAAAAGGATATTTTTGTCTATTTTAAAGAAAGGACATTCCAAGTGAGGTGGGACTTTAGAATGGAATTAATAGTTCCTTCAAAAAGTGGTTGGGATGGGTTCCAAATTCCCTTAGCCATCTGGATTCTCCCCACTGAAGTCTATCCAAATGGGGTAATCATTTAAGATTCTCAGGAATCTTAAAAGGTTACCTCCATCCACATGCCCATTAACCAAAACCTATAGCCTAATGCTGAAAACTCAATACCACAAAGCCATTAAAACTGACCTTTCGGCTCTCACATCCAAAGAAACCAGTGATAAACCATCTCAATGAACACAATTGTGCAACCTTTTTTCTTTTCTTTTTTATTTTTTTATTTTATTTTTTATAATTTTGTTTATTGGTTGTCTTAATGGAAAAATAGAATCTACCAAGGATGTTGATTTACATTTCACTTGTCCTCACAGGCTATGAGATTCTTTTCCATTAGAGTTTTGGATTCTGGCCTTCTTGTAAGCCATGATATAGGTTATCGTACCTTCTAATGTCTAGTTTTTTTCCCCATTAGAGTATTGGATTCTGGCCTTCTTGTAAGCCAAAATGTAGGTCATCATATCTTTTTAATGTCTAGCCTTTTTTTGGTTTAGTTTTTCTTTATTCCAATTAAATATCATATAATATCTAACTAGAACTGAATTTATCTCACGTTGATCTTGTTCAAGCTGTCCAATTCCCTTATTAATTTTTTATATGGATTGTAAGTCATGTCTTCTGATGATGTTTGTGTTGAATTTTGTTGGTTAGAGGGGAAAGCAAGAATTGTTAAAAGTGGTTATTTACATTTCTCCTGGTCTATATAGTCTTTGATTGAGCACCTTTTTTTGACAAGTAAGAAGCTGATTATTGTTATTTTTTTTTGTCCTTTAATGGGTGGTTTTAAGATGATTTCGCCCAGTCTGACAATGATCAGGGAGTCAATCACTCAATTGAAATACCAAACAATGGGTGTGATTTGGTCCCTAAGAAGTTTGATGCAAATGAGCATTTACATGCACAACATAGTTTAGCGGAAGGTAGCCTAATGAAGGAAGCCTCATCTGAAAAAGGGACTTGCTCTGGGCCCTCCAAAATAGGAGAAGAAGGTAAAGGTTGTACTCGAATATCTCTTTTCTGTGTTTTCTCTTCATTATCAATTTTAGCATAGATTTTCTTCTGATCTTTTCCCTCCAAAGTGAATCACTTTTCAAATTCTCAAAGCATGCACCTTGAAGCTTTTGCTTTAATTTATGCTTCAAACCATGAGCCTTCCTCGAGCTTTAGAGTTGCTTTTAATGTTCATAGATTTGCTGAAGTGACTTTATACTCACTAGGGTCATATCAACTTCATGAGTATTAGTGATATTGAAAGTGAAGTTCTTTCGTTGAATTATTAATAGATTGCAGTACGCAAGATTAATCTTTACATTGCAGCCCTTTCAGTTTCTAATTGTAACTTAGAATTTTAGTATTAACTTCTCATTGAAAAATAAGGCATTTACCTATTCTAGGAGTTGGAGATCATGCTCATGGTACCTTACTCTAAAGGGACTCGGTTGGTTTGGATCTTTCAGTTCCTGATGCAGCTGTAGGGTTGTTTAGTTTCAATCTTGATAAACTACCCTCCCAACAATACACCAATTGATGGAGGCAGTGGATTATAACCTTATTAGACCTGTGTAATTTTTGTTAAAGTTGATCTCATCTCAACTGTGTATTCATAATCTCTCTTTTTTGTTCATTTCTCATCTAGCTTGTTCTTTTTCGTTGATATGGAACGATCTTTCATTTGGGTTGCTCCTCTAAGTTCAGACTCTTTATTATTATATTTTATTCAGGGCTTCATCTTGACAACTCAACATTCAGAAAGCCAATTTATGATGTTCATATCCCAATTGTGAGTTCAGCTGGAGCTTCAGAGCATACCATTGCCAGAAATTTAGAGAAATCTCCTGCTTCTCTATCTAATGAGCTTATTCATCCGTCCAAGACTTTTGCTGCAGCTGAAGCCATCCCTACTGATGAGTGTTTTGGTGAACCAATCAAAGGTGGCAGCCCATTCAGACTTCTACAAGGCTATGCTTCCGATGACAGTTCAGAAAATGATGATAAGCCTCACTGTGAAGATGGTTGTCCCCTAATGCTTTCACCATCAATTACACCTCTTGCTATGAATTCCAATAGAGATTCTAGTCATAATCTAGTGACAGATGTAGTATCCAAGGGTTTCTACAAGACTGAAAAGGGGTTTGGACTGCACTCTGAATCCAGCATTGCCCATAAGGCTCCAGAAGTTACCTCAGATTCACAAAAAGTGGTGAAGGATACCGGTACAGCATCTATCTCAAGTGGGACAACTGATGAACATGTTGATTATAACCATGAAAATCAAGTGGCTATTAGCCATGGTGCTTCACGTGAGGCTCTCTTGGAAAAAGATGACTTGGGAGGCACTGGTATTGATGTTTCTAAGAGTGCCATGTCTCAAAAGAAAAATAAAGAGAAAAACACGAAACTTGAATCGACACCTTTAAAAGTTGATGAATTTGGGAGATTGGTGAAGGATGATGCTACTGACAGTGACACTGATGATTCCCACCACACTCGGAGGCGTACTAAGAGGGGAAGAAGTAGGAGCCGTAGCCAATCTCCTATAGACCGGGGTAGGAGGAGTCGTCCCCGGAAAAGAAGGGAGAGGCGAAGCCGATCTCGCAGGTATTTTGTGCATTTTATATACAACTTGATCACTGTAATTGGTTGATTACTTGCTGTTCGGTGTTTAGAATATTAGCTGTAGGCCTTTTACTTTGCTTGTGACCTTGTACTCTGTACTTCCATAACTTTCTGGGGCATAGGAGCTGTCAAAACTTTAATGTCAATACTTCCTGTGTTTCAGCTGGTCTCCAAGGAATCGAAGAAGCAGGAGCAGGTCTCCCCTATCCTGGCGTGCAGGTGAGGTCAGCATTGAAAATATGAGACGGCAGAAGGGTCATATTCCAGAATGCTTTGACTTCCGTAGAGGAAGGTGTTATCGTGGAGCATCCTGTCGGTATATGCACCATGAATCTGACAGGAGCAGTGGATCAAGGTATCAGAAGAGCAAACGACAGTATCCAGAAGATCCTCCTAGTTTGAGGAGCTCTAATACTCGTGAAGACATCCATAAAACCTCAGCAAATGTATCTAAGAATGAGCGCGAAGCATCGAAGAGCCAGGAGCTGCATCCCTATCAAGATGTGCATGATGCTATGAAAGATGGGAACATCAGTTGGAAAAGGGAAGATATTCTTAATGATGCTGGGAAATCTGGTATTTTGGATAGTGATGGCCCAATTCCAATTTTTAATTCTAATATCATTAACCATGAGAGTTCTAGAGATGTAGCTGCCGAATTGTGGGAAATGCAAGTTGTTCAAGAAAAGCAAGAGCAGCAAACTACTAATATTCATGATGCTGAGAACAGTCGGTTAACTGTGGACTCTCAACAGCCATTGTCAGTGGATGCTTCTCTCTCTCAAGCTGCGAGTGATGCTGATATCCGTAAGTTACAAGGTAATATTTCTCCAGATGCACATTCATTTAATAAAAATATATTGACTCAGCAATGTCAATACGATCTTTCTATTCCAGGGGTTCAAAATGCTGATCGCCCATCTCAGCAGATACATGACTCTTCTATATCTGATTCATCACCTGGTCATACACCCCTGACTTCTAATAAATTCTCAACAAGTGAACCTTTACCAAATATGAAATCATCAACTCAGCCATGGCCTGACTCAAGCTCTATCAGCCGGCCGCTTTCGTCTGAGCAATCTTCATTGCAATCTCTGGCTCCCAAAGAGTCATCTCATAGCATTTCTGGTATGGGATTTTCTCATCATCCTTCTGAGTTGCACCCTCCTCCTGTCTCACTAGGTGTAAATGCTGGCCATACAGTGCAGTTGCTGAAGGATGACTTGATACCACAGAGTGCATCCTTTCCATTTGAATCTGTTCCTGGGGACAGTTTTCATCCTTATCAACTTCCACTACCCAAACAACATTCCCAATATTCTGTACCCCCAAATTCTTCTTGGACCTCCTTGCCGCCACCCCCTCCACGACCACTGTATGATTCAACTGGTGATGCAGGAACTGCCTCCTCAGGTGTTTCTTCACAGTTTCAGCAGAGTCCCTCGCTCCCTTATAGTTCTCAGGCTTCTGTAAGGATCTACCCTAGCGATAGGGCTGCTTATATACGAGTTAGTGAATTTCCTCTTCAAGCCTGTCCTCCAGGGCAGGGGCCTCATCAACAAGATTTGGGATCAAACCCTCTGCCAAAGAGCAACCACCCTAGTCAGCCTTTTGGCAGCACTTGTCTTATGAGAGAGAATCACTTTCCACAGCTTCCAGCCCAGGATTTAATCTCTTCAAGCTCCTTTGCTGCTGGCAACATGCTGCCCTCTGTACGAGAATTGTTTAAAGACAAAATGCCTTCTTTTTCTGGTGACAGTTTGCCTCCAGCTGAACTTATACAGTCATCTTCTCAGAGCATTCCTTATTCACAGAGCCAACAACCACCATATGGTTTGAAATACCCTGCAACTGATATCATTTTGGGTGAGCCTGGAAAGACCAGCTCGGTGTCCAGATACCCTTCAGAGCTTCTGGGTGGGCATCAGTCGTCTCAACTTCCTGAGTTTGGGGGTTCAAGAATTTCTGCTCATCATAATCCTTATGCATCTACTTTTGAGCAGCCACTGAGCTCCATATTTAGTTCTGGTGTGTTCAAGCAAGAAAAGGACGCACCTTACTCTAGTAAATTTGATAGTTCTTTCAAGCCAAGCCATGTTCCTGTTAATGGGCTAGGTATAGGCCTTGTCAGATCAAGCCAAATGACTTTCTCACCAAGTTCCACTAAAGCAATTGGGCAGCTTTTGCCTAGGTCAGGTGGCGACCAGTATGACCCACTTTTTGACAGCATTGAACCGGCATCAAATTCATTCAGGAGAGATGATCATGGTCAAAAGCCAGAACTTACTGGTGAGTCTGACTCCATATTAAGGTTCAGTGGGACCGGCAAGCTGCCTGATGTGGAAGAGAAGCATAAGGAGATTGGGGCTGTTGCATCAACTACATCTCTGGACAATGATGAATATGGTGAGACTGCAGATGCGGAAGTGGGTGCTGTCGAGAATGAGAGCCCAAGTACTCCTATTAATGCAGCAAACGTAACTGGGGGTGACATTGAGATTGATCAGATTAAGTCCTCGGGGAAGAGCAAAAAGAGCAAAGATTCTCGATCAATGAAACTTTTCAAGATTGCCGTTGCTGATTTTGTAAAAGAGGTTCTTAAGCCTTCGTGGCGACAAGGTAATATGAGCAAGGAGGCATTTAAGACCATTGTAAAGAAGACTGTTGATAAGGTGTCTGGAGCCATGAAGAGCCACAAGGTACCCAAGTCTCAGGCAAAGATAGATCAATATATTGATTCATCACAGCGGAAACTGACCAAACTTGTGATGGTAAATCCTTTTTTCTGGCTTGTACATACCCACCCATACTTATGTTGTTTTTATTGATGTTATTTCTCTTTAGTTGTATGAAGCATGTGTTGCTGAAAAGAAAATAGACGCTATAAACTCAGCCCAATCCTTGTGTTCTTAAATATGATGATGGGTTTTCACTCTTCACATGGCATGACGTTAGTAGATGGCCTGCCCCTTTTTATCATCTCATGAGGTTATCAATAACTTGTTGGCGTAAAGGGTTGGTGGGTGATTTTGAACCATTTGATCCTAAACCTTCTCCTAGCAATGGCTAAACTTCAAATTAGGAAGAGATGGTGGCCTATTAAGCTATTATCAATAATAGTAAACTTACTGACACAAGTTGCTAATTGCTCCCAGTAATATTCAATTCCCCAACTTTCTTTGTGTCAAGAAAAACAAGAAATTGTATATGAACTGCTTCATGGCCATTCTATTTTTTTTTTTTTTTTTTGGGGGGGGGTGTTGAGAATGTAGTTGATCAGGACGTTTATATAAAATTGAAGGGGTTCTATGTAGAAACTGTGTACAGAAATTTTCTTAAGGGGGTGGTGGAGGTTGTTTTGAGACTGCAAACAGTGGCTTATGCACAACCATGTACTTCTATGATACTTTGAAGTTGTATCTTTCATACTTCTTAGCCACTCTCCCAACATATTTTGCAGGGCTACGTGGATAAGTACGTCAAGGTGTAAGCTGCGATTCCAGCTTATTACTGTAGAAGATTTGCAAATTGAGCTCTATGATAGTTTTGTCAACATTGTAGGGTTCTGTGAATAGATGGAGTTTTCTGCCGGCATCTTGAAGTCTACTCTTTGCTGTTTGCAATTTCAAGTGCAAGAAAAATATTACAGCATTTGGGAGGATGAACTTGAGGACAAAGGTTACTTGGGATCCCAACCTCAGCAGAGTTGTGAGTCAGCTGCGAAGGGTGCATGTATGGTTTTCTTGGAATATAGCTGTTGTGTTTTGTTCTAGACTCTAGTCTATTCAATTTCATACACCCTCTGTAAATGTTGCCATCCATAAAATTACTGTTCTTTCAATATCTCGGTAAATATCTTCCATTTTTTTTTGACTAATTATTATTATTGTTTTGATAAGTTTGATGTGGAAATGGGAATCATGTATTGTTTGGGGAAAAAAACCTATCTCAGAAATAGGGAGGAAAGTTCTCTATTTTGAAACATTAATATATTCCCCAAGTAGGGAGAGAACTTTGCCAAAGCAAAAGAAGACGCAGCTGCCATAGCAAAGGAGGTTACAGACGACAAAGAAGTAGAAAAAGATGAGAGCAAGTGTGGAAAAAATAAAATAAAATGAAAGTGATGCACTAGCGTGATGGCTGGTCTTTGGTCTTTTAATTAGTGGATTTGTGGGAAAAAGATCTTCAATTGTTGCCCAAACTTGATGCAAGGGAGCGGAAACTTCAGGTCTGTCCCTATGAAATTTATTGTTTATTTAATGTTGTCTCTATTTATACGGACAACAATAAATAATATAAGGTATATTTAATATGTTTATCTCTCTTCAACTTGAGGTCCCCAAAATCAGGCAACAACTTAAGGAGACATTGAGATGGGTGCAAGTCAACTTGCATGGTTCAATGAAAACTTACATGATTAATTCTTAAGAGTGATTCTCCAATTTGAGTAAGAGAACACCTCATCTTTTCAAATATTCTCTTTGATTACTCCATTCAGAACCAACCAGTCTTTTGATAGACTAGAATGGAATAACTCGTGTTAGTTCCTAATTTTTAAATTATCTTTTGCTTAATCTTCAATAGATTAGTGCTAATAATATATTAAAATTATCCTTAGCAGTTCTTTTATGGCTTTGGAGCTTCTTGCAAAACATTGTCACATGCTTCACACAAGAAGGAGAATGCCTAGTGGGGATTGTGGTGAAACAGTGTTATGCTTGGCCTTACCTGATAGTTGAGATGTAGGATCACCCGGCATACACGTGGAGGTGTTCTTGAGTTGGTTGGCCGGGTAGAAGCATTCCCAATATAAGTATCTTTATGTGATAAGTTTGTATGATGAATATTTATGTGATAAGCACCTGTGTGGTAAATGATATCTATGTGATGAGCACTTGTGTGGTGGAAGAATGTTTATTGGGGCTGATGTAGAGATAGAATTGGTGTAAACACATCACTTGTTGGGGGGAACAATTGGGTAGCAAAACATGAATTTTGAATCCCTAAAAATTTTGTTCAAACTTGAAAATCCAAAGTGGTAGAGAGATAATTATAAAAACTAGGCTTCACAATATTTATTGGGCATTTAATGTATGCCTGAGAAGCTTACTCGAGTAGTTATAAATGCTATGAGGCATCACAATATAAAGGTTTTATTTTAGAAAGTTGCTAGAGAGAAGCCCTAATTTTAACACACTAGCCACACCGCCAGTGTGTAGATGACACAGATTAATCCAAATAAAATAAAACAATCTCACAACTCCCTCACCCAAGTTCACTGTGTTCACCTTATCGAAGCTAGGGTTCACTGTTGCTCACCTTGCCACATCTTCCGGTGGTAGACGAAGATATCGTTACTTCAACTTCTAAATTACAATTTTTCAATTTCATAGTGTTACAAGTTTTAAAATAAACTATATTTTATTTTATGAAAGGGAATATTCTATAACCTAATGCTTAATTAAGCAAAAGAGATTTATTTTTAAAGGCGAGTAACACATCAGCCCCTATATTTTTTAAAATTCACATTAAACTGTGACCCTATGGGACCATGTTACAGTTGTGACGTTCCAATCAGGATTAGATCTAAACATTCTAGGTAGTTGCTCGCTTGATCAAACAGTGCCTCCCACAATTGTGCTTTGGGCTGAAGCCTGAATGTCCTAATTTGGAATGCATCCCTGTGAGGGACCATGAAGCATGCTAGACTTTGTCATCATCGAATATTGGTGACTACTAACTGTAGTTTGCATTTGAACCATGTTCTTAGCTTGTGGATCATGGTGTTAGTTATGATCTGAATTTAACTCTTCTTTAGGCTAGTGTTCGTAGTAATGCACCTTAGCCTCATTTATTGCATTACTGGGAAGTGGTAGATGTTCAACTTTGTTAACATCATAGTCCACGTATATATGCAATGTCTTAGAATTTCTCTTTTGAATCTTCTTGGCTAATAATAAATCTATTACCGCATTATGCATGTAACAATTTTGGGTCATTATATAATAGGTTTTAATTAAATCAAAACTAAGCTAATACTTCTTCGTAGGAGTGAAAACAAAGCCAAAACATGCTAGACACAATATATCACACAGGTCATCCAATAGAGGTGTAACACAAGTACATCTCGTTAACTAGACAATTACTCCTCAATCATTTGTTTGTCAACATATCATCCACCAAATGAGTAACACAAACACATGCACCCGTGCGACATGCCAAGGTTTTTGTTAAGGACTAGATGGAAGTTCTAACAAAAGATCCCCATTAACAATTGTGTCTACCACAATGTTAAGTCTAAGAAAACAAGAATGGGGGTAGATCAAAGTAGGGCATAGCACAAAGGGTGTATGATCAAAACTTAATTAATTTTATTAATGAAGTATAGACACCGAGAGTTGTTTGTGGGCATCTAAATCTAAATGTGCATTAGGACTCATGGTCATGGTTTTGGGTCTTTGCAACGAGAGTGAAAGAAGAATAAAGAGGTAGAAGCATAAAAAAGAGAGAGAAGAGGAAGAAAATGCAAATGATAGCACTTGATTTGATTGATTAGGGTTTTTTATTTATATATAAATCATAACGAGCAAGCGGGTCATTAACAGTCAGATGGGGAACCTGTAGGGAGAATATATAGCTTGTCTTGAGCATAGATATTAATCCATTTATATAATGTTTACAGTTGGCCTACGTAGATTTATAAAGAACTAAACAAGGAAATATACAATTGGAGCAATTACAAGATAACTGATGAGCTATTTATAGAAAGAAAAAAATAATGCAATGCAGAAATAAATGGCAGAGATTGCAGCAATCATTCATGAGGAATGATATGGGCAGCAAATTAGGAGATATGTCTCTTCATTCCCCCTCAAACTCAAGGCGGAATTGGCCCGACATAGAGTTTGTTCCAATTTGGTAAGAACTTTGGACTACACAAAGGTTTGGTAAATATATCAGCAACTTGATCTTCTCCAAAAATATGTTCAAGCGGAATGACACGATGGGAGACTTGTTCACGAACAAAGTGTACATCGATTTCGATGTGTTTAGTGCAATGGTGAAAGACGGGTTTCTTTGTTATGTTAAGAGCACTTTTATTGTCATAGTGGAGTGTAGGCGAGGGTAGCACATAGCCCATAGTCTTAAGCAAATGCAATACCATATAAGTTCAGCAGTAGTGGAGGCTAGTGCTTGGTACTTAGCTTTAGCGGTGGACTTAGAGACGGTTGCTTATTTCTTTTCACCCCAAGAAAGTAGGTTCGGACCCATAAAAATTGCAAAACTAGTAGTCGAGTGTCTGTTATCTCGGGCACCTATGCAATTGGCATCACCAAAACCAATAAGAGGAGAAATCGAGCTTTTGATGAAGTGAAGCCCAACGCTGATGGTGCCCTTTAAATACCTCTTGACAACAACAAAATGGTGGTCACGTAGTGCCTGCATGAATTGACAAACAAAGTGCACATCATATGCGATATCTGGCCTGCTGAATGTGAGATACTAGAAGGAGCCAATCATTTGGGGATACAAGGTGGCATCTAAGAAAGGAACACCATAAAAAAACATTGGGTTGAGTGCCTGAAGCAAGAGGTGTGGCAATGGGCTTGACACCTTCAAGTCCAAACTTGTGAAGTAAGGACAATAACAAGTATGAGAGAGAGTAAGTGTATAGTTTTAACGAGCAACCTGTATGCCAAGAAAATAAATAAACTCTCCAAGGTCCTTCATGTGAAACACTTTGGACAAATGAGATATAAAATGATGGATGGAGGTTGCATTAGAACCAGTGATAATAATTTCATCAACATAAATCAAGAGAAAAATAATAGCATAACCTTGACGATGAAAAAATAATGATATGTTGTAAGGACAATGCTGAAAATCCATTTGCTGAATATATGAGCTAAACTTCATGTACCAGGCCCGTGGAGCCTGTTTGAGACCATAAAGAGATTTCTAGAGATGACAGACATAATCCGAATGAATGGAACCTCAAAACTAGGAGGTTGAGTGAGAAACACTTTTTCTTGAAGGTCACCATGTAAAAAAGTATTGCTCGCATCTAACTGCTTTAACGACCAATTGTGAGAGAGGGCCAATGTGAGAATAAGTGTAATAGTACTGAGTTTGAAAACTGGACTAAAGGTCTCATCATAGTCAAGTCTATAAACCTGAGTAAAACCAAGTGCTACAAGTTGAGCTTTGTAACACTGGATAAAATCATCGGCCCGAGTCTTAATTCTGAAAACCCATTTACTAGTGACCAAATTCATGCCTGCTATTTGGTCCATGTATGGTTGGAATGAAGGGCAGAAATCTTGGATTGCATAGCCTGGAACCATTGTGGATCCTTAAGAGCTTGCTTATAAGACTTGGGCTCTATGGGTTGATTCACTAAGGTAGCTGCAAAACAAGTGGGGATGAGATAATGGGTGGACAAAAAAATTTTGGGCTTCCTGGTGCCATCCTAAGTACGTGTAGTCATGTGGTGAAGTTTGGTGAGTGCTGGGTCATGAAGTGGTGCCATGGGGTAAAAGGGCAGGGGAGCTAAGACGCACAGGTGATGTGGATTGGTCTTGGTGGTTTGGGCTAGGAGAAGTGGACAAGGAGGCATGCACATAGTCATCACGGATTGAGCATGGAGTAGGTGGAGTAATAGGAACATGTTGAGCTGAAGTATTTTGAAGGCTAGGTGGAATAGCATGATTTCGAAACAATTTCAAGGAGATTGAAGACTAATTTTGTGAGAAGAGAAGGGAAAAGAGGTCTTATAAAAAATGACATGTCGGGAAATATGGATGCAACTAGAAATTAAATTGGTGCAACAATAACCCTTGTGATTGGGAGAGTATCTGAGAAAGATACAACAAATGGATCTAAAATCAAGTTTAGATCAACCAAAAGGAGTGAGATTCGGATAACAAGCGTAACAAAAAATACGGAGTTGAGTGTAAGGAGGTGGTGCACGGAAAACAACTTTATAGGGAGAGTTTCCATTTAGAATAGTAGTCGGTAACTGGTTAATAAGAAAGATGGAGGTGGAAAATGCAATGGTCCAAAATTTAGGTGGGAGAGAGGAATGTGCTAGAAGTGTAAGACTTGTTTCAATAATATGGCGATATTGATGCTTGGCTAAACCATTTTGTTCAAGAGTTCCAGGACGTGAAATATGATGAATAATTCTTTTGAAAGCAAAGAAATTCTTTAACATGAGATTGACAAATTCACCACTTCCATCACTTTGAATAATTTTAACGAAGGTGTGAAATTGATTTTTCAACATTTGTAAAAAATTTGGAAGTAATTGAAAAACATTGGATTTTCAGGTCATGGGGAAATGTTGAGTATAATGAGAAAATTAATCAATTATAACCAAATAAAAAGGGAACCCATCATAAGAGGAAATGGAACTTGGTCCCCATACATCTATATGTAAAGTGTGAAGAAAAAAGGGAGCATGCATTGTACGAGATGTTAAGAGTAATTTGGAAGACTTCCCAAGAGTGCAACTTTCACATAAAGGAAGAGTTTTATTTAAAGTTGGTAAACATTTAAACAAAGAAGCAAGAAATCTTGAGTTGGGATGACCCAAACGTGCATGCCATGTGGAACCTGAAACTTTAGGGGACTTGAAATGCAATTGGAGAGGAAGAATGAGGCGTTGAATGTAGAGGGTATAAGCCACCTTCGACCAGTCCTTTAAACATCACTCAATTCGTCTCTAGGTCCATGATTATAAAAAAAAAAACCCCCCATGAATAGAACATAAAACAACAATGTTAGTTTTTAGTAAATTGCAAAACAGAGCAATTTCTTTTTAATGGTAGGCACCACAAGGGCATTATTTATAGATAGGGCAGTATGTGGAACAACAAAATTGACAGTGGCTAAAATGGGAAGATTAGACCCGTTACCGACCATTACAGACTCAGTTCCAGTATAAAATTTTATACATTGCGCCTCATAAGTGGTAAGAGCCATATGCTAGTTGGCACTAGTGTTGGTATACCAAGTGTCCTCCAGGGTGTCTCCAGCTTGAACATAGAGGAATGTCTGGTATTGTTTTGCCTCTTTGTCAGGTGCACAACAACTGTCGACCTTGTGATTGGGGCCTCCAAAAGCAAGTAATGTGACCTCTGCGGCCAAAAGAATGACCACTTCCTTGAGATAGTGTGTGTTGTGTGCGACCAGTAGGTGCACAAGTGGGAGGACGACCACTGCCACCATTTCCTTTATTTTTGTTGTGATGATTTTGTGATCGTCCACAACCAAACGAGTTGCTATGAGGATGAGTGGGAGAAGAAGCATCACGTTGAATATATAAAGCAACATGGGAACTAGCATCTCATTTAGCAAATATATGGAGCTCAAAATCATGTAGTTTGTTGATCACTGCCTCAAGGGATGGAAAGCTATCACAGGTGTTAATGGCTACAACAATTGGGTCAAACTCAGAACCCAAACCTTTTAAAATAGAGATGATGAAATTGTGATACCCCGACTCTCATGTACGAAAAGTCGGGAATCGTGATATCGGGATTATGACAAAACGGATCATACACCTCAAACAACAAGTGTTAAGTGTGTGTGTATGCAAAAAATGTACAACAAACATCACAGTGGATAAATAAAAATAGCCAACTAAGTACCATAATTTTTTATTACAGAATCACCAAAATAAAAGTCCTTCAAAATGGTTATACAATTATCCAGCGAAAATAAAGTAAAAGCCAAAATTTAATGTTTTCTGCTGTAACTTTTTAAATTAAGAAACATATTTTATTTATAAACATGAAGTTTTTTGTATCCTGGTATGGAAGGAAAATAAATTTGAAAAGGAACTGTAATTCCTGTTTATTTTCATAAAATCATTTTTAAAGGACTTGCTACAAGGACGGATGTTACAGTAACCAATAACCTAATTCTAGTTTTCACTCATGTTAAATGCTTTCATTTCCAAATATACAACATACAAAATCTGTGATGTTCAAAATCTCTTTTACTTTTAACATTTTTTCATTATGGAATTAAGAAATAATGCTTAAAATAAAAAATCTAAAAAGTGTTGAGAAAACTTAGGGCCATGGTGTGGGGCCTGACTTGGGCCGCCTAATGGGTGGCCTATCTTTGGCCTCCACGTGTCTGGTGCATGGGTGGTCTAGCTTGAGCTACCTACACTTGGGTAATTTGATTTGGGTTGAGCTAAAGGGGTGGCCACCATCAAGGTAGTTTGTTCAAACCACACAATTCTTGAGTTACGTAATTACTCAAGTAAAAAAATATAAAAAATATTTAAGTCATAAAAAAATTATTTAAAAATAAACTCATAAATTGATATGGTTTAATGTGGTACGTCAGATTGTAAAGTTACTTTTATTATAAAGTATATCTAACGAATTTTATGAAACCATATCAATTTGTAAATTTATTTTGTGTAATCTCTTTATATTTGTAACATTTTTCAAAAAATATTGACTACGAAAGTTTATTCTTCTCTTGTTCCACAATTCACTTTCTAATTAGCTTTGAACCGTGAAAAGCAAATGAAAATAATCCTAATTATTTCATACCCACAATGCAATTAATAGAATCTACATCCTCTCCAAATATTATACTTACACATCAAATATTAGAGCATTTTATTCAAAATGCATTATATTGGAAAAGCCTTGATTTTTTTTTCTTATCTCAAGGATTTGAGTAAAATCTTTGTCTGATCTTTTAAATTTAGTTATAATTTTTTTATATTGTTTGATTTTTGATACTATACATCATTTTCATCTAAATATTTAAAAACATTTATTGCAAGAGTATTGAGGCAATTTAGAAATGAAGAATTCTACAAACTATACCACTATCTCACTTTTATCCTATTATGATAAAGTGATATTATTCATTAATTTTTAAAATTCTTTTACAAAAATTAAGAGATAATTTGAAAAGTATCACATTTATAGAAATGATTTGTATTATGGAATAATAATGAATTGGTTTTAGATAGTGAGATGAAAATTTTTGGTTTTAGATAAAAGTTTAAAATATTATTATTGTTTTGGGATTTGAAAAAGTTGAATTGAAATTTGAAAAAAATTAAAATTTTTATTATATTTTGTGTAAAAATTTAAAAAAATTGTAACCATAAGATAAAAATTTTGTGTCTCATCCTACTTTCCAAACCTGGCCTTAAAACCTACTTGGTTCGATTTGTTTGGAAACTAGAAGATGGACACTCCTATTAATAAGCAAGACAAGCCCATTCCAGTGTAACTTTGGGTAAACGGTAAGAACATTGTTAATGTATAATGTAAAAGTAAAAATAAAATACTTTTTAGCTATTAAGGATGAAAAGCGGCTCACAATGGATGAGCGTATTTGTAAACGGAAAGTCAAATTTGATGCTTCTAATTTAATGAGTAAATATATATTTTATTATTTTTTATAACACTCTCTCTTCTCTATTTACATCCACAAATATTTACATAATTGAATTAGAATATAATTACTAATTAACATATAATAAGCAGAATAGTAAAATGATAAAATAAAATAAATTAATAGTAATATAATAGTAGAATAGTAAATATTTTTTAATATTAATTACTCATTACTATATAATGAATAAATAGATAATTCAATATAAAGATTTGATGTGAATAATTAAATTCAAATTCAACTCATATTATTTTTTATTATCATATAATAAAAAAATAACTATTTTAATATAGAAACTTATATTAATAGAATAGTCAAAATTTAAAATTTTCTTATATTGAAGAAAAGTATCATTTACGTGTGGGTCAGGCTACTATGCCGCTTGACCCTTACTCCTGGTTGTACCGCCCAGCATTAATTTTTTTTTTTCATTTTTCATTTCTTAATTTTTTAATCACTTTCTTAATCATTAAATAAAAAAAAATATACCAATACACTTAAAATCACTTTCTTAATCATCAAGTAGAAATTTTTTTTACCCAGCGGTCAAACTGGGCGGTACAAATGGCGCGGGCTTTTCTCTTTACGTGTACATAATCCATTTGGCAATGCTCATAGCCCAGCCGTCACTGTTGCAAATCCACGAGCACAACTGCACAAGCAACTCACGTCAAAGAAAAGTTCTCTAATTTTCCGACCTCTGTCTGTCGCATTTCTTCTTACGATCCCTGCGACTCAAATCAAATCCCCATAACAAGGTGCTCTTTCTTTCTCTCTCTCTGTTCCTTTAACGTTGTCGCTCTAGTTTTATCTATTTTTGGATCTGTCTTCAATTCGTTGCAAAGTTGCCAAATTTTTACGAAATGGGTATTCGTATAGATTTTTTGTAACAGAATTAAGCGTTATAAGTGTTGATTTCATCATTGGAAATGTTTGTTTTTCTTGGTTTTACTCATTTTCTTCTATTCGTAACATTATCATTGATACTCTGTTTAATTGCTGAGACGAACTGAAGCATATTAAAACGAAGTACAATTAAAATAAGAAAAAGTTTGGCGGTTACGCGTCTCGGCAGATCCGAGATTCAAAATTTTTGTGCTGTTTTCTTTGAAATGAGATAGTGGTTTTACATTCCTGATAAGTATAAGACTTTGCTCTGATGAATGCGGCAAGTGCTGAGAAATTCCAAGAAAAGAAACTTGGAAAGTTAGTTGATAAAGGCTAGTTATGACTAGGAATTAGCCTGTCCTCGATGCTTTGCTTCCCCTTGTTATAATTTACCGGTCAATTGCAATTTAGTAGTCAAAAGATGAGCTTGGGATGAGATTAGATTCGGATATTCTGGTTTGATTTCACACCAGGAGTTATTTAACACCAAAACTTGGTGGGTGAGGTATGGCATCCATGGTTTACTCCCCAGCCCTAGAGGTTTTTTCAAAGGGCTCTTTTTTCTTGACGTTCCACTCTATAGAGAGAAAAAAGAAGAAGCAATTTGTGTTTCGTTTTGAGGTCAAATCCTTCTATGATGTGCTCAACCCTCAAGTCGGAGGTTCATTTCCTTGAAAAAGCATACAGAGGAACAAGGCCCCTTCAAGTGTAGCATTCTTTGGTTGGACGGCAGCCATTGGGAAGATTCCTATGGTGGATAATTTGACAACGAGACAGGTTAAAAAGTTGGTTGACGTTATATGTGGATCCAGAGTGGCGAATACATCGATCACCTTCTGCTTCACTTTGAGCTAGATAGGGAGTTGAAACTATTGATCTTTCATCTTTTTGGGTTTGAGTGGATTAATATCCCAGTAGGTACTGGAGTTGTTAGCGAAACCCTTTGGGTAGCTGCAGTTATATTGAAGTTTGGAAGATCATTTCTTTATGCTTAGGGTTGTGTATTTCACAAGAGTGCAATGCTAAAACCTTTGAAGATGGCAAGATGACAGTATTAGAGTTAAAAGCCATCAGACTTGGCTTCCGTCATAGTTGGATGGCTGCCTGCAACAACTCTTGATTTGCTAGTTTTCTAGATTTTATGGGCTCTTATTGTTTTTCCCATTCTATTTAGTAGGGTGTGTTCTCTTATATACTTCCTTTGTACGTGGGTTGCAGACCTGTACGCTATTGAAACAATTGACCTAAAAATATTTTGTTTTGAAATAATTTTTTGCTCTATGATTCCGTACTTTTAATATATCTGTATTAAACCCCTAGGGGCTGGCTCAAGTGGTAATGACCCTTGTCTTAGGAGTATGCCCCTCCCAGGTCTAAGGTCTGAACCCTTAGGTGCAAACAATTTCTTGGGGCCACATCCCATCGGTGAAAAGCTGATGATTTACCTAAGCCATGTGGACGTGTTACACAGTCATGGGTTTAACCAAATAAAAGATATGTTTCATTTGCATGCTGAGATTCGTCGTCATCAAAGAATATCTTTGCATCATTTGAAGTGATTGAATCCGTTGAGTCATGGTGGATTTGTTGACTTGGTGATCTAGCTGATTGCTATAATTTCTTTACCATACTATGTGCAAATACTTTTTACCCTTGAAGATTAATTTCTTTTAGGTTGATTATTGCTTATTAGATGTCATCTGTCTCAAAATACTAAGTTTGCACAACTATCACTGCAACACTTACTACCATTTCCTTCCTGAAGTTTCTGCCATAAACAGCACATCTACTTGAGCCTTGGGAATATGTAACTACATAACCATCCTTGTACCCATTTTTATTTACCCTATCTTCTTTCTTGTACTGAACTTTCAGAGAATTCATGAATCCTAATAGAAAATAAAACTTCATAAAAATTTAGAAATTGAAAACGACAACAAATCACAAAACCAACATCTCCACAGTCAAGGGCTTCATTTTTTATCCAAATACTCAACTAACTAAGAAGGAGAGTGAGAGCGTCAAACTTGGGGTGGCTTTTAAAACAGGGAGGTGATGGGGGTGGGTGATAAGATGTGACAGTTGGAGATGGAAATGCTCAACTGACCAAAGACCAAACTTAAAGAGGATTGGGAAATTTCTCTGGTCTTTTTTTTTTTTTTGTTTTGGGAAAGGATCTGGTGCATTTCACTTATTTTTTTTAAAATAAAATAATGGGAAGTTGATCTGTCAACTTCTTATTTGATGGTGTAAAGGAGCTTTTGCACCACATCCCCCGATGGAAGATGAACTCTTTTCAATATGATATTGTTCATGGCATCCGTCATAATTCAGTCTCATGGTTTTTCTTTATTTGAATATGGCACTTTTTCCTTGCTTATTTTGTATGCGAGGCTTTGGTTTAGTGTTTCTATCCATCGGGGGTGGTTATTGGCAAGAATTTACTGAATCCATCATTTGGGCTTGTAACAAATTATCCTGTTACTCAGCCTAGAGACTTGAGCTTGTAGATGAGAGTTTCCTTGGAGTAATTCCTTTTCCTTTGTTTGGAATTGCTGCAACCAGTGTTTTCATTTCTGTTCTGGCCGAAGTGGCCGGAATTTTCTGTGCCGGAACAGTAACTGCACGGCTTAGAGGGATGTTCCATACCGGCTGAAATTCTGGTCATTTCGGCATGTTCCAGTCCATTCCGGTATTCTGGCCGAAATTAGCATTTTGGTCTGAAACATTGATGAAGAAAAGTCTGTAATAGAGAGTGATGGGGGAGGAAGGGGAAGAAATACTCTATGAATTCTCTAGAATCATGATTAACAAAACAGAAGGCATCCAAGATTAAAAACTGTGATGAAGATTGAGTTTTTATATTTTGAAAAGAAATTCTTACAGCTCCTCATGAAGAACCGGATTACAAGACAAAAAGATGTTATAAGAAGACACAGAGGGCTCAACCTGTTGAAATATGAAGTTTTCGGAACTAACTCCATGTAAACAAACAAGAATTACAGACAAAAGGCATAACCATTAAGAAGTGAAACCCTATTGGGAATAAATAATCAAAGAGAAAAAGAAGTCACCCCACCTTCTAAAATTAAAAAACAGCCCCGAAACTTCCTCCGATGCTAAAAACATGGCCACCTACAAAAGAGCAGTCATTTCTCTTGCTTTCTCTCTCTCTCTCTCTCTCTCTCTCTCTCTCTCTCTCTCTCTCTCTCTCTCTCTCTCTCTCAATAAAGAATTTTCTCTAAATCTCTCTCTTAGCTTTCAGGAGCAACGAGAAAACTCTCTCTTAACTTTTTTTTTTGGAATAAACTCTCTTAGCTTTCTGGAGCAAGTACTCCTGGAAATAAAAATATCCATTACCCTCTCTTAACTTTCTCGAGCAATGTATACTCCTATAAATAAAAAACCTTCTGTACAAATGAAAAACCCACTGATCCATCATTCTCTTCGCTTTTTACCATGTTTCATTTTCAAACAGCTTTGAGTAACTTTTCACTTTTTATTATAATTTTAATATTTATATTGGTATTTTAAGATTTAGAATGTAATTTATATATATACACTTTATTTATATAACGACTATTCCGAAACGTACCGGTACCAAAATATTTCGTAAATAGAATGATCACCTGAACAGAATTCAAAACTTTGGCTGCAACTCAAGCATTCATAAATAGAATTATGGAAGGTGGATAATCCCTAGTATGGCTTAGAAAGCATTATGGAGTTTTAGAATTGCAAGATTTAGCCAATGCTTAGCTCAGAACTCCTCTAGCAATCTTATTGGCTTGGTATTACTGCTGCATTAGTTTGTAAGTTTAAATGTTGCGCAGACATGTGCACCCAACAGATTATGAGCATTTGTGGTTGTATTTATCAACTATTATGTGTAATTATGTTGGAATTCAGAGGCCTGGCAAGTTACTTTTGCTTAATAGTTTGACAATTTGTTACAGATAATGTAATAATTATTTCCAACTTTCTCAAGTCTGGTTATTTAAAAATCCTATACACTTCTATTATGAATAAGCCTGTATTTTACTTCTTAAGAAGAAAAAGAAAAAAAATAGGTTGTGACTTATCTTACTATGAATAAAACGTGTCATTTATTAGGAAGCTATTCCGTGCCGATGTCTATATTGCATTAGCTTATGTAATCTATTGTCAGTGACACAGTCATCTTTTGCCATGTCAAATAGTAGCAATATGTATTAGAAATCTGCTTTATAGTAATTGGGTGATTGTATTTGGTTTGATGTATTTCAGGAGATTACTACTACAAGTTTAGAATGGCAATTCTTTGAATTATGGACTAGGAGGAGGGTAGGAGAACATTGTAACAACCCAAGCATTCACCACTTTCCTATATACAATTCAGGAGGTTACAATCTCGCCCTTTAATCCTTGATGTCCTCGTTAGGTCATTCTATCATAGGTGGCATGGCTCAAGTCCCACACTTCTAGTAGGAATTGATTCATATACCATTTGTAATGACCCAAGGAAGGCCCAAGCCACATTTGGGGTCTTACTTCAAAAGGACTAGTCAATGTTCTAATTCGAGCCCCTTGGAATCCATTATAAAAGGCAGCTACTTCTCCTTCCCAAACAAAGTCAAATCCCATTCACCACCTTCTTATATACGAACAAAGGTATTATAACATGTGTAACTTCCCTTCTATTTGCGAATGGGAAGTTTATATGTATTTTATGATGATGAGACTTATGTAGACCTGTCTTTTCTACTCTTCTGTGACAATCTAATGCCTTCTTCTTCTTCTCAAATAAGAAATTACAATAAAATTGCATATAACTTCCTATTTTGGACTGTATGTGTCATTTACCAGAAGGTAGCTTTCATATTTTTCTTGTAATTGGTGTCCTCGTGTAAATTTACACATTATTGAGAAAAAGTGCTCCCATTGATTATAAATTCATCACAAGAAGCCAGCTCAGGTCTTGGGGGTTAATGCCTTCCTCCACTTATTTCCTTTATCAGTCTATTACAAGACTCTAATCTTTTCAACAAGAAATGTTGAGCTATGCTCTTGGATCTTTTACTTGTGTTTTTAATTATATGTTTGACAAGCAGGACTTCTGTATAAGTCTTAGATTTCTTTTATACCATATGATGCTTACTTATTGTTTATATAAACAACTGTTGCAGGGAATTGTAAAGAAAGGGACTAAAAAGAATCAAACAAACAAGATTGTACGTGTATTTAAACTATGGGGAAGAGGCCCGCAAGGAGACATTGATTGGAGATTGTTTGGAGTAAAAGTGGATGATGGGAGGAAGAATGCCATGATATCTGGTAGTGGAAGGTCTTCAATGCAAAGATTGATATATATGGCTTCCAATAATATTAGCTAAAGATGGATGTGGTGAGTATAGTAAGTGATGCAGAATGGAGTTTGTGGGCTTAAGAGGAGCGTGGAGCATATTTAAGAAGCATAGTCATTGTGTGAAAATTAGTGATACATTAGCAGGTTACTTCTTGAATGAAAACTAGACCTGAAAGTGGTTTATGTAGATTCTTTGGATACTGTTGGTGGAATGACAGGATCGGGAATGCCCCAAAGTAATTTAGAATCAAATAAAAGAAGAAAGGAGAGGGGATTGCCTACTGCCCTTGAAGTAGATCACTCTCTACAGTGTCCAGTCAAATCGTGCTTAATGTTGGAACTAGAAATGGCAGGGTCTCATGTAGAAGTAAGTTGTTCTCAAGTGATGGTTGAGGGAAAGGAGCAGAATGAGAGGCATATTGGGTCAGAAGTTAAGGGTATGGACTGTGATCTTCAAGAAGTTGCCACTAATGTTAAACATTTTGGGAAAGATGAGAAGAACACTGTTTCTGAAGTTTCAGAGATGAACTCAGCAGATGTAAAGCATAAACCCCTCATCCTTGGAGAGCATGTTGGATTTTTTGAGAGTGCAAATACTGGTTTCACAGAGAAATGGGATGATGACCTAAAGAACAAATGTATTTTATTTGACCAGAAGAATATGAAAACTTATAGTAGGGGGAAAAGAGGTAGAACTGTTAGTGAGAGAAGTGAAGTGTCCTCTACATCCTTTCAAAATAGTTTAGAATCCATCAAGGATGATACGCAAGGGCTTATGAACCAACTTTTGGGTGAAGTACCGACAACTGAGTTAATGGAGAAGTTAGATACCTCACTCTCAGGAGAGCATGCTGCCATAAAACAGGTTATGGAAGATAAATTGATCGTGGATGCCTCATTTAACTACATGAATAGTGAACTTGCATCTAAGGACTGCAAGGAGAGAAGCAAAATGACGAATTTGGAAAATAATCTATGTGAAATTAGTTTTGTGAATGATGCTTCTGTGCCAGATGTCCCTAAAGACCACAAAGACCATAAATATGGGGGAAAGCTTCATATGAACCATATCACAGGACAGTATACATCTCATGTAAATGACGAGCTTGATAAACCTGCATCTTATGGTAATGGTATGACTACAACTAATTTATCTGGATGTACCAACCAGAGAATATTTTGGGAATAATTTCCTTATATTTTCTGACTTACACGATTCCTACTTATAGGAATTACAATAAATCTAAACTAGGAAAAAGATTAACTCATTAGTTACTTAATAAAGATACATTCCTAATTTATAATCATTGACTAATTACTGCCTAATTTACAGCTATACAATCTTGGTAATTACTGCTATACAATTTTGGTAACTATACAATTTTGGTAATTGCTTCTATATCTTTCTGATTTTCCAACACTCCCCCTCAAGCTGGCTTGAAGATATCTTCCATAGTCAGCTTGCCCATTAAAACATCAAATTGCTTCTTGTGCAGTCCCTTAGTAAATACATCAGCAATCTGTTCGGCAGTTGAGATGTATGGCATACAAATCAGCCCACTGTCATGTTTTTCCTTGATGAAGTGTTTGTCCACTTCTACATGCTTTGTTCTGTTATGAAGAACCGGATTGTGGGCGATTGAAATTGCTGCCTTGTTATCGCAGTATAACTTCATGGGCAGTAAATCTGAAGCCTTCAACTCTACTAACAATCTTTTAATCCACATAACTTCACAAATACCATTAGCCACAGCTCTAAATTCAGCCTCTGCACTACTTCTAGCAACCACATTTTGTTTTTTACTTCGCCAAGTGACAAGGTTTCCTCCAACAAAGGAACAATATCCAGATGTTGATCTCCTATCTGTTATACTCCCAGCCCAGTCTGCATCAGTGTAGGCTTCAATTTGTAGATGTCCATGTTTTTTAAAAAGTAGACCTTTTCCAGGAGTCCCCTTCAAATATCTTAGAATTTTGTAAACTGCTTCAAAATGCTCCGGTCCAGGGGAATGCATGAACTGACTAATCATACTTACTGAAAATGCTATATCCGGTCGTGTATGAGACAGATAAATCAACCTTCCAACAAGTCGTTGATATTGTTCCTTTTTCACTACATTTTCAGTCTTAGCAGGTTGTAATTTTGTGTTGGGTTCTATTGGTGTTTCAGCTGTTTTACAGCCAAGCATACCTGTTTCTTGAAGCAAGTCTAGTACATACTTGCGTTGATTGACAAATATACCTTCCTTAGACCTAGCAAACTCCATTCCAAGGAAATACTTCAATGCACCCAAGTCTTTGATCTCAAATTCATCAGCAAGCCTTTCTTTTAGTCTTTTCAGTTCAGCACTATCATCACCTGTCAGGTTAATATCATCCACATAAACAATCAAAATAGCAATTTTACCTTCTTTTGAGTGTTTATAAAACATGGTATGATTTGCTTGACTTTGACAATATC
>QGSO01000142.1:1661127-1756127 GCA_011037825.1 Carya cathayensis | reverse complement strand
CCTTGGTCGTGGTGGTATGCTCCCTCTATGTCTAAGGTTTGACCCCTTGGGTGCAAACAATTTCTAGGGGTTGCGTCCCATTGATGAAAAGCCGATGATTTATCTAATCCATATGATGTTGACAAAAACCATGGCTTTTAGCAAGTCATGATATGGTGCTATATTTTCTAATGGTTTTTTTTTTTTTTGGCAGGATCAGTCACACTGTACCAGTACCGGATTTAGTACCGTTGAGAATAAAGAGAAGCCTATGATTTTGAAGGAACTTAGAAAACTATGGGAAAAGCTTGAGCCTAATCTTCCATGGGAAAAGGGGGAGTATAATGAAGCAAACACATTGTTGGTCGATGATTCACCGTACAAGGCTTTACTTAATCCAGTGAGCTAATCAACCCCACTGTCACTTGGGAAATATGGCCTGTTTTTGACATTCTGGATTATACTCCAATAATGATATACTTTTTCATCTTTGCATCTTCTTGTTGCCATAGGTGAACACAGCAATATTTCCACATACATATCAATATTGGAATGTTGAAGATATGTCGTTAGGTGAGACACTTTGGGTTAATGGAAAGTGAAAGTTCTCTGTCCTAATATATATCTCTTCTCCAGTCACTTAACAAAAAATTATAAATGAATCACTTCGTATTGTTGCTGATTTTTAATCCCAACCTGTGTTCTTTACGTTTTTGCCAATGGAACTTGTTATACTGTTGGCTATGTAATTCGAACTGCAGGTATGTCATTTTGGTAATTTTGGAATTTAAAGTGTTGCACCATCTTACTTTTGCTCTGATTATTTTACAATAAGCCACAATTTTTGCACTTGCTTTCACCACAGGACCTGGCGGTGATCTTCGAGTTTATATGGAAGGGTTAGCTATGGCCAAGAATGTTCAGAAATATGTTGAGGAGAATCCATTTGGTCAACGTGCCATTACGGAATCAAACCTATCATGGGGTTTCTACCGTAAGGTTATTGAGATCGTCAACGCACACCCACCTCAAGATGATTCCAATACTACCAATGCACACCAACGTCAAGATGATGTCAATACATGATGCTTTGCTTACCGGTAGTGATGCACTTCATATAATCACTCACCCAAGACTGAAAGTTCCAAATTGAATTTTGTTCAAATCAACACAAGTGGAGAGTACTCATAGGGATGGTTGAGATGCTGGTGGGTGTTCTTCAAATGTGAATGGATTTTGTATGATAACCTTACATACTTCAACCTAGTTCTACTGTAAGTGGTTCCCTCCCACCTTGATATTAAGGGCCTTTTGTATCGTGACCCTTGACTTTTTGTTGTTCCCTAACCACATAACGTTTCAAGATTATTGTAGTAAAAATCATCAGAAGACTTTCTTTTGTTCTGTTCAGCTTTAGCTGTAACATGATGTACCAACAACCATAGGACAGTATTCAGAAAGAAAATTCTTTTTGATATGCAGTTTTTTGGTTCATGTGACAATTGGCGTTGCAATGTATCTTAAAGTTGAGTTTATTCCTTGTATCTTTTTCAGTAGGAAACATGAGTAGGATCATATGTAATAATTTAAGTGATTTCTATGTAATATTACTGTAGTGAGACTTGAACCCCAAGCATGGAGCGAGGTAAAGGGTTCTTTTAATATTAATTTGTTTCGTACTTCTCCAATTACTTTGTTCAATCTGTATCATTTCACTTTCTCCAACTTCTGTCACAGGAATCTGGTGGTCGGTCGTCAGAATCTGGTCGTTGACAGCCACCGTTAATTTTTTAAAAATAAAAAAATAATTATAAAGTTTGATTCTGTGTGGGTTATATTTTAGTTACGATGAAAAAGTTAATGTGATAGTTCTTGTTTGGAAGGTGTAAAAATCCATTTGACATGATCCTGATTTTATATTTTTTTCATTTAATTATAAGGAATAGAAGTTAGTTACACTAGGGTATATACAGAATATCTCAGAATTCTCTAAATGATAGTAAAATAGTTTGTGAATAGTAATGAAATAATTTGAGTTAAGATGTTTTAATAGGTTTTGACAAAAGAAAAAGAAAAAATTGAATAAAAATATTATAAAGTTAAAATTTTGTTTGAATATAATTTATTAACATTATTTTTGTTTCAAAGTTTAAAAAAGTTGTCTTGATTTTTGTATTTTTTTGAGGTTTTTAAAAATTGTAATGATTAGGTAATTATTGGATGAAAAATTTAAATATTTAAAATTAAAAAGTATATTGTATTTGAGTGATGTTTGGGAAAAAAATTGTGAGAATTGTGAGAATTTCTCATTTTATTTCATTTACCAAGCATAGCCTAAATTTCTCTCTATTGTGGCAAGTCAGATGTGGGTGTGATTTTGAAGCAATTATTTCAAAAGATTTTTAATTATAAAGGATCAAAACATCATTTTGTGGGTCTGTTTCCAAGAGTTAGAATAGCAATATGTGGTGTAGAGGTCTTAAAAATAACAGTGTATGGTGTGGATACCTTAGAATAGCAGTACTCAAACGACTTTTTCAAATTGATCTCATTTGTTTATTTCATTTTTTTTTATCTAGATTATTCCAAGAAGTTGTGCTATTTCCTTGCATTTTCAATACTAGTATAGTAAAAGTCTATTTTGTTTTAAGATTTCCTTGAAGTTATTAAATATTGTGAGACTAATTTTGTTTTGATACTTTAACGGGGGGAAAATAATAGATGATGGATCATCAAATTTAAATTTAAAAACAATACAAATAGGTGGTCGTTGTTGCAATAGTAACAAAACAAAAGACTCAAAAAGCAATTTGGAAGGAGAGATTTGAGCAAGTGATTGAGAGACTTAAGAGATATAGAGAGATTGGAGAGAACAAGAAACTCGACAGAAGAAGATGATCGATATCCATAGTGTCGACCCTAGATGACATGGATCGGATCAGGTATGAATCATTTTTCAGTGCAGACAACTCCCTCTCCTAGCTCTACACTCAGGTGATGGAAGCCTCACTCGCACTTAAATGTTTACGGTCGTGTCGGATGGATGAATCAAAGGTTACCTTGAGGTAACACCAAAATCTGAATGGTTGGAATATGAAAATCAAGACTAACTCAAACTAGCACTCAATTCTTGAAAATTGGTTGAGAAATTCTTATTCAAAATAGCATAATAATCGAATACAATGCAAACCCAAAATTAAGTACTAGGTTTCGGCTAGCCCTCCCCCACTTCTTTTAAGATCACAATCCCAAAACAAATCAAACTCCCAAAATTAAGGAAAACAAGCCCAACAAACTCTTAAGATTAAGGAAACAAATTTACTAATTAACAAATCCATAAAATCCCTAATTTAAGAAGCAACAACTCGGTCAACTTTCTCCAAATGGTCTCATCCCCTGAATTCAAGGGATCTATCTCATCTCCTACAATCAAGGGTTTTCCTTATCCCCCAAAATTAAGAGATTTGGCTTCGAACTCGATCTCATCTAGGTGGCAAGCAGCTGGTCTTTCGTGGTCGTGCCTTGCATGCCCAAGGCTCCCTCATCCAAGCCATGCAAGCAACCTAAAGCTACCCTCCTAGCCTCAGCACGCCTAGCTCTTCTAATGGTATTGCGGATGAACCTTCTTGCATCTCCATCACCAGGCCATGAACCACCACAATTTCTCCTTCCAAGCCAGCAAACGCCATAGTCTTGTACGTACTACTCTTCTTCATCTTTATTTTCACATATTATTCTGATTTCAATGGCAAAGAAGAGGATTCTCGTAGCGTCGACCCTGGACGACGTGGATTGGACTAGGTACACTGTAACAATGAAAAACAATATTCAATCTGGAAAATGGAAATGATAACCACTCTTTTCAAGGGGAGCTCCTCCACATGAATAGTGAATGGTAGAATCTTCTGGATATTCCCCAAATTCCCCCCACAGAACGTATATAACTGCTAAAGGAGAAAGTACTAAAATATCGTTATTACAACTAAGTCCACGAGCCAGATAGAAAGTAGATCTAAGACTCATTAAATAAAGGAAACAATAAAATAAAGAAGCCTGAAGCCTTTCATTATCCAAAATTCTTGACCACAAATGTGTTTGTTGCTAAGGGCTCATACTTTTATCTGTCTTCCCTTTACCACAGACCCAACATCCTTTTAAGCCCATCAAGCCCATAACTTGTCTTTAGTTCTCAACTAGCTCCTCTCTTCAAACAAACACACTTTGAGCTCTCCAAGTCTTCCCCTTGTCGGTGTGTAACAACTCCTTCCCCCATCAAAAGATTTTGCCCACAAGGTGGGGAAATCTAAGCACAACTAGTGGTACTGCTCCCATGAAGCATCCTTCGCCAGTTGACCCTTCCATCAGACCAAGACTCTAATAAAGGCTTCTTCTTTACCTTCCTCATCCTTCGGTTAAGTACTTCTTCCGGTTCAAGTTTCATAACACCACGAGCATCCACAGGTGGTAGCTTGCCTATAGGGTTTATGTGCTAACCCAATTTATGTTTCAACTGAGAGATGTGGAAAACATCGTGGATCCAAGCAGTCTTTGGTAGCCTTAGGCGATCCGCTACCTCCCCGATCTGTTGCGCCATCTGAAAAGGGCCATAAAAAGAGGGGAAAGCTTGATGCTTTGCCGATGGTTGATGGAAGATTTCCTAAAGGGCTGAACTCGCAAATAGACCCAATCAGCTATTTGGTAGTGTACTTCCTTCCTTTTCTTGTCAACTTATTTTTTCATTCTCACCTTGGCTCTAGCCATATTTTGTTTCAACAGGTTCTATAGTTGATTTTGTAGGGTAAGTTCCACTTCCTTAACCCTAGCTGTTCCAGAAACATACCTTAACAATCTAGGAAGTTTGCATGCATATAGTGCCTCAAAAGGTGTAACTTTCATTGATGCATGTTGGCTTAAGTTATAACACCATTTAGCTAAGGCTATCCACTGTGACCAGTTCCTAGGTCTATCCCCCACATAGCTCCTTAGGTAATTTTCGACCCATTTGCTCACTACCTTTGTCTAGCCATCTGTTTGGAGATGGTAGGCAGTGCTAAATGACAACTAAACTCCCTGTAAAGAGAAGAGCTCATTCCAAAATTTACTTGTGAATATAGGGTCCTTATTTGAGACAATGGAATTGGGCATTCCATGTGGTTTGAATATATGTTTTAGAAATAGTTGAGCTACCACCTTTGCTGTGTAAGGAAGAGAGATGCACACAAAATGTGCATATCGATTGTAACCCACAGAGAGTTGAACCCACCTGAAGTAGGCAATCCTTCAACAAAGTCCATTGTGATATCTGCCCAGGGTCATGAGGGTATGGGGTATGGGTTGGAGCAAACTACTGGGGAGTGTATCATCCACCTTTACCACCTGGCAAGTGTCACATCCCTTGAAGAAATTCTTAACATCAGATTTCCTATTTAAAGCAACGCCGTCGTTTAACTTATGAATAAAAATAAACACAAATGCAAAACAACGTCGTTTTGCATCTGTGTTAATTAAAAAAAAAAAGTCGAATCGAAGTTCGGAGTTTGGAGTCTCATGGGACTCTGAACTCCGACTCCGACCCCTTTGGCATTTTCGGAGTGGCTTTGATTCCTACTCTGAATTCCTACCACTCTGACTCCGTTGGAGTAGAAATCGAAACGGAGTTTGGATGGAATCGAAATTCTTAAAATTTTGCACAACCCTAGCTGAACTTGCCTCTCAAGAAGAGGTAAGGAAAATGGAGCCTACCTCGGGCTCCATTCCCTCGACCATCTTAGGTTGTGTGACTCTCGTGCTCCCTAACAACCTGGAGTTGAGCAAAGGTTGGGTTTTATATCCTTTTCACAGTTTAATGCCTCTTTGAGGGGCAAGGGGGCACCTTCTTTGCCCATCATCACAGAGGAGGCAGTGTCATCTTTCCTTATTCGGGAGGACGAGCATGTGGCAAACTCCTTCTGCTTTAAGGGCAAAGGAAAGGGGTAGTCCCCGACCGATCGACTCTGCTATAGTAGGTTCTTCTTAACCCATCAATGAGGGAGGGGCATGTGCCCTTGAGGGTGCATCCTTGCCCCTGCGTGTAGGTGCCTCTAATCCTTGTCTTCTTGGATCTTTCCGAGGCTAAGTGCCCCTTCCTCAAGGTGAAGCATGCCCTAGTCCATCTTGACCCTCGAACGTGCAAGGTTCTCAAGCAATGGATGATTTTTTTCTCGATATAGTGGACAAGTTGAGAGAATTCTTTTCCTTGATAGGCCATTTGTCTGTTTTGGCCCCTACTTTTCTTTCTTGGAATTGGATTCTTATGTGTATGTGAATTTGACAGGGTGTGGATCAGCTAGCCGCCTGGGTCGTCGACGATTGGGACAACTTGGAGGATGAAGTTCGGTCTAGGTGTATGTTTGCCTTTTGGGTGCAGAAAAAGGTTCTGCGTCTATAGTTTGAAAAGGTTGAATTGGAGGTAATCCTCGACTAGGCCGATGGCTACATACGCTTGCTGGAGGGTGACCTGGCCAGTCTTCGTGAAGACTCAACGACCTGAGGGCACCACTGTTTTGGACATGTTTCACCACCAGCCAACCTCAACTGTTAACCTGTGACAAGGAAATATGGTAGCCTAGTGAGCTTGATGCATCTTCCTAGAATTTTCTTAAAGAAGGAAGGACTTACCATATTGTGGGCAAATATCTCACTGTTTCCTTATAAGGGAATATCTCTAGCTATTGATGATGGTTAATGTATTAATCTTATTAAGTGATGCGATTTCATAGTGGCAAGCATACGGTATGCCTGTGGTCTTTCAACTCATTGGGCTTCCCGTATAGGCATTATTCAATATTGTTGGGCTTGTATGATGAGGATAGAAAAGATTCTCCAGCCCACTAAAAAACTCAATAAAAAATATATACATAGCGGTCTTTCTAAAGCTAAATTGCTCAACCAAAATTTAGCTTGAACCTTTACCACGCACATTAAGCAATATTAGGTTGATGAAAATGTGAATAATGTCTTTGTATCTAATATCATGTTCATAATGTTCCTTTGTCAACTATTGTGCAGATATATACAAGAAATATTATTAATATATAAGTTCAGTCCTAAAGATAAATTTAATACGGGTGGCCGTCGTGGGTTGCTCCATCTAAATTATTTTAAGAGTGATGTTATTCATCATTCTAATTCTCATATCCTCTTATCATCCCATGATATGGCTTTAGATGATTAGAGACTAATTAATATATTTGAAATGTGAATCTATCACCTAATGCCACATCCTGGGATGATGAAAGAATGATGAATAGATTTTCTCTTATTTCAATCTCTTGTTTTTATTTTTAGTCTAAATTAAGTGAGTTAGAGAGTTTCGAGGGTATTTTAGGAAATTTAGTCGATGGGCTCAACAAATTTAAGCTATCCCATGGACAAAGGGGTACAACTTGAAAACTGTGATAGTTTGGGGGTACAAGTTGATATTTTCAGTTGTTTTGGTGCAATTTAAAAAGAATGATGGAGCGCAAAATAAAATGTTCCCATGGACTCCTCTAACGGAAATAGTTTTGGTATTTATTTATTACAAGCATGAGTAGAAAGTTCATTATCAAAGGGTGTGGGAGGCTTGATTGCAAAATATCAGCAAAAGTCAATTAGGTCCAAGACCTTGCTTTGACCCCTTAAGATTCATCCTTCCTTGAAAATTAAACAAAACACTCGGGACTAAGGCATGCTTGGATGTTTAGAGTATTTTAGAATTTTATGAATAGTAATTAAATTAATTGAGTGAAAATATTTTATTGGGTTTTGATAAAGGAGAAAAAAAAGAGTTGAAAATAAAATTTATTTTAAAACAAGTATATATTGTATTGGAGTTTGTAAAAATGAATAGATAAAGTTAAAAAGTTGTTTGAATATTATTTTGAATATTATTTTTATTTTGAAGCTTGTAAATGTTATTTTGATTTTTAAGTTTTATTTTGAAGCACGTAAAAGTTGTTTTGAGTTTTGTATTTGAGTAATTAATGGATAATGATTTGATGAAAAAATTCAAAACTTAAAATTAAAAAATGTTTTGTTTTTGAGTCATGTTTAGAAATGAACTTATGAGAAATTTTGAAAATTTTGAGATATGTTTGACAAACATGAAAGTATTTGTATAGTCTTAGCGTGTGTAAATTGTGTGCATTTCCTTTGAAAAAGTGGGCAAGTCTGTGATCCGCATGAGAAACTCACTTTTTAATGCTGGGCTCCATTTTTTTCAAAATGAATATATGAGCTTGTATACCTTAATATTGTATCTAAAATTACTCTTGATTTAATTATTTGTTACTTTTAACAAGAAGCAATCAATATTTCAAGTTGCCCAATTTATGTCGCCAACAAAAATATGATTTCAAACTTTTTGATTAATTTGTCCATGTCTTTAATTATCAATGCTTTAAATTTTGTTTTGATGACCATTCCAATTTAAGTACTGAAATGGAATATTTTAATACTGGTACATTTCGGTGTATCGTTTCAGGATAAACTATATATATTTTTATATGTATATATAAACTGATAATTAATAAAAATAAATATATGTATATATAAGTGTGCATCATGTATGTGTGTCTATATAGAAGAATTGACAATTTATAAAATGAGTATATGAAAACATTAAAAAAGTATAGATATTAGTGTCAAAAGATAATGTAAAAATTACAAAATTGAGTTGAGACAAAAGAAGAAGAAGAAGAAGAAGAAGAAGAAGAAGAAGAACATAGAGATTGTAAAATATAATGATATTTTGAAAAAAGAATGATGGAACATATTTAAAGTTACAAAAAATTCAAATTATATAAATACTTTGTAGATTTTAGAATTAATTAAATATCATCTAGATTTAAAAGTTTACAAAAATGTCGTCCAAACTTAAGAAAATTACAAAATTGATATTAAAACAGTTTGGAACAAAATAGGGTCTAGAATGTCAGTTTTGGCCAGAATAGCCAAAATTTAAAAAGGAATGGCTTAAATAGGTTGAAATTTGGAATGAAACAAAACGAAGAAGTATAGTATACTGGGTACCATACTGGAATTGAAAATTTTGGCCGAAATAGCTAAAACGGAACGAGATTGAAAACTATGTTAATTACTATATTGGTAATATTATATACATATTCACATTAACTGGCCCAAATATCTATATAGTCCTACAATTAGTTTTGACAGCCTTAGAAAGTCTTGATAACTATAAGGAGAATTATCCACATAGACATGAGGCAAAGAGAGCTAGCCCGGAAGGCACCAAAAAGGGGCATGGTTAAAGCTAATTTTGATGCTGCAGTTGATGACAAAAATCTACGGACAGGGATTGGAATCATAATAAGAGACTATGAAGGACAGATCCTGGCAGCTTGCAGTGAGCAGCAAAAATGGACAAATCAACATATTCTAGTAGAGTGCATGACCATGTGGAGAGCTGTGGTATTATGTTTAGAGCTGGGATTCAGTAGAGTGGTTCTTGAAGGAGATGCACAAGTGGTAATCAAAGCGGTCGAAACTAAAGAGAAAAATCTAGCATGGTATGAACAAATCATAAAAGACCTTAAGAGAGTTATCAAGCTGATTCAAAGTGGTAACTCTCCTATCCAAGTTGATTCAAAGTGTAAGGATATAGCTTCTTTAGCTAAAACATGTGCTATCTCATTTGATTTTCTATACACGAACTTAACATTCCATCCATCCCTTGCATTCAACAACTTCTTTGCATCTTCAATAACACTTCCATAGAAAAATAAGTCTTCTTTCCCATCATTGACTACATTCACAATAACTTGAGCATCACCTTTAAATAATACATTGCTAAAGTTAAGATCCTTGCATACTTCCATAGCTTTCCACAAAGCATAACTCTCAGCCACAATAGGGTGTACAGATCTACCTTGGCCTTCCCCACTTTGAATTCCTCATTTCTTCATTACTACCTGGTCTCTACCTTGAGTTCTACTAAGCCAATTGGAATGCTTTTAGTTCATCCCTTGCTAATCTTACCACTTGACTTGGACTTTTAAAGATTCCTTCAAAAATAAATTCATTTCTTTTTAGCCAAAGGCTTCTTATCATCATGGCTATCTCTTCTGTTTCTGACTTGCTCACCTGCTCCATCAATCTCTCCCATAGGGCTAATAAGTCAATTTCATTTGATCTCCATTTATGTACCATGTTCATAGACTCAGACCATTCATCAGCTACTGCAAGACAATGCCACAAGACATGCATTGTTGTCTCCTCTTCACTTTTGCATATTGGACACTTGGGGTTTTCTGCTATATTTCTAAGAACCGGATTATTCCTTGAAGCTAACAACTCCTTTGCAGCTTTCTACATAAAAAGTTTAACTTTTCCTCGGATTTTTAACTCCCAAATGCCCTTCCATCGGTTATCCCCTTCTCTTCCCCTGGAACATTCACCCTTGGTTGCCTATTTACTACTTAATTCTAACTTATATGCACTTCTAACAATAAAAAGGCCTTTCTTTGTATTGCCCCAAACCAGTTTATCCTCATTGTCCATTTTGCTAATTGGGATAGTGCATATATGGTATACGTCATTCTTGTTAAAATTTCTTTTAATCAACTGCTTGTTCCATTCCCCATAACAAATTAGATCATAGACTTTTGCTTCCTTATCCAAAATCGAAATTAGGGATTGAATGCTAAAAGTTGAAAAAGTTGATGATCATTTCTGACCCCATATCATGATGCTTCTACCATTCCCAACCCTCCATCTTAACCCTTCTTTCAAAAATTATCTGCACCCCATACACTTCTCCATATGAAATAAGGCTTGTGTCCCAATTTTGCTTCCAACAAAGAAACAGATTTGAAGTATTTCACCTTGAAAATCTTATGATGGGTTCTAAGGTGGACATAGTCTTAAAAATCCCTTGAAAGTTTCAAATGGGGGCAATCACAAGATCAAGAGCTAAGAAGAGTAAGGAAGTAATGTAAGGATTGGTACAATCCACTTGGGATATGTCTAGCAAGAGCCCAACATTCAAGATAGGCTTGAAGGATGAAGATCCAATTTTGATTCATTTGATACAAGTTATGGAAGAGGGCAACAACATGACTTAAAAGCATTGGGCACTTGAAGATTTTCAACTTATTTAATTAATTTAGATGACTTATTTTATTAGTTTAAAATAATTGGGTTTATTATGAAAAGGACTTAATGGCATGTTGGAAAAGCTATTATTTTGTTGAGCCAGGTTTCAAAAGTGGTACTATAGCCGAGTTATTGTTGCGCGGTACTGTAGTCGCGACACAATTCACTCAGGGGCATTTTTGGAAGATGGAGCTTTCTTTTACCTAGGGTTTTGTGAGGTTTTAGTTTAAATACTCTTTATTGCCTCATTTTGAAGACAATACGAAAGTTTATGAAAATTGATAAATTTTATTCATTGTGAGTTGAGTTTATCTCCTCTTGTTCTTTATTGAATGTTTGAACTTATCAAAAGTAAATCACAACCTTTGTGGTGCTCCTCCTTTGAAATCTGGGTTCTTGAGACAAGTTATTCAACGATTCTAGATTTTAATATAATTTAGGTTCCTGAAACGAGTTCTTTAATGGGTCTAGATTCTTCCATCCAATTGACTTAATTTTGGTTTTCTTAGGTAAATTTTCAAATTGATTGTGGCTTCAAGGGATTCCAATTCCCGCAAGTTAATATCATCTTAGCTACCATGCTCCTCAATTTCTATAAGAATTTCCATTCCTGTTTGGCCTACAAAGCCATGTTGAAACTCTCTAAATCTTTGAACCCAAGCCCACCTCTCCCTTTAGGCTTCCCTATCTTCTCCTAATTGCACCACTACACACTGTTGCTTTTACGTTGATTGCCCCACTAGAATTTTTCCAACATTGATTTCAACTCTTTGCAAAGGTTTTTTAGGAGCTTAAACACACTTATAGTGTAAGTTGGGACTGCTTGGAAATACTGCCTTAATCAACACCTCCTTGCCTGCAGCTGATAGAAAGGTGTTTTTCTAGTTATTAATCTTCTTCTAGACCCTTTCTTTTATGCCTCTGAATGTATTATACTTGGATTTCCCAACTATAGAAGGTAACCCCAAGTACTTTTCATAGCTACCTCTCATGACTGCTCCCCTTAACTCCATGATCTTCCCTTTATCCTCGTCCCTCAAGTTTGAGCTAAAGAACACTTGTTCAAAAATTGACTAGAAGCTCTTTCATACTTCAATAGCAATTCTTGTAATTTTACCCATTTCTCCACCCTTGCTCTTCCCCAACCAATATTCAATCATCAACAAATAGCAAGTGATTTACATGAGTTCTACCCCTTGCAAGTGTCACACCCCTTATTCTCCCCTTAGCATCTGAATGATTCAATAGTGAGCTAAGATCCTCAACACACAAAATGAATAAGTAAGGAGACAAAGGGTCACCTTGTCTCAAACCTCTCGAGGGATAAATCCTTGTCCCAGGTCTACCATTTACTAAAACAAAATAACTCACTATTGAAACACATTTCATTATTAACTCAGTCCACTTTCTGCAGAAATCCAACTTTCCTATAACTGTCTCTAGAGAGGACCATTTAGTCCTGTCATAAGCTTTGGACATATCGAGCTTGATAGCCATATTCCCCCACTTTGCCTTTCTTCCTTGCTTTCATTGTATGTAACACCTCATAAGCCACCATTATATTATCAATTATCAACTATCAACCTCCCTGGTATAAAAGCACTTTAGTTGGGAGAAATGACTTCATTTAGTATCTTTTTGAATCTGTTGGCCAATACTTTTGACATGATCTTATAGGCTATCTTATAGGCTATGTTGCATAAACTAACTGGCCTGAAATCACTTGCCAACCTTAGTTCCTTTACTTTAGGGATGAGTGCAATATACATATAATTCATGATAGGGCTTAGGGAATTACCACTAAGCCATGACAATACAACATTGCAGACTTCATCATCAACTACATGCCAATGTTTTTGATAAAAACATGCCCCAAAATCATCTGGTCCAAATGATTTCAGGGGAGCCATTTGACTTATTGCATCCTCAACCTCAGCTCTATTAGAAGGCTTAGTTAAACTATCATTTATCCCTCTTGACACACATGGTACCACCTTTCTCAAATAAAATTAATATCATCTTTACTAGGCAATGAGGAGGTAAACAATTTATGAAAATATTCTTTAAAAACCCTTGCTATCTCATCTGGACTAGTCAACCTTTCATTCTGGTCATCAAATACCTACTTAATACACTTCTTTTTCCTTCTTTGATTGGCACAACTATGGAAAAATTTAGTGTTTTGATCCCCTAGCTGATACCAATCCATCTTGGCTCTTTGCCTCCACTTCAAATCCTCATTCTCAAGGTAGACCCCTATCTCTTCTTGTAACCTTCCTTTTTTTTTTTTAATCTCTTCAATGTTATGACTCACTTCATTCTCTTGTAATTGATTTAATAATTTTGTTTTTACCTTTATAACTTTCACCTTATCCATCTCAACCTATTTACTCCATCTCAGTAAGTCTCCCTTGCTACCTTCCAACAAACTTGCAATGTCATAGGTGTAACCTAATCTGCTAGTCACTTATGCCAAACACTTCTAATTACTTCCTCACAATCTTCCTCGAGAGACTAGTTGGTCTCATATCTAAATATCCTCTTTCTCCTCCATTCTATTACAGGTCTTTGGTTCATGCATAGTAATAGAGGCCTATGGTCTAAGCACATAGTAGTTAGCACCTCTACCCAGCCTTCTTTAAAAATTTCCTTCCACTTTAGGTTAGCCACTACCCTTTCAAGTTTCTCTTTGGTAAATGTCTCATCCTCATGCTTGTTACTCCAAATGAACTTATCTTCTATCCACCCCAAATCAAACAAATCTCCCATCTCCAATGCTTCTTTGAATCGTGCCATTTGTTTTTCTTGTCATTTTGTTCCTCCCCTCTTCTCATCATGTGTCAAAATTTAATCAGTCACCCACCACACACCAACCATCATTTAGTGCAGGTTTCAGTGATGCCAATAGCTTCCATGACTCTTCCCCCAGGCTAGAATCAGGCTGCCCATAACACCCTATCAACAACAATCATCTCTCCTTGCCTTCTTCATTTGTAACCCAAGCACTTATGTGTCTATTTGACTAGTTCAGTATTTCCACTTCCATTGACTGATCCCATAGTTACATTAAGCCCCCTTTCCTTTCTTCTAGTTCAACCACAAAGCAACCTTCACTCCTCAATCTTTTTTTTATTTTTTCACTTTTGCCACTCCTCAATTTAGTCTCCATCAGAAAAATAACATATGGCTTCTTCTCACTTGCCAATTGGCAAGGGTCTTGAATTTGAGAGTTGCCAACCTCTCGGCAGTTCCAACTTGGTGTTTCCATTATGATTGGTGGGGCTGTTCAATAGCCTCTACCATTAATAGTGATTTCCCCCCCACCACCTCACAACAAAATCCTTTTACTCTTTTTACTATCCCTCTCATCCTCCTTCCCTTCCCCAAGCTCAATACTTAGCCTTGTACTTAATGATAGATTCTATATTGTTGATTCTTAATGCAATGAAAAACTGGCTTTGTTAAAAAGAAAAAGAAAAAAAGTATACTATAATTATGAACAAAAATTATATGTGTAGTCACTTTTGTGTACTTTTTGTGCACTTTACTAATGTAATTGGTTTCATAACTTTTTCTTAATATAAAATAACAACTTTAGCCAATCACATCAGTGGATGAGTGTGCAAGAAATACGTAAAGTAAGTAAGTTTATATAACATAACTCAATTATGAAAGGGCGTTTCAATAATGTTCACGTGATGAATGATTATTTGGATCACGGTGCATGCTTGTGAAAGACATTAAAAGAGTACTAACAGTCATGAAGAAAATTACCAGTTTGTTCGTACATATTATATATATATATATATATATATTATAATTTTAATTTTTTAATTTTTAAGTTTTTTAATTTTTATTTTTTTATGATTCTCACCAGCTAGGCTTTAATTAATAACTATTGTATCCACAGATAGCTATATATTCTCTCTCATCATGACCATTTATTGTAATTATTTAAAACCTCCCATGCAACTTATCTTAGTGTCTATACACATGATCACGAACATTGGTGGGGAAGAGCTGTTTTTGTTTTTATTTTTATTTTGGGGGAAAAAGTAAGGCATAATGCGCCAATGAAGGAGGAACGTACATGGGTTAGGATCGATGATTGGTATAGGCCTAGGTTAGTTGGCCTTGCCTATTAATTTTCATACATACCACATGTGACTTCCCTCCCATGTTTATATAATGGATGTGGGGTTTCATTCCTTTCCCTCAATCATCATCCTAATTCTGTCTCAATGTATATATATCACTATCACCTTTTACAGATCTTATGGATAACTGCATGCCGTCTATATATTTATATGAATCAAGTCATTCATGCATGTACGGGTAATTATTAGCCTTTTAACTCTATTTTATTATTAATGATTTTCATAAATTATACATGAGGATACTTGGAGAGTGGTAAATTAAGTTGCATGCATGCAATTCATCAACATTCATTTTTAAAGTATTAAAATAGTTTATTATTATAAAAATATATTTCTTATTTTGAAAAACATTTATTAAATCTTTTTTAATTTTAAAAATTGAATTGAGATAAAATGGGCCAAGTGTTATCATTAATGGTTATTGGGAATAAAGTCAATAGGTAGGAATCAAGCCCAAGAATAAGACAGAATAAGTCTAGAGATACATGTGAAAGGAAAGGGTTTTATTTTTATAAGGTAAGGGTGACTTAATTATTCGAAGAATAGGCCTCTATAAAAGGAGGGAGTTTCCTCAAATTTGTTAAGACTCCATTACGCATGATGAATCCTTAAAGCTCCTCTCTCTTTAGAAGCAAATAATCTTCTTCAACTTCTCGATCCTCTAAAAATTACTCTATTATATTGAGAGTTATGTAAGAACATAAGAGACTGTATAATCACATACATAGTATATTTTGCCCCCAAACGATCCGTGGATATATGCTTTTATGCCAAACCACGTAAATTTGTAATTAATTAATAATTATAACTTTTTTACAACTTAATTTATAATTAATTAATATGATTGTATCACTCCATTTAAAAAAATTAATTTCCCTAATTACCCTATATTTAAAATAGAATAGTAATTTTGATTTGATGCAGATTCAATATGTAGGGCAATCATTTTATCCTACAAACAAGAGAAAGAATTAATATAATCATAAATATTCAAATATGTTTAATTAAAACAGATTAAAATACTTACATAATTTTCACAGGTATCGGGATGAGTCCACTCTCCATTACAATCAGTATGTGATGCAACATATAATTTTGTCAAATCATAATTGGTATCTGACTCGTACTACAAGAGACATTTGTTGAGATATAGTCGTTAGAATAACTCCAAATAACAAACTATATACAATTAAAAAAAAAACAGCATTACAAATTTCTTATAGAGGTGATGGAAAGATTTTGAGCCTACATGATGATGAATTTTAAACTTCGATCTATTTGATTTGTTTATAGAACTTCACTCGTGCATAGAAGTTGAGAATATTAGAAAGCAAAAATTATAAATAATACAAGTAAAAAAAAATTTAGTTAATTTTCCTTATATGATGGATCCTAAAACATATCACAAAATTTTTCCCAATTAGAAGGTTGGACATCCTGAAAAGAATGTTGTCCTGCATCTTAATTGTTTTCAAAATTATTATAACGCTGATGAAATCTCTTCTTATATTTATGAAATGCATTATACATAAACTCATCGACAGTCTTATGCTCCCCTCTCCGACCAGAATTTAGTTTGAAGTTATCCTTGAAAAAATATATACACAAAGATATTATCACTCAGAATATTCTAAATTTTACATACATATTAAATTATATTAATATAAATAAATTATTTAAACATTATCAAACAAAGCTTCTAGATAAGCTTTTACATCTCGGAGACTTTCTACCATAGACTTGTAGCCAAAGGTGCATAAGTTAGTGTAAGAGTACCCCTCATGTGATGCAATCCAAACTGCTAGTTATCCTTCGCCTTTGGTATGTTCGTCAAAAATGTTAAATTTAATCTTAACTACTTTACGATATTTTTCCAACGTCACACCTCCAGTAGTGCCTCGACCTTGACGAGATTGTACTGTTAACTCTTTAAAATATAATATTCGTTGTAGAAACAACATAAATGATGGTTAGAAATGATGTAATATGTATGAATGACTTTAATTGAAACAAAATAACTATGTGATTTTTACCTTGTTCTCTAGATTCAATATCTAGTGGTGAGTCAAATGGAGAGTTGGGAATAGGTGGAGATGGGTTGTAACCTTCCTTCTTCTTCGGTGTCATAATTTTGAAACGTTGATACATTAATTACATAAAAAGATTTATCATAAAGTGTAATGTTAACACAAAACCAGTCAATCATCTGTATTAGTTTCATTTGACCATTTGCCCTCATGATGTGTAGATATTTCAGATGACTCGACATTTTGCTTAATTGTTGCATTAACAATTTCAGCCTTAATATCTTTCATAGGTAATGGAACTATCTCATATTGACTTAAATCCACAAACAAATTAAAGACAGGTTTACTCTCTTGGTATGCTTCTTGAGTAGAGTGATCATTTTGTTCTTCATCTTGTCCTTCCGCCTCAGGAATAATATCATATTTATTTCTTGGAGAAAACTTTTGTACTACTCGCCATTGATTTTCTAACCCAGGATTATTTAAGTAGAATACTTGAGATTTTTGGGAAACCAAAATAAAAGGATTACATTCATACCAATTTTTTGATGTATTAATACTAAAAAAATATTAATCATCATGCACTCCCTTTGAGGATTGCTTAAATCTCACCAACCACACTTAAACAAATACACCACAAGCTCTCCCAAATCTCTTATTCCAATTATATCGACATTAACTCCATAGAAATCAATATTTTTTCCGTCATGACTTCCTTCCACTAGAACACCATTATTTTATGTTTTCCTATAGCATTCTTGATCTATTGTGTGATACATACTTTCCTGAAAAATACATGTAAAATATCGAGCAGTGCGTCTCGAGGGACCACGAGCCAATACATACAATTTGTCCGATATATTATTTGGATTACTTACATGCATTTGTACTACCTACATATTAAATAAAGCATAAACAATCAATATATTTTTTTGGTAATTCAAACTCGCATTTGTAATGTCATTACCCATTGTTCAAATCATTTCAGGGAACTCTTCTTCAAGTTTCTAGTTTATATGATTTACTCTCAGTTCTTTGAGCACATTAATATAATCACTGGAATTGAAGATTACCAAATAATTTATATTCTTATAATTTTTTAAGTAAATTAAAATATAATGATAACTTACTTCAAGTGACTCTCTATCTTAGGGCAATTGTTTAGCACATACTACTGAACTTTCTCAAACTCTCTTCCATACAAATCATAATCACGCGTTACACAAAGTATACGCACTTGTTGAAAAAAATACAGAAAAAACTCATTTCGTTGTCTTGCTTGGTCAAAATCAAAGTTTATTTCCGACGATCAAACTTTGTATCAAATTCGTGGAAGTATTTAAAACAAAATGTATGCCACTAATTGTCAATATATGTTTCTGCAATTGATCCTTCTGGTTCCTCGAACCCATAGTCAATTTGAAGACTCACACAAGAAAGCCAAAATCAAGTCAATGGAAAAACCTAGACCCATTTAGGAGCGCGTTTCAAGAACCTAAATTTTATGAAAATCTAGGCCCGTTGAAGAACCTGTCTCAAGAACCCAGATTATAAAGGAGAAACACCACAAAGGTTGTGATTTATTTTTGATAAGTTTAAAAGTTCATTCAAGAACAAGAAGAAATAAACTTAACTCACAATGAATAAAATTCATTAAATTTCATAAACTTGTTACAATGAGGCTACAAAGAGTATTTAAACCAAAACCTAATTAAAACCCTATCCAAAATAAATATCCATTTTTCAAAAATGCCCCTGAGTAAATAGCAAATTATATAAACCCGCGGGAATGGAATCCCTTGAATCCATAGTCAATTTGAGACTCATCCAAGAAAACCAAAATCAAGCCAAATGGAAGATCTAGACCCATTGAGCAATTCGTTTCAAAAACCTAGATTATATGAAAATCTAGACCCGTTTAAAAACCTATCTCAATAACTTAAATTATAAGGAGGAACACCACAAATGTTGTGATTTACTTTTGATAAGTTCAAAATTTCATTCAAAAACAAGAGGAGATAAACTCAACTCACAATGAATAAAATTTATCAGATTTCATAAACTTGTTAAAATGAGGTTACAAAGAGTATTTAAACTTAAAACTCTAGCCAAAATATATCTCCATCTTTCAAAAATGCCCCTAATTGAATAGTACTGCATCTATAGTAATGCAGCTATAGTAACTTTTTGAAACCCTAGTTCAACAAAATAATAACTTTTCCAACATACCCTTAAGTCTTTCTCATAATAAACCCAATTATTCTAAACTAATAAAATAAGTCATTTAAATGAATTAAATAAGTTTAATGCCTTCAGGCTTCAAGTGCCCAAAGTATTTAAGTCATGTTATTGCCCTCTTCTATAACTTGTATCAAATTAATTAAAACTAAATTTTCATCATTCAAGCCCATTTTGAATTCTTGCATTGCCTCGTTGATTTTCTTGGCTCTTGACCTTGTAATTGGCCCATCTGGAACTTGTAAAAGATCTTTAAGACTAGGCCTATCTTGGTGCCCATCATTCCTCCTCTTCTCAAAAGGATTTGATCTCGAATCTCCACCTGGATCAAAGGAAAAATGATCTGAAATATTGAAAGTAGCAGAAATATGATACTTACCTGGAAGATGCACTTAATATAAATTTTCATTAATTTTCTCAAGAATTTGGAAAAGTCCATCCAAGTTACTCCTGCCATCAGCAGTTAAAGGCATTAAATCTAAAGGAGTAAATAGATTAAGACCATAAATAATTTCAAAATGAGAAAAAGAAATAGTAGTATGCATGGTCCTATTAATGACAAATGATACTTCCGCAAATGTGCATGCAACAAGTCAATGAATGACAAATAATACTCCCACAAACGTTCATGCAACATGTCAAAAATCTTCTCTATACTAAATTGACCACTCCAATTATATGCAAATTCAATGAATGGCCAACAATACATCCACCAATGGTCATGCAATATGTTTAAAGTCTTTTTTATACCAAAATGACCCATCAAAACACTTCCATGTGCTCCACGCACAAGCAACTCACGCATAAAACTATTAGGCACAAGAAGTCTATTATTTCTAAACAAGTACGAACATAGTCTATAAAACTTACCAAACGATATTTTTTCAAATATTCTATACACAATAGCAAAGTCAGTGTCCTTATTATATTCAAATCTCAATAACTTTGCATTTAAAATAAAGATAAGGACATACATTCTTGTTAATGCATCAACCAAAAAATTTTCCTTACCTTGTGTGAATTTGATTACATGAGGAAATGTCTTAATGAATTCTACCTACTTGGCATGCATTCTATTCAACTTACCTTGTCCCTTTAAGTGCATCAAGGACTCATGTATGACAAATTCTTTTGGCCAGGTAATGTCGCCAAGTCTCCAATGCTGTCTTCACTAGATTATTCTTATAAGTTGGTTGGTTAAAAATTGCCCCACCTGGCACAAATTCAAGTATTGACACTCTATTTCTCTAATAGGCAACAATCTACTAAATACATTGCGAGGAAACACGACCTTATATCCTTACAACAAAGAGACAACAACACTAGACTAAGATTCATTAAGTTCGTTAGTATTAAAACTCGTCTTAGCATAAAAACTCACTTTTCTCTCATTTTCTTCATTCTCTCTTTTCTTTTCACTCTCTTTTTTCTTTTCACATTCTTTTTTTCTATCACTATCTTTTTCCTTTTCACTCACTTTCTCCCTTTCACGCTCTTTTTCATCATTTTTCTTGAACTCTTGGCTTTATAATTGTTTTTCAATTCATTATTACCTTTTCTTAGAGTCTCAGCCTTAGCCTCATCTTTTTTCTCGCTCATTTTTCTCTCTCTTTTTCGGCTTCAGTATTTCTTTTTTCCTCAATCTCACTTTAACTCTTTCTTTTTAGCATAATCTCACTTTTTAGCTTTGGTTGGACCTGTGTTGGAGTTAAAGGAGAAAATTTGATTTTTTTTTTTATCTTTTTCAAAACTGTACATATTCTTTAACCCATCACGAATCACTCTCCTATCACACTACCACAGCCTCCCCAATAAAAAATGGCCAGCATGCATAGGCACTACATCACAAACCACCTTATCTTTGCATTTACCAATTGAAAAAGAAACTAACACTTATTTGCCCTAACCTCCCCACAATCATTCAACCACTGCAACTTGTATGGTCTAGAATGTTTCAAAGTAGTTAAATTCAATTTCTCAATTAAAATAGTGCTAGCCAAATTAGTACAACTCCTCACATCAATGATCATAATACATACCTTGTTGTTGATGTTGCATTTAGTATGAAAATTGTTCTTTCTCTGCTGCTCTGTGTTATCCATCTTAATTTGTGTATTGAGAGCACGTCTAGTAACAAAAGACTCACCATACCCTTCATTCTCATACTTATGTTCATGTCTCCTCCCATCTCTCTCACCTTACAGATTTCTAATCACTGCACCTCGTTGATCCATCCTATCTCTCAATTTCCCTAACACCAAATTCAGCCGTTCAAACTTTTGTTGCATGGCCTGCAACACAAAGTATGAATTGTCTACAATCCCTATTGGAGATGAGTCACTCTTGTGAGACATTCTAGTGCGCTGCACAAAAGAATATTAGTGGTAAAAACCCCACACACTCTCTTACATGTTTACGTTCGAATAATGGGACTCCACTCGTATTTTACTCTTAATTAGATTTTTTTCGTTAATAATCTCACACTCTCTTATATGTTACCTCAAGAGTTTTCCCGCTCAAGTTTTTTAAGAAATAATTGAACTCAATCAAGACAATACAACCTTATTTTATTCTAACTAGTAACTAGGTCCAAGAAACAAGAACAAGAAATAAGGAAGGCATAAAATGACAGGAGACTCAAAAATATACTTGGGAAAGAGTAATCACAAGACAAGATACGAACTATAATAATATGTATTCAACCCATTTGATGATAAGGCTCAATAATTTTTATTTTTTTTTAAATCTACACTCTTTTTATTCGATTTTTCTTTTAATTTTTCATTTCATTTCTTTTCCTTCCTCACTAATTCAATCACAAACAACAATATTCAATTGTGACAATTAGATAATAGAATTCAAACACACAAAAATTGACAAGGAGATATAAGGGAATCAATGAAACCCTAAGATTATGTAAATTTCGACAACCCTAGGAACAAGGAGATTTCGGCCAACACAAAAAAAAATAAAAAATAAAAAATTCTTAGATAAAGGTGATTTCGACAGCCAGCCACACAAAAGCCCTAATAAACAAGGCAACCCTAATTGAAACAAAGAGAATTTCAGCATCCCCTAGACAATGAGATTGGGCCACCCTTTTTTTTTATAGGTAATGCAAAAATTAAAACATAGAATCACACCTGATTGGAAACCGAGATGTGAATACCAAATGATATGAACCCGCGAGAATGGAATCCCTTAAACCCACAATCAATTTGAAGACTAACCCAAGAAAGTCAAAATCAAGCCAAATGGAAAATCTAGACCCATTGAGGAACTCATTTCAATAACCTAGTTTATATGAAAATCTAAACCTATTAAAGAACCTGTTCCAAGAATCTAAATTATAAAAAGGAATAACGCAAAAGTTATGATTTACTTTTGGTAAGTTCAAAAGTTCATTCAAGAACAAGAGGAGATAAACTCAACTCACAATGAATAAAATTCATCAGATTTCATAAACTTTCATAAACTTCTTAAAATGAGGGTACAAAGATTATTTAAACAAAAATTTAATTAAAACCCTAACCAAAATAAATCTTCATCTTCCAAAAATTCCCCTGAGTGAATAGTATCGCATCTACAGTAATGCGGCTACAGTAACTCAACTACAGTAACTTCTTAAAACCCTAGTCTAACAAAATAATAATTTCCGAACATGCCCTTAAGTCATTCTCATAATAAACTCAATTATTCTAAACTAATAAAATAAGTCATTTAAATGAATTAAACAAGTTGAAAGCCTTTAGGTGCCTAATGTATTTAAGTCATGTTGTTGCCCTCTTTCATAACTTGTATCAAATGACTCAAAACCGGATCTTCATCCTTCAAGCCCATCCTTCAAGTGCCTCCATTCAACAGTGCCATCAAACATCCTAAAATTTCCACACCATCTATGGTCACCGGGTAAAAATCAATGATGACACATGAAACATAGTTTCCTCCCATACTTAAGCCATTCAGATTGGGTATGTTTGTTACAAGTTGAACATGTCATCTTCTCCTTAGTACTCCAATTTAACAAGTTTTTATAAGTGGAAAAATCATTTATTGTTCATAACACAGTAGTATACATATTAAACGAGTTGTTTGTTAATGAATCAAATGTTAGGACCCCATTTTCCCACAAATTTTTCAATTTTGTAATTAATAGTTGTAAGTGTACATCTATATCATTTCCCAGTGATCTCGGACCTAGAATAAGCAAACTCATAATAAAATATTGATTTTTCATACACTTCCATGATGGTAGATAATACAGCATAAATACAATTGGCCAAGTACTATAAATAGTACTTATGTTTTCAAACGGATTAAATCCATCTTTTACCAACCCAAATTGCACATTTCGAGGTTCTTTAGAAAACCATAATATATCATTCAAATGTATCTATACATATAAGGTATCGTGGGAGGGTTTTGAATGACATCATCGCCCCATAACTCCCGGTCAAAATTTCGAACGTATACAATTTCCTTCGACCACCACCATTGTCATCGTCATCACCGCCACCATCGAAGACTCGTTCCTTTCAAGAGGTATAGCCCTTACCTTTGAATAATAGATGATTTATATAGGTTTTGTTTGATTATTTATCAAAAATAGGAAAACTTTGTTTTTCGTCTATGGCCATCATAGATGGTCAGGAATCCACTGTAGGTTGCCAAATGAGTGTTGTGTACTTGTTATTTGTGAACGATTAAAAGGACGCCAATTCTGTGACGCCCCCGACGCCCACGTACGGACACGCGGAAATCAAGGCGTCGAGACGATGACAACACGGGTCACACATCCCATCGCCAAGTGCCAAGTGTGTGTACATGCAATATGTGTACAAATAAACCACGCAGCGGATAATAAATGTCTTACAACTAAGTACCAAAATTTTGTTTAAATACAAACTAGGTTAAACACAACGTAATTAAATATTACAAGTTCAACACTGTTTCAAATACCAATTACATACCATAAAAACAAATAAAGATAATTTTCAACATAAAACTACTCCAAATCAAATACTCTGGCAGAGCCGCCTCCTCGGGCTCAGCCTCCTCCTCAACCTATGCATAAAAAATCTATGGTACCAAAAATGCTACCGCAGGTAAGTAATAATCCAAACAAATCTCAAAATAAAAATACATTTATGCAATAACCAAATGCATGATCATGATGCCATATGCATGTCCCAAAATAATCCACATTTTCTACGCACGCCAAAGTCTCATTTTTGGCCCAAAACATTTCCTTGCCATTATCCCAGATAATGGCCCAAAAATCCAATATCGTCATTTTTTCAAAAAATGACCCATTAACCAAACCATCAGAGCACTGTAGGCGGGAATCGCAGGTGGGATTCTGCCACCATCCCTGCTCACCACCATCCTTACATGTGCACCGTAAGCGAGAATCACAGGCGGGACTCTACCACTATCCCTACGCCGCGTGCAACGTAGGCGGGAATTGCAGACGGGACTCTACCACCATCCCTACACGTGCCTCTGATTCAAATCAATCAATTCAATCGTTCACATATACCAAAAAACATTTCTCGCTTGAAAACTCAGTTTTCAAGTTCCAACATATGTACATGCATGTACTATGCAATGCAAATATCAAGACACAAAATATCCAATAAATCTCAACGTCAACCAAAATATAATTAACTCCATCCTCAAATCCATCCGACCCTCGACTCCTCGGATTCAGTCCGGAATAACCAATTAGTCACAATTTATTGTTAAAGCAAAAATATATTTTAATCTAAAAGAAAGTTTGAAAAATACTTACAGCGCTATATGATAATTTTCGAAGGATCAACGAGCTGCAAACGGCGAAGAAAAAGCAACGTAACAGTGTAAAAACATTGTGGTCGTGGGTTGTAAAATACCCACTTTTGAATGGGGACGAACCAAGACTTGGGATTGATAGGGAATAGTTTATAGGTGTTTATGAAACTAGTGGAAGTGAGGGTTGGCTGTGGGTGGCGGCGAAAGCGGTGGTAGAAGTCCAAAATGGGTAAAACGGCGTTGAACTCATGGGAGCTGCTCCGATGACAGATCGGAGCCGGAAATGGGTGGTTTAAGACGGCAAGAAGTCAGTGATTAAGTGGTAAAGAGATGGTGGCCGGAAGTAGAGCGACAGCGGTGCTGGAGAGAAAATAGGCTGCGGCTTGGAGAAGCTCGTGGCGATTAATGGTGGCTCGGATGGAGGTGAAATTTGGTGGGGATGATCATCGGCCGGAGGGGAAGAAAATTGGGTAGGTGGTGAGATGCACAGTGGCGGCGTTGGGCGGTTCTGGGCGGAGAGAGAAAACGGTGAAAAAAATGAAAGGGGAGAAGGCTATCGCGCGGGAGAGAACAGGGAGGAAGGAGGAGGAAAAAGAAGAAAAAAGAAAAAGAAGAAAAAAGAAAAAGAGAAAAAGAAAAGATGGGGAAAAGAAATGAGGTTCAATCCTCACATCTGGAATCCAACAACTGATCCAACGAAAACAACTTTAAAAGCAATAAAATAAGGAAAATAATTTAAACACAACATACAGCTAAAATATAATAAATAACTAGTAAAACCTAACAACTTAATTTTAAATCCAAGAACAAACTAAAATAAATTAAACAGCAATTTAAACTCAAAACAATAAATAAATCTAATTAAAATCCGATAATTTAAAATAAAAGAATCAATATTTTAATTAAATTAAACTACTCATTCAGTGAAAATATACGTAGAAACGGGGTATCACAAATTCCTTTTGTTTTCATGGCCACTAAGTTGACTCAGCCATGGTTGAGTTTAATCTATATACCATCGAAACAGTTTGAGAGAGGATGATTTAATTATAGCGTCAGGTGAAGATCTCTGACTTTCTGACTCTTACCTGGGAGCATCATAAACATCAATCTTGCTGATCATGAGGTGAATGAGTTGGTTGTTAGTTCAGATGCTCCTCCCTATAATGGGACTAAGAGCATCAAACAAGCAAATCTATCTAGTTTCTTCAAGATCATGAACTTAATCATCGCCAATAGCATTGATCCTTGGCAGCACAAGACGTAAGTTTATGATACACGCCACTTGTGGAGTTCCTATCAATGTAGTGGGTTATATATTTGATAGGATTCGATCAGAGGCCTTGTACATTATGAAGGTTATATTTCCATTTAGAATCTTGATCACACGATTTCTGCTACATGCCGGAGTCCTGCCAAATATTATTGAGTGTATTCAAGAGCCGATGGGACTGATCAACTCCTCCACCCTATCACAAAGCATAGGATACTCGAGACTTCGTCTTTATGGTTCTATTCCAAACCCAATCGATACTCAGAGAGATGCACACCTGAAAAATCAGGGATTATCGACCGGTGAGACATCCACTCAAGCCGAGGCATTGCGCACAACTACTCGTAAGGAGATGGAAGATATAGTGCGTGCAAAGATCAGCGGAAAGACATAGCGGTGATTGATGCAATGCGTACGGAAATCTGTAGTGCCATATTTGACTTACATATAGAGATTAATACTAGCATTTTTGACTTACATACAGAGATTAATGTCATGTTTGTGACTTAGGTCATAATTAGTATTTGATTGACACATCTAAAGGCATGCCTAACTACAGTCGAGGATGTGTGTAGAGAATTGGGATATTAGTAGTTTGTATCTTTTATTTACATTTTTTTTTTGTATGGACAGTATTAGGTGTTTTGTAACTTTAATTTAATTATGAATTAAATCATTTTTGTCTTTTCTAAATTAATTATTGATTTCTATTATTCATATTATTTAATTGCTAATTTTTATATAACTTAAATATTTATCCATAATTAAGTAAGGTATTTTGTTGCCATCAATAATTGTAAAAATTATGTCACTATTCGAACGGAATATATCACGTTCGAATGTTTCTCCATTCCCTCTAGATATTTCTGCAATAAATTTCCATTCGAATTCTTTAATTTACATTCGAACATTGATTAATATATTCATTCAAAAGGTATAACAATCCATTCGAACAGTAAGTCAATGTCTCGCTAAATTTATTGACTTAACCCGCCAATTTCCTGTTCGATCATATATAATATCAATTCAAACATTGATTAACTTTGACGTTTGAATATTTTTGTATGTTGTTTAAATGATAAGTCAATGTTCTGCTAAATTTTGTCGAACAATTTTTTGTCAATGTTCAAATGGTTATTTTATCAAGGACAAAATTTTTCGTCGTTATATGTACCGTTAGAATTTGTTTGAATGGTAAACACCTTCGGTCGCTTTTTTAAAAAAGAAATTTGAATTTTGTCCATACATCTCACTTTTTGGGGAGATTTTTGTTTGGAATGAATTTGTATAAGTCACCCCAAACAAAAATTGTCCCAAATTTTTGTTATAGTGAATGATTTTTACAAATTCTAAATATAAAAGTCTCGTGTTATCCCTTTTTTTGTAAAAGAATAGATTCCATCATGAAAATTATTAAAAAAAAATTATGTTTTAATAAAAATTCTTGTTTATAAAAAAAATCTATACAAAATTTACACACTTTAAACTTATATCTTGCATTAATTTAAGAAGCCCTTATATTGTACCGCTCAACTTTTACCATTAGACGTGCCCGATATTGCAATTTGACTTTTATCCATAATAAAGTATGGAATTAAGTAATATTATATATAATTATAAAGTAAACAAATTTTATACAATTATTTTAAAAGGAAGAATACTTAATTATTAAAAAATTAATTTTTTTAATATAAATACTATAATTACTCATTTTTTATATATAAAAAAATACAAAATATTCACATACTTTACTACTACAAATATTGAGAAATGAGTAGGTTTAGGTTCGATTTAGCATATATAAATTCTTATATCAAACTCAAAATTTTTATCTCATTATTACAATTTTTTTAAATCTATATACAAAATATAATAAATAATTTAACTTTTTTTAATATTTTTAAATCTTAAAATAAAAATAATATTAAATTTAATATTTTTTTAATAAATATAATTTTTAATTTAATATTTTATCTTAAAATTTAAAATTTCTAAACTCAAAATCTTCTGTTACTAAACTAGGCCTGCAACCCGGCTTGGAACAACCGGGTTTGTACCCGACCCGAACCGCAATCCCTCATTTAAGGCGCCAAACCGCACCCGCTTGACCCGGACAAAATAAAAGCGGGTCGAACCTGTATACCCGACATTTACAAAAACATTTAAAAAATAATAATAATAAGAAAAAAAAAAAAACAGCCATTTTGCACATCGAGTTCGTCGATCTGGTTCTCCTCGTCTACAAAAGCCATCTTCTTCATCAACTCGATGCAATTGACAACAGCTTTGCCTCTAATTCTGGGGATGCAGATGGGTATTTGTAGTTTTTCCTGTTCAACGGTAGTGGCCTGGTGCGAGTCTTAGGCAAATGAAAGAAAGCAAGAGAGGGAGATTGGGGGATTGACCTAGTGCGAGTCTTAGGCAGAGGAAATCGCATCCATGGCGATTGGTTGAGCTTCACGTACTTGCCGATCCTCATATTCAAGAAGATTTACCAGCAGGTGGTACTGGAGAGAGATCGAGAGAGATATTTGTTTCTTTGTAAGGCTACGGTTCAAACTTCTCACCATCGTACTTGGAGTGGAGGCTAAGGTATGAAGAACTAAAATCTGAAATTGCTTTGGGTCTGGAATCGAGGCTGTAGGAAATTTCCGGAAGCTCGCCACATTGTGGGTCGTAGAGGACGAAGCCGTTGCAGGGGAAAATCTGGACGCAAGGTGGAGCAGCAACAGAGGGCAGCAGAAACAGAAGGTTGACGGCGAATGACAACGACAAACTGCAACGGTGAACGTCAACGGTGATAGCTAACGGGGAGGAGGAATGGAGTGGGTGGATTGGTTTGAGAAGAAGAACTGGAGAGACTATGTGGTGTTTTTGGTGGATCGGTTTCGACGGATAATAAAGTGTTTTTATCCGTATTGGAGTTTGACCCGATGAAACCGATTTTATTCAGGTTGACCACGTCGGATTTTACGGACGGATCGGGCACAATCACTTTTATGCACAGCCCTATACTAAACAGAACCTTAGTCGTCTCGAAAGGAAGGAATGCTCTTAGTAGCAGCCATGTTAACGTGTCTCTTACCTGCTCGGGGAAATCGTGAATGTCAATTCATATAGATGATGCATCAACGAGTAGGTGAGAATTCTTTCCTTCAATCATTATGACAAGACATGATATGACAACTCCTAATGAATCCACAGCATCATAGGTAAAAGAAAATGTTGATGTTACCTAAAACGAGAGAGCATATATAGATTAATTATAATATTATTATTTGAGTTATACTTTTTTTTTTTAATTTCAAAAGTCTTAAAACTAATAAATTGATAAATAATTATGACGTGGCATTAATGTACCACACATCAATTTTTTTTAATAAATAATTTCGATTGAAATTAGTACACTTGGAACCTAATCCCAGCTACTTGTGATATTTCAAGCTGGTAATTTTTATTACAACCTACGAACTTGATATGAAATCCAAACATTAAAGTTTAGATATTGAATTCATTTTAATCCCCAATACGAATTCAACTAAAAACAGGAGGGGTTGCGAGCCTTGGAGAATAAAGGCTAGGATACAGGCAGAACTCGACAAATTACAAGGTGGGGGGAGCCATGTGCTAGAGGAATCTGACACGGCATTTTATCGTGCACGCTTTTTTGGAATAATAGTTAGATGGGAAGGAATTTATAGGTCTAATTTATTTTATAAATTCGATTCAATTAGAGAAGTTTGTGTATTGTTTATAAACATGACCAAAACTTTGTTTTCTATAGACAGTGTAAGATTTATTTCTTAGTACTCTTTTTCACGTGCATGTCAATATTTTTCATGGTCCTTGTCACTTGATAAGTAGTGTGTGCCTCTATTCGTCCTGTAGTAAATTCTGTTACTGTGAAAAAATTCATAAATCTAACTCATCTCATAAAACCGATTCAACAAGAGATGATTATTACTCATTGTTTATAAACATGCCCAAGATCTTATCTATAGATAATGTGAGATTTACTCCTCAACCCCTTTCCTAACGTGCATGCAAGTATTTTTTCTGATCTTTGTTACGGGATAAGTAGTGTGTGCCCTCATTCGTCCTATGGCAAGCTCTAATACCATGACAAAATTAATAAACCTAACTCATTTCATAAAACCGGTTTAACAAAAGAAGTTTGCACATTATTTATAAACGTGTCTAAGATCTTATTGACAAATAATGTGAAATTTATTTCTCAACAAAATGAAAATATATTGTATAACATTATTATACTGGCAACATCATGATATCCTCTGCAAGATGTTTCCAAAAGTACTACTTACCCATATTTGATATTTTTCTCATTTGTCTTTGACTATTACCATTATCTATACAGCTTAGGACTTTTTGGAGGTGTTGGGAATGATGGCCTCCATGTAGTGGTCTGTTCAACTTTAATTATAATTTTTTTTTTAATAGGATTCAACTAATTCGTTTAAACTATTAGGCCAATTATAATCAAGAGATCGATCGAAGTTCTTTCTAATAGAGATATTCTCCCCACCCGTACTTTGACTGAATTGAATTATTTAATTTTGTAGAAATATATATATACACATATTATAATAGCTGGATCAATATGGTTATATCAATCTTATCATAGATGAGTTTAATAATAAGATATTCTGTTTGGAACAGGATAACAGAGTAATATTAAAGATTTTTAGCAGGATTATCAAAAATTTTGATATAATCTGTATACATAGACCTATTCGATTCAACGTAAAACAGATTCTGAATAGAAAGCGTTTTGATATAATCAGTTTTTAAGTCTTATAATTTATTATCGTACTCACCTTTCTATATCAATATCTTTTAAAATACTTATCCGATTTTAAAGACTTCAAGTGGAAGAAATGGATATACAAAATTAGCCGTATAGTATTTATTGAATATTTATTGCTATATGCCTAAATCTTTTTAAGAAGTATTAATTACTTGATAAATACCATAAAACTAATTTCATGTGTCTATTGTTGTCATTTGAACCCTTTGAGTCCCAATAAATACCAATCTCGACCAAACAAAGCATTAATTATTTAATGGCTAATTCTCTTGCGTAAGAGTTGACAAACTAACCACTTCACACGTTTTAGTTCTATGATTGTAAACTTTCTTTATTGCTTCCTAAAATAATTCTTTCTTTTAAATCTTCGTTAATACACTTAATTTATAGCTTATAATCCTGGACAAACACACCTTAATTATTCTATATATATATATATATATATATATATATATATATATATATATAGAATAATGCTACTCATCATCTCAATTCTTAGTATCATCTCATCATTCCATGAAGTGACATTAAATAATTAGAGACTATTTATTATATTTCACTTGTGAACCTATCATCTATTGTCATATTATGGAATGATGAGAGAATAATAAAAAAAAGATGATGAATAGATATATATATATATATATATATATATGAGATATTGTTTATTATAGGTAGGCCTGGTGTGTTTGGATACTGAAAGTACCTCAACACTTCTCAATATACTCAACTACTATTCATTACTTTATTATTACTTTTCATTTATTCTTTACTACTATTTATTACTTTTTTTTTACTATTCAATATTCTATTATTACCTTTCATCTATTTTTTCATTACTATTCACAACATACTCCAATACTTCTCAAGTTTATATATATTTTTATAGGAAACAGTTACTTTATTGGACTAAATTACAAGTAATGAGAGTTGATATCTATTGCTTCAAATTCAATAGGTTCACACTAGAGTTCATCTCATGGCACTTCCCAGTTTGGTTACCAAACCCTCCTCAACTTACTTCATCTCATCATTATAACTTTTTCAAATCTCCATACACTTTTTCAAATTTCTATATAAAATATAATAAAAAATTCAACTTTTTCAAATCCCAACACACTCATAATATTTAAAACTAATATTCTAACAATATTTTATTCAACTCAACTCAACTAAACTCAATACAACATCCAAACATTAGTCCTGGTTTGGATAGAGAGATCCATCTCATCTCATCTCATTTTATCTCAATATTTAAAATTTAAAAATAAAAATAATATTAAAAGTAAAAACGATGTTGACTCAAATATCTTATTATTATTTACAAATAATCTCAACTCACTATCCAAATAAGTCTAGTAATTATTATAAGAAAGTTGCTAGCTCTATTGTTTTGGAAAAAGAATGATAATTTTTAATAATTATCCTTTTATCATATCTTTATGTGATATATATATATATATATAAAAGGTAACATCAAATAATTAAAAAATAATTTTTTAATTTTCCTTTCTCTAACCCATCTTCCTAACCATCTAGTCACTCGCATCAATATGAGGTGTATTGTTTCAGTCTGGTTTTCACTTTTTCTTTGGTGATTGTCTATGAATTTCAGTTTTGTTAAGGCCATCTGAACTAAGTATATATGAAAGATGTGAATTGGCCAACCATATGCATGCTTTGCTACATGCATTGTCTCTCTATTTAAGAGCTTTTTTTAACAAGTTGGCATTATTAAAAGCTATCATTCATTACTCATTAAGCAAAAATTAATTCATTCTGCATCATTGTTGAATTATTGCTTTCTTTTGTTTAAATGCTGTTGTCTCTAATGATGATGATCAAAGTCTGCTAAGTATGGGCTCAATGCTCATAGTCATTGCCACCTCCCAAGGGCAAAAAAGGAAAATCAACAGGAGGGTAATATGGTAAACCAGCATGTGATAAGTGCTTGGGAAAAGCCAAATGGAGTTTGCAGGCAAGAGGAATGGCATTTTCTTTTTCTTTTGCTAATTTCCCAGTTTCCAGTACAAATATATCCACTTTTACATCTCTCTATCCTCTGACAAATTCACATGCACATCAGACAGCTCCAGACCCACCCACATTCTCCTCAGACCTTCCCACATGGATGTGTGAGACATGGCCTAGAGGACGTCTGACCCACGCAATTCACACCCTCTCTCTCTCACTCTCTCTCTCTCACTGAGTCAAAAAAAATTAAAAATTGCCAACTGTTAAACTCCCACCAGATTGGTTTATTTCATGATACTTCCTATCTCTTCTAGCTGTCTTTCCACTTGTTCTCTGAAAAAAAATCTCTTCTTCGATCTGCGGAGGGTATTAGTTTTGTTTTTTGGGCAGCGTAAAGGTAATGTAGCTAACAACTCCGGGCATTGTTAATACTGAAATGGGTGTTGGGTCCCTTCCTTTCATTTTGGCGCCTTTGTAGTTCCTATACAAGGCATTGTCTAGTTTGTTCTGTGAAAGCCAATGAGTTTTCTTTCACGTTACTGATTAGATTTGATTCTTTCGCTTTCTGGGTATCTTCGGTTTTCCTTGATTCTTGCAACAAATTGAGATTTGGGAGAAAATCCAGAAAGGGATTGTTTCGATTTCAAAGGGACAGTATTGATCTCGTTTGAAGCCAAAATTTATTGTTTCTGAGCTGTAAGTGGCTGTAGAAAAGTGTGTTTTAAGAGCCATTTTTGGTGTATTGTTGATTATCAAAAATAAGTAATTTGATATCGCGGTGATTTCTGTTTTTGGAATGCTGCAATTGGAATTTCATGAATGAGGAAAGCGCTTTGTTGTCTTATGGTTAAGCATCTCAAATTCTCATTTATACCGGAGCTGTAGTTTGGAATCAGAGGTTAAAAGGTTCTCTGAGGTGTCTGAAATCTCTCATTCTTGATTGGGTCACCTGCGAATTGCTTAGATATCTCATAATTTGTGAACTGCAAACTCCGGCTTCAACGTATTTGTTGAGTGTAAGATATAAATTTTACTGACGGTGGCCGAATTGCTGATATTCTTTTATTTGGAGCTAGAAAGCGTGTTGGAAGGATAGGAAGTAGGTGTATTTAATTTTGTTAGCTGAGTAGAGAGGGGGAGATGGCTGCAAAGCTTTTACATTCTTTAGCTGATGACAATCCAGATTTGCAGAAGCAAATAGGATGCATGACTGGGATATTTCAAATCTTTGATCGTCCTAACGTCCTCACTGGTAGGCGCATTAGCCACAAGAGGCTTCCTCCAGGTATTCTTTGACCTTGATATTATTTAATTATTACTACTGTTCGTTGTTTCAAAGGTGGAGACTGCTTTAACTTATCAGTGTCTAATACTTTTTCATTGGTTGCGCGAGTATATCTGGAGCTGCTCTTGTGTCTGTGTTGTTTTATTTGATTCATTACTGGTATGGAAACAATTGGTTCTTCTATTTTTAGTTTTTTCTTTCTTTGCTCCTTTTATATCCAATCCTAATATCATGTAATACTTGACAATTTCTCCATCTTGTATGTGTGTGCGCGCCCTTGCATAATTCCACAACGTACATGATGAATGTGTGAAGGCATGACATGAAGGATTTCATACGACATGTCCATTGGCAATTGGTCCAGCTAATTGTCATGTTTCCAGGTCTTACTTGCTGTACACAAATGAATACGGATAGATGTCTCACAAGTGTTTATCCTTTGAAAACATATCACAGTTTCCAGGGAAAATTACTGTTGGGGTTTAGCTTTTTTTCAAACTTGTACGCGTGGTTTAAAAAATTTTAAACTGATCCTTGAGATTAGGTGCTTATTTCACAGAGATTGGACCACTCAAGGGGTGGGAGGCCTGTAAAGGGCCAACCCTTTGGGCAGCTTAGATATGGTTGTCCTTGGGATGGTGATATGGCAACCCATTTGGTGACCGCTCCTTTTTTTCTTTTTTTATAAATTTATTTTTTAATTTTAAATATTGATGTTGACTATGCATTTTTTAATTTTTAAAAGCTGACTGTGTATCAATTGATATATGTACACTTCCGATTGGTTATGGCGTGGCAGTTATGTACTATGTCATCATTTTGTCACTAAACTAATGGAGCTTGGACGGAGCGATTTTTTTTTAAATAGGCACCTTACCCCGGGAATTAGTTTGAAACTTTTTAAGCTATAGGTACTAGTTTAAAAATAGTATTAGTCCAAACTCCAAAGACCTAAAACAGTAATTTGTCCCAGTTTCTATTCCAGGAATTAGATATATCAGATCTAAAGAATGGTATATTCCCATACTTTCAGCTTCTGGTTGTGCATGTACAACTTTTTCCTCTGATTTGATCCAATTAGCATGTATTTTATGGCTCTTTTGCAGGCTAAAAAATTTAAAGCCATCAGTAGTGCAGCCTGTAAATTTAACTCTATTGTTTCTTCAATAGGTAATTCCCACTTCAACAATAGCAGCCTGGAAAGAGAGTCTAATTACATATACCATCGACAGACAACAGCTGTAAGCTTTTCTTTTCCAGCTAGCCCACTCCGTGATCCACTTAATTTTTACCATTGCTCATAAGTTTTAAGTTTTATGTTTAGTTGTTTGAGATCACTAGTCTGTCTATATTCCTTTTTCATCAACCATATGCATCTGTGGATCTAATGTGCATTAAACTATCTAATGTTCATTGGTTGAATATGATTCACATGGAATTAACTCTTGGATTTGCTTTTTTCATCAACCATATGCATCCGTGGATTTAATGTGCATTAACCTATCTAATGTTCATTTGTTGAATATGATTCACGTGGAAGAAACTCTTGGATTTATTTTCTTAAATGTTCATATTTCTTACCGCTACTTCTCAGTGATCGATCCAAATAGAAAATCACTTTTTGCCTCAGAATTATTTCCTAACAGATAAATTTTTGACCTAAACAAACAAATATATTATTTCTTAAATGTGCACATTCTTCATCATTTCACCTGTGTTCTGCGTGGAGCTATAATTTATTTGGATGAATATTCTCAACTTGTGCTCACAGGAAATAAGTTTAAACAAGAATGTGCACGAGAAACAAAGAATTTCAACAGAATCTTCAAGAGCCTCTTTCTCATCCTCTTGTTCATCTACCTTGTCCTCTCTGGACTGCAACAAAACAACTCAGCCAGAAACCTCATCTGATCGAGTAAGTTTGCCTGAAACTCCATTGAGGGACCCAGTGATGAATCAGACAAGTACCTCTCCATATGTAGGGCGGCAGTCCCTTGATCTTCGTGATGTCGTCAAGGACTCCATGTATAGGGAAGCTAGAGGACTATCAATTAGAACTTCAACAAATGAGGAACCAGTAAATCATGCCAGAAAGCATAGAGATTCCCCAAGGCCTTTACAGCTGTCCAAGTCTGTGGATGGATCTCATGGAGTTGGGGTTAACAGAAAGAAAAAAACACCTGATGATCTGAAGGAGTCTCTTAAAGTTCTTGCTAAACTTCAAGAAACTCCTTGGTATTACAATGAAGCAAATGAACCTCCAACATCAACATATGAAGCGAAAGATGGGCCATGGCATTCGATTTCAAGGGATGCTCCCAGGTTTTCTTATGATGGGAGAGAGATAAATCGTTTATCCTTTGAATCACGAGAAACCCTCAAATCCACATTAAAGCTTAAAGAGCTGCCCAGACTTTCACTGGACAGTAAGGAAAGTTCATGGCAGAGTTCCAACTCTGATTCAAAACTCAATCACCTAAAAAACTTCCATAATGGTGGCAACTTAGAGGACAAAGCCCTTAATATACCCCAATCATCAGGAACTCAGAAGCGGCCTCCTAGTGTTGTGGCAAAGTTAATGGGCTTGGAATCCTTGCCTGATTCTGCGTTGGATAGTGATGGCCATTTGGATGTGATCAAATCCCATGCAGTTGAAGATAGTGATCCTTTCTCAAAGTCTTTAAAAACAAAGGATCTAAACAGGGCTATCAGAGTTTCTAAATCCCCCAGAAACTCATCAAAGGACCCAACATCCCCACGGTGGAAGAATCCTGATTTTTACATGAAACCCATTTCAAGTTCAAGATTTCCAATTGAACCAGCTCCATGGACGCAACTGGATGGAAATAGAGTTTCACAGAAACAAGCTTTCAGGCCTGCAAAAGTTCCACCAAGGGCACCGAACTCCTTCAATTCTGTTTGTGGTGAGATTGAGAAGAGGTTGAAAGATCCTGAATTTAAACAATCTGGGAAGAATTTTAGAGCCCTTAAACAGATACTGGAAGCAATGCAGGCAAAGGGGTTATTAGAGACCGGAAACAAAGAACAAGCTTCAGAGTTTGGAGTTCAAGGAGTCTCTGAACCAAAATACACAAATTCAAATCAAAATTCAAAATCACACAGCCACCAAATCCCACAGAGAAACCATGTTATTGGTTCTCCCAGTAGGGGTTCTAATTCTTCGAGGACTTTTGGTTCCCCCATTGTGATCATGAAACCAGCTAAGCTTGATGAAAGATCTGGTATTCCTGCCTCCTCAGTAATTCCAATTGATGATATTTCTGGTCTGCACAGAATGCAGGGTTATGGATTTGCAGATGCTAAAAAGGGTTCAATTAATAGCCAAACAGCTAAAGATCAGTCTCTGAAAAGCAGTCGCAGGAACACTGCTGTTAGTTCCACTGATAAGAAAGCTAGTGGCAGGACCATTAGATCAACACAATCTTCATCAAGGTCTCAACATTCCTCTAAAGAAAACACCACAAGTTCCGTAAAGGGCTCTGGATCTGTTAGCCCAAGACTGCAACAGAAGAAGCTTGAGTTGGAGAAGCGATCTCGTCCACCTACCCCTCCATCTGAGTCAAATAAACCCAGAAGGCAATCCAACCGACAACTAAAAGACTCGGGTTCCTCAGGTGTAAAAGTCAGACCACAATCTTCTAACTCACAGCTAAGTGATGACCAATTTAGTGAGCTGAGTTATGAATCTAGAAGTCTGAGTTGCCAAGGAGATGACATGTCTGTGCAATCGGACAGTAATACCATCTTCGACTCAAAGATTAACATTGAAGTCACTGGTACTGCACAATCTATTGAGGTCAATGGCAGCCAGAGTCCATCTATGAAGGCTGTCAATTACTCTGCTTCTTGCTCAATGCAAAAAGTTAGTGCTTTGGATCTTCTTTCCCTCTAAAGTATTCGGAAGATTTAGTTCACATGTAATTTTTTCTTTCTTTGGATGAATTACATGTATTGTTTTACTTGATCAGGAACCCACTCCTAGGTTGGATGAAAATGAATCATTGGCAGAACTTGCTACTGTTGCCCCAGAACATCCCAGTCCTGTCTCTGTGCTTGATGGCTCAGTATATAGAGATGATGCACCATCTCCTGTAAAGCAGACGCCAAATTCCCTCAAAGGTGAAAGTTTCTGTCACCCAAAAACTTAATTTTTGCTGTTGAATTTATTCCGCAAAAAACTTTACTAGGATCTGGCCCAACTAAGCTGATTAGATATTGAGTATTGGGTGATCTAATGACTAATTCTCCCATGCTGCCTGTGATGATGTGTTAGAACACATCTCTTTCCTCTATTTTCCCTTCTTAAGAAACATCACATTATTGGAAAATATTACATAAAATGTAAAAAATAGCAATATCAATTATGATCTCATTCCAAAGGGACTGTTTGGGAATTTGGAAAATGAGTTATGGTAGATATAAGACTGCCCTGTTGGAAAGAAACAAAAAACGAGGTACAGGTGGAGGTATTATTCTAAATGATTCAGTTCAAGTCTTAACAACAAAATTCAGTTTTTGCCCAACGAGTTCATGTTTAGTTGGACCAACTTATGAAGTTTGGCCATTAGACCTGAGGTTATGTCTGCGGAGCACATATGAAAATACATTTTACAGGTTTGGGCTAGTTAGTCCTGTGTAGACTTTGTCTTGTGCTTCAGTAAACAAAAATGGGAAATCTGGGAAAAGCTAAAGGATGAGAAGCAGGCATGTATAGGAATGAGATTTTATGCATATTTTTAGTGAACCTTGTTCTTTAATGTGAGAGGAAAAAATAGCGAAGAGAATAATGCATAGGGGCAATGAAATATTTCTAAAGAACAGGAGAAAAGGTGAGTTGATATAATCATAGTCTACATTGATGTCATTGTTCTCATTTATTTTTCCGGCTACTTTTTAGTAACACCAGTTTCCTCTCTTCACGCAAATAGACATGTGAAGAAGGGGTGGAGAGAGAGAGAGAGAGAGAGAGAGAGAGAGTTACTTGCAGTGACAGGAATATTTTTCCATTTTTATGGCCTATGAATATTGTGTCTAAATTCTAAATGGGCTAGATGAATTGTGATTTTAAAAGGTTGGGTATTATATGAGGACCACTAGCTCGATTGTATATCCAAGTCTGATCTGGAATGAAACTCGCTTTTACATACCTGCTACGTGTCCACTTTTTCAGCCTCCTGTTAACTAGTGTAAACCTCCAAAAGTGACATTGCATTCTCCAACTACCAAAAATTGTCAAATAGCACCCTTATCCAATTTTGACCAGTGCATTGGATCAAATATAATCTATTTTCACATATTTTCCTTCCATAATAAAGGTCAGAATGGGAGAAAGTTTCTATTTCTATTTTTATTTTTTATTTTTTTTGGGGGGGTGTAATATGTCAGTTTTTGTAGTTTGAGATGCAAAATAGAGATAATTTTATAGAAGGAGGGTGGAAAGTATATTTTCCCTTAATTGTTCTCCCATAGTTAGTTGTTTAGTAGATAGAAAGGCATATCTCATTCTAATATACATTCATGCAACAGGTGGTGGTGCTCAAGATTATAATGACATCCACGTTGTAGATCAATGGAACCCTACAGATAACCTCTTATCTAATGGCATGGAGTCTGGTCTTACCTCAGAGATCAATCGCAAGAAATTACAGAACATCGAACACTTGGTTCAGAAACTTAGGCGGCTGAACTCAAATCATGATGAAGGCAGAACAGATTACATAGCATCACTCTGCGAGAATTCAAATCCAGACCACAGATACATATCTGAAATATTGTTAGCTTCAGGTCTTCTACTCATTGACCTTAGCTCTGAGCTAACGACATTTCAGCTGCACCCATCAGGCTACCCTATTAACCCTGAGTTATTCTTTGTTTTGGAGCAAACCAAGGCAAGCAGTTTGCTTTTAAAAGAAGATAGAAGCCCAGGAATGTCTGCCAATTCAAAGACAGACCGGGAGAAATTCCACCGTAAATTTATATTTGATGCAGTTAATGAGATTCTTGTTACAAAGTTATTTTTCACTGGCATTTGTCCTGAGCCATGGCTGAAGCCTGAAAGACTGGCAAGGAAGACCTTTAGTGCACAAAAGCTTCTTAAAGAATTGTGCATTGAGATGGAACAATTTCAAGCCAAGAAGTTGGTGTGCAGCTTGGAGGATGAAGAGGATGGATTGAAAAGTATCTTGTGGGAAGATGTGATGCATCGGTCAGGGAGTTGGACTGGTTTCCTGCAGGGTGAGATCTCAGGCATAGTTCTAGACGTTGAGAGATTGATTTTTAAGAACTTAGTTGATGAGATTGTGATTGGTGAGGCAGCTAGTATGCGAGCCAAGCCAGGTAGGCGTAGGCAGCTGTTTTCAAAGTAATCTCTTCTAATTCTTCTTCACTTCCACTTATCTTTGATTTTTTTTTTTCCTTTCTCTTACCGTGATTTATATTTGTTGTTCTTTGTCAAAGCATAACAATATATGGATAAGGACTCGTTAAGTTCTCTGCTTGAATGTAAAGGAATTCATCTCTTGGAGTTTTGTAACATACATGTTCTTAAAGATCATATATATTCTTCACTTTAATGTTTTGCATGGAAGGTCTTTGTTTGCATTATTTTTTTTTTTCAATAAGCTTACATATAATAATCATAAAAAAGTTACTCCGATTATGCCCTGCAAGTTCATATTTTTGTCGTTTTAATTTTAATAAAAGATGTTTTACTATTTGGTATTTATTTTGGGGATAATTTTATTGTAAACCAATTTACTACCAAAATCAAAAGGAGGGAGGATTTGTGCTATAAGATGATGCGGGAATTGCCTGAGAAAACAGACCACCAAAGGCGCATTTACTCTTCCACGAGTGAGAGGATAATGCTGCAACATGAACGCCAAAAATATCTGAGTAATGCATCCAAACTTCTTGAGCCGAAGGAAATCCCAAGAAAAGACGGTTCTCTCTCTGTCTTTGCAGAATCAACGTCGCAGCAACTGTATGCACTTGCAAGCCAACTGAGTTCCAACTATTAGCACATTATCTTTTCTTTTATCTAAGTCACAGATTGTTCCATTATTTGATACTCTTGTAACGGTTTTGATTCCCTTGTAAAGTGTATAAATATACATTCACTGCTTAGAAATACAAGTTTTGGAATTCAGATTTGCAGTGCCTCTAACATGGTATCAGAGCTGCTCAACTAGCAATCTCTTTGATCCATGGCTACACCTTCTTCCTCCCTCCCATCGCCAACTTCCTCCATTATTTCTTCCTTCTCACACGTTGTCACAACTAAACTCACAACTAAGAATTATCTCCTTTGGAAGGTTCAGATCTCTACATCTACATACCTTAGAGGACAATATCTCTATGGATATGTAGATGGAACAATTCTGTGCCCAGAGCAATTTCTACTCTCTAGTGCATGTAGGTGATGGATCATGCCTTCCCATTCAGCATGCTGGTGACTACTCTCTTACCTCTAACTCTTCTTCCTTCCATTTACGCAATCTTCTTCATGTACCAGATATCTCTAAAAATCTTCTTTCTGTACTTCAATTTCGTCTTCATAATTATTGTTTCTTTGAGTTTCATGCCACCCATTTCTCTATGAAGGACACTTGGACCGGGACGTACCTCCTCACTAGACCCACTCGTAATGGGCTTTATGTTTTTCCTCCTGCAATAAATTTGTCGTCATCCTCCTCGACCTCAACTCATCTCGGCAAACGTACCTCTCTTCCTCAGTGGCATCAACGCCTCGAACACCCTTCCCTAGAAATTGTCTCCCGAGTCGTGCACACCAACTGTTTGCTTGTTTCCCACAAACACTCTGCTTCCAAATGCTTGGCATGTCCCCTTGCGAAGAGCCATCAACTTCCATATGTATCGCATGGGCTCACTTCTACTTGGCCCTTAGAGATAGTTAGTGCTGATTTATGGTGCCCATCCCCTGTAATTTCCAACAATGGCTATCAATACTATATTTCTTTTATAGATCATTTCACTTGTTATATATGGTTCTTCCCACTAAAATTAAAATAAAATGTTCAACAAATTTTCACTACTTTTCTTCCATTTATTGAACACCTTTTTAATACAAAATTACTCAATCTTCAAACTGATGGTGGGGTCGAATTTAAGCCCATTACCTCACAGTGTTCCAAACTCGGCATTAACTACAGATTCTCATGTTTGTATGCCCATCAACAAAATGGGCTAGTAGAACATAAGCATCAACATATTATTGAAACTGGGCTTTCTCTACTAGCCCAATCTTCTCTTCCCCCCTCTTTTTGGGTGGAAGCTTTTGAAACATCTGTTTATTTTGTTAACCTGCTTCCCTAAAAAATTCTAAACAACAAATCACCTCATTTCAAGGTCTATCATAGAGATCCGGACTATACTTTCTTGAAGGTTTTTGGGTGTCAATGTTGGCCCAACCTTCATCCCTATAACAAGCATAACTTAAATTACTGGTCCATCTCTTGTGTTTTTTTGGGTTAGAGCCACTCCCATAAGGGGCACAAATGTCTTGAGCCCATCTCCAAACGGATCCACATTTCCAGAGATGTTCTCTTTGATGAGGCATCTTTCCCATATTCCACTGTCAAGCCCAGTAACACTCCCACGGCCCAGGCCCCTATCATGTCCCTCTTCCTCTCTTTAGTTCTTCTATTCTCAGCCCAGGCCCACGATCTATCTCTCAACCCTCTCCTATTACCTCACCGGGCCTTATTCCCTTAGAAAACCCTAACTCACTTTCAATCTCTTCCCCTGCATCCTCAACAAACCCTAGCTCCTCCTCTGCTTTCTCCAATCTCCACTCTGTCTCTATCTTCTCTGCCCATTTCCTCAAAAAACCCTAACTCCTCTAATTCGCAACTGAACCTTGACTCAAATAGACCTCTCTCCACCTCTCTCATTCCTCATCGATCTCCTATAATCACTTGGAGTCAACACCAACTCTCTGTGTCCTCGACTTGCTACAGATGGCACAGTTCCTTACCCAGGGTGTCACTATCTTAGCACCATGGTGGAGGTTCCAGATGAACCCTCTAGCTTCATCATTGCCTCTAAGTTCCCTGACTGGTATGACACTATGTACCATGAATTTAATGCTTTGATACATACAAATACATGGACTCTGGTTCCTCCTCATCCTTCCTTAAATGTTGTTCGTTGTCGTTGGGTATATAAAACAAAGTTGAACTCTGATGGGTCTTTTGCTAGAAGAAAAGCCCGATTAGTAGCCAAGGGCTACCACCAACAGCTTGGCTTAGAATATGGTGAGACGTCCAGTCATTAAATTGACTACGATTCGATTGGTCCTCTCTATTACAGCCACTCAGGGTTGGCTTTTGCGCCAAATTGACATTCAAAATGCTGTTTTACACGGTTTTCTGACTAGTAGAGTTTCATGCAGCATCCTCAAGGCTTCATAGATTTGAAGTTTCCACACTATGTGTGCAAAGTCAACAAGGCCATTTATGGCCTCAAGCAGGCCCCTCGTGCTCGGTTTGCACAGTTGAGTACTTGGCTTATTGGATATGGCTTCTCTGCTTCTTGAGCAGATCCCTCCTTGTTTATTCTGCATAATGGTGACTTACATATTTTTCTATTATTTATGTTGATGATATGGTCATCACATCATCCAAGCCTGAGGCCATTAATTCTCTCATAGATTGTCATACTTTCTAGGACTTGAAATTGATTATACAACTTCTAGTATTTTCATATCTCAAAGAAAGTATATTAAGGACTTACTTCTCCGAAGCAATATGCTTGATGCCAAACCTATGTCCTCTCCTATGGCAACTTCTTTTAAGTTGTCCCAATTCGATAGCCTTGAATTTAGTGATCCTACTCTATTTAGAAGTATTGTAGGAGGATTACAGTATCTTTCCATGACTCAGCTTGGCATAGCTTTCTCTGTGAATAAAGTATGTCAGTTTATGCATTGTCCTAAAGTGCCTCACTGGTCTGCTGTTAAAAGGATCCTTTAGTACCTCAAGTCCACTCTCAACCATGGGCTGTTTTTTAACTCATCCTCCAAGCTCACTCTTCAGGCCTATATAGATGCTGACTGGGTAGGCTGTCCCTATGACAGAAGATCTATTAGTCGATTCTGTGTATTCCTTGGTCAGCATCTTATCTCTTGGAGTTCTAAGAAACATAAAATAGTGGTCAAATCCAGCACTGAAGCCAAGTACAAGTCTTTGGCCTTTATAGCTGCTGAATTGATTTGGCTCCAAACCAGCTCTAAGAACTCGGTATCTTCCTATCACAGCCTCCCATTCTATGGTGTGACAACATCAGGGCAACATATCTTTCGGCCTATCTAATTTACCATTCTAGAACAAAACACATGGATATCGACTACCATTTTGCTCATCCAAGAATCAGTTGGTTGATGTACTTACTAAACCTCTTATATCAGATAGATTTATTGGTCTTAGGATGAGTCTCTCTGTTGTCGATACCCCACTGGATTCGAAGGGACGTATTAGCACATTATCTTCTCTTTTAACTAAGTCACAGATTGTTCTAGAATAGTTTTATAATCTGTTATTTTTCTATTATTTGATACTCTTAACGGTTTTGATTCCCTTGTAAAGTGTATAAATATACCCTGTCACTGCTTAGAAATACAAGTTTCAGAATTCAGACTTGCAGTGCCTCTAACACCAATGCCTTGAATTTTTACTTTGCCATGCCACAATTTCCCAATGAATATACTTTTAATGGATGATAGAGCTCCATATGAATTTGTTCCCATTGAAAAGACTAGTTGATAGATCAAAATATATAGTTCTCATGTCGATTGAGTTGTACAATCTCATCAAGATTAGTAAAATGTCAAGATCCCTCTAATTGAAAACATGTAAATGTAAAAATGGTAATTGAAAACACGTAAATGTAAATATGATAATGCTGTAGCGATATTTTGTGAATAATACTATAATTGCATTGAAGAAAAAGAAAGCAACAGATTGTTTGAAGCAATCCAACCTCTTACAAATCCAAAAGGATTCTAGAAATTTTCAATAACATCTTCTTTCTCTCCCTCTTGGCCTTAAGGGGTGTCAGAGATTGTAACAAATTCCTTCCTACACTAGCTATAAAAAATAACACGCAACAGAAATAAATATCTAAAAGATAGAAAATGTTGCGTTTCAAGTAAATAAAATGATACGTTTTTTGTGCCTTATACTTTAGTAACTAAACAACTACGTTTCTACTTCAAACTTGAACTCCTTAAGTTGACTTCGAAGAGCTTCATCCCTAACTCATTCTTCTATTAGGTTTTTGACAAACTTCCCATGTTCAAAGCACCTTGCCCACAAGGTGTGGGCAAAGGGCTTGAAGCCTCCATAACAGCTCATAACTGTTATCCACAGTTGAAGCCCCATTTAACTAAGACCTTAGTGACAGCTCGAAAGCGGCATTCCAAAATCAACTCTAACTCAGGTTGGATTTCACCCATTTGATCAGTGGGTGGCAAGGTCAGAAGGGGTTGGATCTTAGAGCCACTCTTCTGCTTGAGACACGAGACATGGAAGGCGGGATGAATGTCTTAGGATTTGGTCAGTTTCAGATGATATGTGATAGGGCTAATCTTCTTGTCAATCTAAAAGGGGCTATAATATTTGGGGTTCAGTTTCAAATTGTGTCTCACGGCTATGGATTTTTGTCTATACAGTTGGAGCCTCAAGTAAACCCAATCCCCAACCTCTAGCTGTCTCTTTGTTCTCTTCTTGTCTGCATAGATCTTCATGCGATTTTGTGTTTCTGTCAAGTTTGCCTTCAATAAATTGGTAATTTTCTCTCGAGTGCAAAGGAATTTTTCCACTACCACATTAGAAGATTAGGTACCTGGAACATAAGATAGGAGATTTCGGGGTGGATAGCCATACAAGGCTTCAAAATGTGTCATTTTGGTGGTCATGTGGTAGGTGGTGTTGTACCACCACTCTGCCATCGTGAGTCACTATAACCATACTCTTGGTTTACTTCCTACGTAGCATTCCAGGTACCCTTCCACACACTTGTTTAGGACCCCAATTTGACCATCCCTTTGTGGATGGTAGGCTAGGCTAAGATCTAGGAACGGCCTGCATAGTGTGAATAACGCCTTCCAAAAGGAATTTGAAAATATCGGGTCCCGATTTGACACTATAGCTCAAGGAAAGCCCTGTAATTTAAACACCATTTATAAATTCTTGAGCAACCCCTATACTGATTAGGGATAAGCCTATGCCATGAAGTTACCGTATTTAGTAAAACAGTCCACCATCACAAGGATTACACTTAGACCATTAGAGGTAGGCAACTCCTCTATAAAATCGAGTGAAATGTCAATCCAGGCTTTTTGTGGAATGAGCAAAGGCTGAAGTAATCCTGCTGGGTGAATAGTTTTATATTTATAGGCTTATCATACCTCACATTCTTTCACCAGTAGCTTAATATCCATTTTCATACCCTCCAATAAACATCCCTTTTGGCTCTCTGATATGACTTTAAATAGCCTAAGTGCCTTGCTTGGGGATTAGCATGAATGTGCTGAAGGAACTTGGATTTGAAGGCAGAATTAGGTACAATTACCGAATGCCCCTTTTTAATTATCAACCCTTGCTATAGGGAGAAACTCTTAGGATTTTCCTAGCTATGTATGAGCTTGTTTAAGAGCTCTGCCAGATCATTAGAGGCCTTATTACTTTGCTTAAGCTCCTCAAGCTAGGAAGAGGAGAAAAATGAAAGCCTAGCTAAATAGGCTGCACCTTGGAGCTCATCATTTTGCCTTGAAAAAGCATCTACCACCCTATTTTCCTTACCCCTCTTATACTCAATATAGAAATCATATCCCATAAGCTTGGTGACCCATTTTTGCTAAGCTCTAATGACAGCAATCTAGGAGAAATTTGAGTGCCTGTTAGTAGGTTTTAACAACAAAAGCTTGGCCTAAAAAGTAGTGTCTCCATTTTTAGATTGCTGTCATTAGAGCCATCAGCTCTTTTTCATATGTAGACAAGAGGAGAGCATTCCCTTTAAGAGCCTAACTCAATTACGAGATGGGCTACCCAAACTACATTTAAACTAGCCCAATACCCGTGCCACTTAAATCATATTTGATGGTAAAATGCTTATTGAAATCTGGTAGCTTTAAAATTGGGAGATGAGACACAGCTGCTTTGAGGGCCAAGAATGACTTGCTTACTTCTTTATTTCATGAAAATAAGTTCTTTTTAAATAGAGTTGTAAGGGGTACAACAATGTGGCCATAATTTCTTATAAATTTTTTATAGTACCCTTTTAACTCCAAAAGTCTTCTCAAGGATTTCATATTCTTAGGTCTAGGCCACTCTAACATGCTAGCAACCTTTGAGAAGTCAGCCATAACCTTTTCTGCATTAATCACATAGCTCAAGTAATCAATTTCCCCCACACCAAATCTACATTTCGACCTCTTAGTATATAAGCTATGTTGCTGCAACATTTGTAAAACTTGTCTTAAATGAGCTAAACTCTTCTCAAGACTTGTTGTAAAGAAGAATGTCATCAAAAACCAATACAAACCTTCTTAGGAAATGTTTGAATATATCGTTCATTAAGCCTTGGAAGGTTGTCGGAGCATTGGTTAGCCCAAATGGCATTACTAAGAACTCGTAATGGCTTTTGCGAGTTCCAAAAGCCATCTTGGCTATATCTTCTGGTACTACAAGAACTTATTGGTAACCCGACCTTAAATTAAGTTTAAAAAACACCAACGAACAACACAATTCATCCAATAATTCGTTTATTACTAGAATAGGAAACTAGGCCTCGTTTAGTTACACAAATCAGATTAGATGATATGAGATAAAAGTTTAAAATTGAATAAAATATTGTTAAAATATAACTTTTTAACATTATTTTTGTTTTGAGTTTTGAAAAAATTGAATTGTTTTTTGTGTTCTGTTTGAGAGTTTGGAAAATTTGTAATGACTAGATAATATGAGATGGTTTGTGAAAACAAATTAGGCATAGCCTTAACAGTTTCTCTATTCAAGGCCCTATAATCAACACAAAGTCTCTAACTTCTATCTACCTTGCAAACTAGCAGAACAGTGAAGGAAAAAGAGCTGGAACTTGGTATTATAACCAAAGTTTTGAAATTCGTTCCGTTCCAGCCGGAATGGCCGGAATTTTTCGTTCCGGAACAGTAGCCGAAATTGAGAAACCATATATTTCGTTCCAGCTCAAATTCCGGACGTTTCGGATCGTTTCGGTATATTCTGGCTGAAATTTGGTATTCCGAACGAAATGGGTATTCCAGTCCGAAATGTTACATGAGATTCTGATGGATGGCATTTTTGTAATAAAGTTAAAGCACACAAACAATTCCATAAATTTCTTTTTTGTCTTCTTTACTTTTTGATTCCTGAATCTTCCGCCTATGACTTTACTTTTTCTTGTTTACTTTTTGTAATTAGTCGACTCTTGACTCTGAGACCTGATTCCCGAAATGAAGCCGCGAAACGGTGAAGTCCCCTGCCTTTTACGATTTCTTCAATTATTCCATTTTCAAAATTTCTTTAATCTTTAGTGATTAGTCTACTTCAGTGCTTCCAGCCTTCTAGAAATTAAAATCCAAAATCACCATCAACTGGGAGCCCGCACAAGTCACAACGCCGCATATCCACTTTGTTAACCTGCAGCTCCACAGCCTCCACCACAGCCTTCCAGAAATATTGATCTTTTTTGTCTTATTGATGAAAATGAATGATTATTTCTCTTAACAATTGGATTGAGAACTTATGATATTTTATTAAGTTTTATAAATGTGTGTTTAAGATTTGTTTTCACTATTGAGAAATATTATTAAATTTATTAGGTATGTATGCTTTTAAAATTTGTATTGGTTTTATTTTGAAATATAGATATTATATGTATAATTTATTTATATAGTGTCTATCCCAAAACGGTATACCGAAACATACCGGTACCGAAAAATTCCGTTCCAGTGACTCAACCGAAATGGTCACCGAAACGGATTTCAAAACTTTGATTATAACCCCTTATTTCAATAATTATGGCACTATCTTTTCAATCTCTGATTTTTTGCAGTAAGGGTACCTATATGGTCTATTAGTGATAGGTTGGGTACCCTCCTTGAGTATGATCTTGTGGTCATGGGCTCGGGTTGGGGGTAACTCAGTTGGTTCTAGAAAAACTCCCTGAAATTCCTCTAGTAGCTACAGTATCTCAACAACAATGTTACTCTCTTGGGGGGCAGTTAATTCAAGTACAAGTTGTAGCAAAAATTCATTTCTCTTGGCCGCTGAAGCTCTCATTAATTTATGGTCATCTTCTACTATGGATTGTTTAAATTTGAGCCCCTTAAGTTCCACTCATTTATCCCCATACAAAAACTTCATAGAGAGCTCAGAAAAATCTCAGGTAATGGGTCCCAATGTGTAATACCCCGCATTTACGTGTATTTTTATTAAATAATTATTTAAATTATTATAATTAATTGTTTTTAAATTTAATGTGTTAATCGTTCGATTTATTTTATGATTTTTAAGTTGTAAAATTTATTTAATTGTGCTCTTTTCCTTGTTGGACTTTTCTATTTTCTGACTGGGCTCTCCTTAGTGAATTTTTTCCCTTTGTTTTTGGGCCAAGCCCCTTCATTTCCAGGCCCAGCCCATTGCTCTACAGCCCAGCCCCTTCTATTACCCGTGTGGCATCATTTTGGGGCATCAGCCCTTAGGGCTTCTTCTCTTTTCTTCTCCCCTTCTACTGCGCCATTCACTTCACCTTTTTCTTCTTCATTTTTGTTTCTTTCTTCTTCTTGTTTCAGTGCATTTCTTCTCCTTTTTTCAGCTAGTTGTAGTGCGGGCTGTTGCTACTCTTCTTCTCCTGCCGCGCATCGTCTACTCCTTCTTCCCCTTCATTCAGTTTTCTTCATTCTCTTGCGCCGGATTTGCTTCATCTTGACTGGTATTTGGTTCTCATTTTCTTAGCTCTTTGATTTTAATTTCTTTGCTGTAAACCAAACCTATTTTTCCCTCTCTTGTATTTATCTTATTCCATCTATTTTTCTCTCCATTTGCAGGTCGATCCGTGGGTTCTTGCTCTATTTTTGGCCCCATTTTCATGCTCGGTTTCTCTCTTATTTTTCCCTTAGTGTTTTTGTGTTACGCTTGAGTGAAACCCTTGAGATTTTCGGGTGTTTTTGGCCTCCAAACCGTACCCTATTTTTGGTCTAATCTGTGGGTTGCATTTTCTGTTTCTTGGTATTTTTGGTGCTACCATGAGCTTCATGTTCAGTTTTGTTGATTTTTGGTTCCTGCTGTGAGCCACATTTTTCCAGCCATCATCTTTCAATTTTGCCTTTAGCACTATAAGTAATTTTTCAAATATTTTTTTGAGATTTAAATATATTTTGCACTAACAATTCTTTGTGATCTGGTTGGTTTTTGCCAGATGTTGAGTCTGAGGAGTTTGGGGGTTAGTTCGATTGGAGGATGGAGTTGTTTGTGAGGTTGGATTGTGCTTGGTATTTTTATGTCTTGCTTAGGTTCATGTTACACATTGCATAATTGCATACATGTTCATGAACATGAATGAAATTGGGTTTTCATGTGAAAGATGATTTTTGGGTGCGTGTGTATTACAACCCCAAGCCGAGATAAGGTATTATCTCGATGGAGCTCCTCTGGTCACTCAGGAGCAGAATATACTGAATGATGTCTTCTGGGTTGTCGCTAGGCGACAACGGGATCGGACGAGATGGTAACACTCTTGTGCCGACTCCGTGGCCCCTCTGCTGGTAGGAGCTAGAGGATGCTTGGCCATGAAAGCGCTGGGCGTAGAACTGGACAACCCTCGTTACGAAGTCATACGCACGGTCGTTATTCATGATGTAACGAAGGGAGCTAGAGTATGTGGATGATCCCTAGGGGAGATCATGGTAAATACGGTTTAAAAATTGGATAATTAGTTTTAATAAATGGATTTATGTGAACCATTTTCTGGAAAATTTGTGGATTTTTATACTAGGCCATTTTCTGTCATTTTCTCGATAGTTATTTTTAATGGACTTAGTTTTTGGACCAAAATGGAATTTTGGCGTGTGTTGAAAATAACTGTTTTTGGGAAAGGATGATTTTTGGGTCTCATGCATATTTTATCATATGCACACATATTTGTTGTTGCATAAATCTATTTTTATCTCTTAAACTGTTTGGTCTATTACTTACTTACGGTATCGTTTATTGGTATCGTAAATTTTGATGAAGATGATGATGTAAAGCCTAAGAATGACGCTTTGCCGAAGGAGTGATCGGGGATTACTTTCTTATGGGATTGGATTTGGTTCCCTCTTTTGGATATTGTATTTTGGCTTTATTATATTTTTATTGGACACCTGTAATACTTTTTGAAATGCTTGTATTTAAGTGAATTTGTATTTAACAATGGATGAATCAAGAAAGTTATGAGTACTTCCCGAATCCACCAAAATTACCACCTACTCCCCAAAAATATTGCCCACAATTCTCATGGTCTTAGGTGTAGTTGTCACTTCTATAGTAGCCAGGGAAATCTCAGACTCCTCTATTGTGTTGGGAGGGATCATAATCTTCTTTACTCCTTCCCTTTCATAGCATGGTTTTCTTTATTTTCCTCCAAAACCTCTTCACTGCCTTGTAGTAAATAAATCCTAGGATTTTTACATATGTGTGCTAGGCTCCATGCATTTTTCTTCACAGTGGTAGCAATGACTCTTCTTCCTCTTCTCATCCATCTAGCTGATTGGTTCTCTTTGTGACGTATAATCTGGAAATAACCTTCCAGAAAGACACTAGCAGCAGCCCCCAAATGCTTTCTTGATCTAGGAGCTAGTGGACCTATGCATTAAGAAGGTACTTTCACGTGGACTCATTTTTTGGGGCCTGATCCAGCTTCAAAGGATCAATTAGAAATAAAATGCTCAGATCATCCAAACTTCTCCTGGACCAATTGGTAAAAATCATTAAGTCATTGGCATACGCAATGTTAATAACAAGAGCACATCCACCAAGAATAGCACAAGCTGCACAACGAAATTTTCAAGTTTCTTAGTGGAACATAAATTTGTGTTCTAATTTTTTTTTTTCATAATACTAATTTGTAAATTAGATTATTCAATTATATATATATATATATATGAGTAATTAATACTATATATAGTCTTAAGGTGTTCAAGGCTTGTGCATTCCTTTTGAGAAAAAATCTAGTCCAACATTAAAAAATTATTTTTCATGCAACTCTTAGATTTATCCAAGATATATATATGATATTTGCAATCTTAAAGTATATAAATAAGATATGTGATCACGTGTATCAATCATAACCTTGCACATGGAAAAGTGTCTTCTTAAGTTCTTACCCACTTGGGGTTATAATTGGATTAGAGATAGCCATATTTAATGAGCCCTACATTATTGCTGTCCAAAAAATTACAAAACAAACAATAAGGCTTAGTTTGGATACAGAAACCGTTTCATGTCATATTATCTCATCATTACAATTTTTTTAAATTTTCACACAAAATATAATAAACGATTCAACTTTTTCAAATCTTAAAACAATAATAATATTAAAAAATAATATTCTAACAATATTTTATTCACTTTCACCTTTCATCTAAAACTATTTCATGTCATCTCATTATCCAAACTATACCTAAATGTTGTAGTGCCAACTTCATGTGTCTATCTTAAGTTGAGACAAGAATTTGAAGAGATCTTGATCCTTTAATAACAGTTAAAAATTTAAAATTTCAGGTTAATATTAATATAAGAAGCTTTTTGCATTATTAGCTTATCTAGAAGGGAGCAAAACAATTTTGTGCCAAGTAAAAAATTTATAAGCCTGCCTAAATTAATTAATGTACCACCCTAGGTGAGGATTTATGATACTCGAAATCATATAAGTTTGAGGCCTACTGCTGTGGACCATTAATTTATGTAGAGGGAAACCAAATTTGAACTTAAAAACCCATCTGAATCTCATAACCCTAACTAGCCGTAGTCTCCCTAAGGGCTGGGCTCCGACTCTGACTCTAACTCCAATCAGGAGTGGAGTCTGACTCTATTCAGAGCTCCAAAGTCGAAGTTGGAGGTCGGGGCTTTAGTTGGAGTCCATGGAAATACAATTAGAAGTAGGAAAAGAAAGAAGCTTAAAGAGGAAAAAATCAAATGAAAGGACGACAAGGGTTTACAAATTGGGGGGGGGGGGGGGGGGGGGGGGGGGGGGGGGGGGGGGGGGGGGGGGGGGGGGGGGGGGGGGGGGGGGGGGGGGGGGGGTGGGGGGGGGGGGGGGGGGGGGGGGGGGGGGGGGGGGCGGGGGGGGGGGGGGGGGGGGGGGGGGGGGGGGGGGGGGGGGGGGGGGGGGGGGGGGGGGGGGGGGGGGGGGGGGGGGGGGGGGGGGGGGGGGGGGGGGGGGGGGGGGTGGTGGGCGCGGGGCTGGGAAGGAGAAGAGGTTTGCTCTGGATAGTTCTTGTGCCAGGTTTGATATGATGAATTGGGTGGCAGAGGGGAAAAGGCGAAATAATAAGGTATGGTATGGCAGAGAGAACGGGATCGATTGATGTATATGTATATATGTGTCTGAGGGCGTGGGCTCTGGGGTTCTTCTTTGAATGTGCGTGCATGAGAAAGTGTGCAGGTATTTCCTGTCTATCAGTACTTAAGAAAATGAAGGTGAGTGAATAAAAACTAGTTTAATGAGAGTGGAGAGAGGTCCGAAGGAGAGGGAAGATAAAAGAAAGAGACTTTCAAGTATATATTATTAAAGCAATTTCGTATCAATAAAGTTTTGATGGTACAAGAGCAGGCCTATAAAATTAAAGCAATAATAGAAAACCGAGAGAAAGAGGAAATGCATCTCTTCACTGTGCCTGACTGCCTGTGCTATATTTTCGGAAGGAAAATGATCGGGTTATAATCCTCTTACTATTTATTTATTAATTTTTTGTATTTAATTTTTGATTTTATTTAATGATTAAGGAATTGATTATTAATAAATTATATATTTTTAAATTTTTTTTAATGATTAAAGATGTTAAAAAAATACTTAAAAGAACATAATAAAAAATAAAAAACTTCAAATCTTTTATAAATAGTAAATGAGTAGTAATAGAGTATTAACCCTATCACTACCCTTTTTGGAATGTCGAAAGACAAAAGACATCTCTGGCCGGCATAGAGAAGCAACAGTATAGCACAGGAGTTCCAATGCAAAATGCAAAAAGCAACAGTACAGTTCGGAAGTCGGAGCCAACGTCTACTCCGACTCTGAAATCCGACTATTCTAACTCCGTCGAATTCGAAAGCATAGTAAACGTCGGCTAGAGATTTTGCACCGCCCTAGTCTCACCTTTTAGGACCTTCTTGTACCTAGCTTTGTTTGAATTCCAAATTAAAACCCAATTAATATTAATTAATTTGAAACCATAAATATCGGAATAACTTCTTGTTTAGAAGGCGAATTATCTATCAAACTAGCTAAATCAGCTTCCAATAATCTCCGAATTCATCTTAAAATTAAAAGTTATTCTAATTCTCAAGATATATAGCTTGGATTTGTAATAAGTTAATATCCCTATATATATATTATATATACTCTTAACATAATATATTATATGTCGAATGATGTCCGTGGACCCTTTTGTAATGTAGAACCTAGCTAGTACATGAGGACCATATATAAATATATATATATATATATATATATATATATATATATATATATATATACATACATATATATGCACCAATTCCATTAATCAATAATTTTAAATCAGGAAAATATATTAGAAGCTAGCACACCTAGTTAATATAGTAATGGAAAATGATACTCTCACCACTGGTTCTTATGATCATTCGGTGTTATTGCTGGAATTTTTTATTTTTTTGACTTAATGATTAAGAAAGTATTTTTTAATAATATTGTATTTTTTATTTTTTTAAAAATATTTAAAAGTGTTAAAATATATATAAAGAAAATAAAAAAAGACTAATTCTGCCTAACAGTAGATTCGGAGCTAGAAGCGGTGGACATAGCACCGTCCTATCCTAATAATTTGCCTGCTTGCCCTATATATATATATATATATATATATATATATATATATATCAACCAATTACTATATTTTTCTTGCTACCATTATAAAGACCACAAGTGCTGCCATATATAGATATGCATGCTTCAAAAAAGTAAAGGGGACTTACTTTATGTGCTTCACTGTTCTAACTTACATTACAAATTTACAGGAGCTAGCTAGCTATTACTACTACCATATATATCATTTTTATAGAGATTGGAATGAGTGATTTTCAGAATAAAAGGATATATGGGATTTCAAGGATAGATACATTATTGGAGAAAAATTCTATCTACTACGCTACCATTTCATTTTTATCTCATTTTGTCAACTGTAACACATTTATCACTATGAGATGATCTTTTATTAGATGATTTTTTTATCATCAAATAATAATAAATGTGTCACAATATCTTATATACTTGAAAGAAAATAGAATGAGTAATATTATACACCACACTACCATCTCACTTTCATCTCGTTAAGTAAGATGTAACACATTCATAATCATTAGATGATAAAGAAGAATTCAATAAATAATCATTCAATAGTGATAAATATATTGCATCTTACTTAATATTTAGTGTGATGAAAATGTGATGATAGTGTGGTGTATAGAGTATTACTGTTTTCCAAATAAGAAATGATTTATACAAATTTCAAATAGACAAATCTTATACAAGCTCTTGTAAAAAAATAGATCTTATTTTTAAAAAAAAAATTATTCTTTAATAGTGGGATTCACGTTTTATAAAAAATTTATATGAAATTTATCTATTTAAAATTTATATATATAATATTTTCTTTAAATATGATAATGATACGATGTATAAAATGGATTCCGTACTCATGTATTAATGGAAATTTTGGTGCCGTTGGATAGTGGGCCGAATTTATTTTCAATACTGCTAGGCTGCTACCTATATTTATATCTATATATGTTAATTATTGGCATAGCAACTTTAAAGGGGCCAACTGCAACAACTGCAAGTGGGGTCGGAGCCGGGTGTCTGTCCTTTCATGTTTCTTGGATCTTGTAACAAATTGTTGAGGGGACAGTCTACATGTTCTTTATTATATCTATCTATATATATATGCTGTCATGTTGTTTCTTTTTCATTCTCAGAAGAAACTGCAGGTTTCAAAAGCTCGATCAGGACTGGACTGACAATACTACTTGGGGAGCTTTAACTAACCTTGATCCAGAATGGAAAACCATTTCTGGGTTGCAGGATGACAAGCATCCATGCATGCATGCATTTCTTCCTGGACTTTAATTAGAGTTAAATAAAGATCCATGCATGCATGTTTTGGATCGATGTTAATTAATTCTTTAGGTAATTAATAACGTTAATTATATATATATAGAAAAAACCCATAGAAAATAAACGATTGAATATACTTCTAATATATATATATATATTGATCATCATGTGGTACCAACTCATATATAATTAATTAAGGTACGATATATACTTATGTAATGTACGTAATGTTTTTGATTGAATGTAATGTGGTGTACGTACAGGATAGATACATACAGCCTAACACTTAACAAAAAAATAAAAACAACAAATCAGTGATTATATTTTGTCTATGTAATGGTGTTATTTAAACAAAAATATTAAAAAATTATTTGAGTTTTACCTTTTATATAATTGATCGTTAATTTTTACATATAGGAAAATGATTTATAAAATGTGCAAATATGAGTATGATAGAAAGTGTAGATATATAATTGAAAGAATAATTTATTTTATATATTAGAATAAAATATTGATAAAAAATTATGTAGGGAATAAATAGTAGTTCCTCAAATATGGGGAATGACGGTTCATTCCCTAAATCTTTTTCCTAAAATCGGAATCCGGATGTATAGGGTATTTTGATCATAACCGTATAATAAACTTCAAATTATAGAGAATCCGGTGCTTTGGGGCACCGGATGTGAATGCTCTTAATAGTGGATCCTACTTTTTTTCCAAAGAGAATATGTGAGACCTACATATATACTCTAAAACTGTATTTAGCATTGCCCAATATATGATACTGCATGACTTCATCATGTAACACATAGCTAGGTCTATCATTGATTAGTGCCTGTTGCCAATAGTATGAAGAGAACTAAAAATTATGAACTTCATAATTTCAGCCTCTCATGTAGTAGTACTGGAAAGTCATGAAATTGATAACAAGGGATAATATTGTATATTTGCTTCAAAAGATTACTAAAATACGATCTGAACGATATGAATACAATAAACTTATAATTAATTTGTACGTTTCACACATATATATCTACGTTAGTTAAGACCAATTAATGCTTAATTTAATTAGTACTTAAGATCTAAACTTAATTAAGTTTCATAAATAAAGACAAAGGTCTTGGTCATGATGTGATATTGGTTACATATATTCTAAGATACACAATTAATGCTCATTGTATATTCTAAGAAAAACAAATAATGCTCATTCTTGGTGCTGTATGGGAGCCCTTTGCATGCATTTTTTGTTTTTTGTTTATGTTTTTTTTTTTAATCTTTTGTTTTGGTTTCGTGTGTCTATTAATGTTTCTATTAATGTTTTCAACCAATTTTCCCCATAACCATAACAATAAATATTAAGAAATTAAAAATATAAGCTGAGTCTTCTCTCTAGTATAGCCCTGGCCTAAGCGATCCCAGAGGTGGTGTTCTGAGCTTTTCCAATGAGTCTGAGTGCAAGTGTATGTATGATGGAAGATTTGGAAGTCCAATGAAAACAACTACGTCTCGAGGAGGAGGTGGTTCTCAAGTTTCCTTCTGGGGAGTACGAGGAAGTGCAACAAAAGGGTGAGCGTAGTCTTACTGGGAAAGTATGCAGTGATTGTGTTGTTGGTAAGGATCTTATCTCGAACACGATGGCCAAGATTTGGAGAATTAGCAAAAGAGCTATGTTCCAAGAGGTGGAGAAGAACGTCTTAGTGGTGACTTTTGCAACGCATGCATATATGGATAGAATTTTAGATGGATGGCCATGGCCTTTTGATAATATATTGTTCCTCCTACATCCTTATGATGATAGATTACAACCTGCTTAGATTAAGTTCGAAACTGAGGTTTTTCTAGGTGCAATTGCATAATCTTCCTTAGATGAAGATGACAAAGGAGTGGGGAGAGCAAATAGGTGCCTCTATTGGCAAGGTTTTAGAGGTGGATGTGGCGGAAGATAGTATAGGGTGGGGAAGATTTCTTCGACTGAAAATTGAACTGTCTCTTTTTAAACTTGTTGCTCATGGAAGATTCATTAATTCCTCGGGTATGAAGTTATGGGTGCCTTTTCAATATGAGAAACTTTCAAAGATATACTTTAGGTGTGGGTGGATTGTTCATGATGTTGATGGCTTCTCGAATGATGGATCAGGATTGGAGAAGAATGATAACACGACCATGCAGTTTGGCGCATGGCTTCGTGCAGAGGGTGGTGTCCATTGCAAATTACCTCCTCTATCTTTTATTAATAATTTTACAGAAAAGGATGACAACAAGGAGGAAGTAGGTTGATAGGAAGCTTTGAGCATGGTGGCCAGCCTATGGGTGTGGAGGAGCAGTCAATGCAGGCTGAGGTGGAAGGTAGTTTTTGCACTAGCAATATTCCAGGCTTGAAATTCGAGAAGGGGCCTATTTCAGTTAAGGAATTTGAAAATGGGAGAAAAAATAAACAATTGATAACTGATGGTGGCAATTGTTTTACGCAGCTTTCGATAGAGTCTGTTGATCAAAATTTGAATGCAATTCCTTTTAATTATCCTATTTCTGATAGTGGGAGAGTCAAGACACAAGTATTGGGCCTTGATGGGCTTTTGGGCCCTGTTCAGTCAGTTTCAATTGAATTGGTAAAAGGATCCAATAACATTGAACAAAAGGGGGATAGGCCCAGCTGTCCTGCATCTAAAGTCCCAACGGACTTAACGCCTCCATAGTTAACTACTTCACCCCGGTTTCTGAAGGAACAGACGAATGATAGTAGTAAGATTCAGTGTTCATAGAAAGGGGGAGGCAAGTGGAAGAGAATGGCCCATCTCTAAGGTAAGTCTACTTCACTTCCTATTTCTCAGTTTGGTAGGAAACGATTCATTGATGAGGGTGAAGATTTGTTTTCAACCATAGTGAGTTCAAAGAAAGGTAGAACTGATGTTGTTTTACAAAATGCATTGGCGGAGGCTATGTCAGCCGCACCAAGCATTATGAAAATAATAAGTTGGAACTGTCAGGTGCTTGGGAACCCCCGAATAGTTCAAAGCCTTTGCTCCCTAGTGAAAGCTAAAGTGCCCGAGGTGGTGTTCATTATGAAAACTAAGTTATTTGTTAAACGTGCAAGATTCATTGCAACAAAAGCAAGAGATGATAATTGTCTAGGTGTTGATGCTGTTGGTAGAAGTAGTGGCCTTATGCTTACGTGGAAATAAGACCTCAATGTCAAGTTGCTCAATTACTCAATTAGGCAGATAAATGTCATTATTTCAAATGCACTTGGTGAGAATAAATGGCTGCTTACATATTTTTATGGTCACTGAGAAGTCAATCAAAGGAGAAGAGCTTGGGACCTATTAAAATTCTTTAAACCTAACTTATTAAGTTGGTGTGTCATTGGAGAATTTAATGAGATTTTTTCTGATGATGAGAAGGTGGGAGGCAGTTTGAGAAGTGAGAATCAAATGGAAATTGCTTAGACAAGTCTTACAGTAAGGACATTTATATGATTTGGGCTGGAAAGGAGAAAAGTTCACATGGAGCAATCAACATGAAGATGCTACGTATACCGAGAGATTAAATAGAGCTCTGGCTAATCAAACTTGGTTAGATAGTAATAGTCATTATAAAGTTGAAACTCTTGCTGCCATTTACTCTGATCATCGTCCTTTATTACTGGAATGTGGCTCGAGTAGATATGTACAAAGAAGGGGTCCTTGCAATTTCAAATATGAGCTCAATTGGGATAGAGAAGCCGGCTGCAGTTCTTTAGTAGTATCAGAATGGAAAAAAGGGACTATTGGTATGAAAATGTTAGAATATGTGCAAGCTAAGCTCGAGAATTGCAGTAAAGGCCTTAAAAGATGGAGCAAGAATATGGATAGTGAGAGAGCTAAAGTCATTAAGGAAAAATCTAAAGTTTCATATCAGCCTCAACAAAATAAAGACCCGAGTTCTATTTCTGTTCATAAACAACTTCAGAAGGATATTGGGTTTCTAATGGATCAAGAGGATATCAAATGGAAGCAAAGGGATAAGAACATTAGATAGAGAAGAGTGATAGAAATACTAAGTTTTACCATGTTTGTGTCAATCAGATGAGGAAGAAAAATGCTATAAAAAAGGTTATGAATGTTGATGGGGTGCTACTGATAGATTCTGGAGATATTATGCATGGCTTTTGGCAGCACTTTTCTCAGGTATTCCTCTCTACTCATCCTTCTAGAGATTACATTATGCAGTGTTTAGTTAGGGTGAATACTAGAATTTCTGATGATATTAGATTAAACTTGGAAATGATTTCTCTAATGAGGATGTATAGTTTGCTTTAAAAAAAAATGTCTCCTTTCAAATCTCCTGGACTAGATGGTTTTTGTGCTGGCTTCTTCTTAGATCACTGGGAGATTGTGGGTATGGATGTTTCTAGAGCTTTCTTGGGTTTCTTAAGAAATGAAATTATGCCTACAATCTAAATCATACTCCTTCCTCTATGCATGAATTTCGACCAATTAACTTATGCAATGTGTTGTATAAGTTTATTTCAAAAGTCTTGGCTAACAGAATGAAAAAGGTGTTGTCTAAGATTATTTCTTAGAACCAAAGTGCATTTATTCTTGATAGGCTCACCACAGACAATGTTTGGTAGCCTATGAACTCCTATATACTATGCAATCTAGACAAAAAAAATTAAGGTGGGAAGTATGACCATTAAATTGGATATGTCCAAAGCATATGATAGGGTTGAATGAGATTTCTTGGAAGCTATGATGTTGGAGTTGGGATTTGGCAAAAAGTGGATAGGTTTGATTATGACATGTGTTAAGTCTGTTACATATTTTGTTAAAGTAAATGGTGTACCAGGCAATACTATTTTTCCATCTAGAGGCCTAAGACAAGGTGACCCCTTGTCTCCTTATTTATTTCTTCTCTGTGCTAAGGGGCTCAGTTCCTTATTTCAACAAGCTGAGAGGAATGGTCTTATTAAGGGTGTTGCTACCTCAAGGGGTGATTTGAGCATTAATCATCTTCTATTTGCAGACGATTGTGTCATTTTCTGTAGAGCAAAATAAGAAGAGTGGTGCTATGTAGAACAGATTTTATGACTATATGAAGGCCAGATTATGAATAAGCAAAAAACTTCTATCATTTTTAGTTCAAACATAGACCTTGTAGTAAGAGAGTTGATAACTGAGTCTACAAATGAGGTGCTATGTGGCAATTATAATAAGTGTTTAGGCTTACCTACTATGGTAGGAAACTCTAAGTACAACACTTTTAGATGTTTGAAAGATAAAGTCTAGAGAAGAATTAATAGTTGGAAATTGAAAATGTTATCATATGCAGGAAAGGAGATTCTTATTAAGAGTGTCTTGCAAGTCATTCATGCATATACTATGAGTGTTTTCAGATTGCCTTTTATCTTATTAAAGGAAATTGAAGCTATTTTTTCTCCATTTTGGTGGAGTCACAAGAAAGAAGAAAAGGGTACTCATTGGAGAAGTTGGAAAAGATTAGGGGAAGTAAAAAATAAAGGAGGCCTTGGGTTCAAAATTTTAAATAGCTTCAATAGAGCTTTATTGGCTAAAAAAGTGTGGAGATTAATTCAAGAACCCAATTCTTTGGTGGCATGGGTTTTTAAAAGAAAATACTTCCAAAACTGTGACATTTTGGATTCTAAACCTAGTTCTTCTCCTTCTCATATTTGGAGGAGCATTTAGTCTTTTGCTAAGTTAGTCAAAGAAGCACAGTTTGGAGGATAGGAAATGGACATAGCATACGAATTTGGCATGACAAATGGCTCCCAAAACCTACTACTTAAAATGTTCAAACCCCTATCAATCGATTGTCTGCATACTAAACAATTGCTGAGTTAATTGATGCTGCTAATGTCAAGTGGAAGACTGATATAATAATGGAAGTATTCATCTTAGAAGAGGCACAACTTATCTGCAGTATCCCTATCAACTTGAGGGATGTCAGTGACAAATTGATTTAGGCCAGAAATGAATAGGGTGTCTTCTCAGTAACAAGCAATTATTTCTTGGATTGCTCAATGACAAAATAGTCTATAGGTGAGGCTTCGAATGGAGAGGTACCCAATGTGTTATGGAGGAAACTATGGCAGTTAAAGGTTCCAGGGAAGATTAAACAATTTATATGGAAGTCACTTAATGATATTCTACCTACAAAGCAATTGTTAAGGAAAAAACAGATTGTAAAGGATGAACTATGTCTTGTTTATCAGAGAAGTGAGGAGACTATTATTCATGTCCTTTGGAATTGTCTTGCTTCCATGGATGTCTAGGGGGCAAAATATAGTCCTCTCAATAAATGGAGCTCTAATTATAAAATCTTTAAATTGTTGTGGTTTGACAAGTTTAGCAAATTGAATGCTATGCAGTTAGATCAGGTGGCTGCTATTCTACACAAGCTTTGGGCTAGACGAAACTGCTTTGTTTTCAATAACAAATTTAATAGTCCACTTGCTTTACTTACATCAACATTGAATGACATAGAAGTTTTTCATGAAATACATCTGAATTTGAGTACTAATGCAGATAGAATCCCTCGAAAAATTGATGATATCGGGTGGAGTCCACCATCTGATCATTTCTACAAGTTAAACTTCGATGCTGCTTTTGATTCTGAAAAGAGGTTGATGGGTATTGGCATTGTGGTAAGGAACAATAGGGGTGAGGCTCTGACTATGGTGTCTACTCTAAGAAGTCATGTTTGTTCTGCATTCTCTGCAGAATGCTATGCTCTTCTAAGAAGCATTAATCTGTGCCAAGTACTGGGTTTGCACCAGGTGATTATTGAGGGTGATGCTAAGGCAGTAGTTAAGGGTGTTAATGGTTATAATACTAATTGTTCTTGGCAAGGGCAATTAATTGATGATATTCAACACTTAATAACTGGACATGCTGATTGGAAGCTGAATTTTGTCAAGAGAAGTGGCAATAAGGCTACTCATATTACAGCAAAGTTAGGCATGTATCTAGAACTTGAGTCTATGTGGAATGAAGATGGTCCTCCTGAAGTTATGTCTACTATTTTGCTTAAGATGCCATGTACTGATTGATTTGAATGAATGGAATTATATTTCCTTTCAAAAAAAAAATAACCATAAATATTAGATACACCAAAATAAAATATTATTGTATATACATGTGTGTGTGTGTGCAGTCCCGCTACGTACAGTCATTTTTGTGGACGAAAGTGCACACTCCACTAACATGGCGGAACGAAAGTAAGAAGTGGTCAAAACTTCCAATTCCAGTACTCCAAAAAACTAGATAGCCAAGAACTTATTCCAACTTTTTAACACTGTAATCTTCACCTCTTGGTCTTTGGTGTATATCTCTTGAACGACATCCACAGAGACTGGTTTGTTGTGTCCCTCCAGCATGACCTTCATCTTTCTACTCACTATTTCAGCCCACCGTATCTCTAGGATCTTCTCTAGAGACTTGGTTTTTGTTTCCTACCATCTAATATTGTCTTGGTGGGGAGATATCCTTTTCAGGAGTAGAAGCGCTGGGGAGCAGTCAGGCTATTTAAATTAGAAGAGCAGCCCTCTAATGAGATGGTGACACGTAGGAAAAAAAATAACACAAAAATGCAACCTCAACACACAGAATCACCACAAGCGCTTCCTCATGCCCATGTTTTCTCTTCCTAATTTCAAACAAGCCAAACTCTTTTACGTGTTGACACCATTGCCATCACTTTGCACCGCCACCCCAGAGCTTAACCCTGTCGAGCCGCAATAGAGCTCAACCTTGTTGAGCCGTGAAGAACTATTGATCAACGAGACACCCCATTTGACCAAATCTCTCTCGAAGATGCTTCCAAATCCATAAACCAATTCACATTCAACCTCAAAGAAATTTCAAATAAAATGGCAACAATCGATCGAAATATTACAAGATATCAAGAAACTAAAAAATAGGAAAGGTCTTAAATCCTCCCTATCGAATATAAATCCTCTATAGCTATTCCTCCTCTCCTTCACCCCAACTGCCAGCTTTTGTTCCTTTCAACCAATAAATTCAACGCAATACTCCTAGAAAAAGAAAGAGCAAAAAAATATGAAAGCATAACAATTGAAGACTTCCAAAGGCTCTGCTTCCTTTGACCAAAAATATTTGAGAATTTACTCGAGAAAGTATACCTGTATTCAAGGAATTTATAAAAATGTCTTTTTTTCACCAAAGTAATTGACGAGGCACAATAAATTTCACCTAAGTCGCAGGGAAAACAAAAAAAATACAAAAATACAAACATTCCATAGAAAGTCACTTTCCTTTAACAGCTTGAAGAACAAAAGTAGAGGAATTCTTCATCATAGAGAGAGAGAGAGAGAGAGAGAGAAAGAAATACCAAGCTCTGTCACCTTCTGGGTCGAGCTCTGTCCTTGCCACCATATGGGTCAAGTGCCATCAGGGATGAGTGTGGGTGTCAGATTTCATTTGGGTTGGGGTCTCTTGGAAGACGACGAAGTGAGGCATTTCATTTGGGTTTGGTTTGCATTGTTGATCAAGTGTATGCTAGTGTAGATTAAACACTATAAATTTCCTACGTGTCACCATTTCATTGGAGGGCTGCTCTTCTAATTTTAACAGTCCGACCGCTCCCCAGCTTTTCTCTTTCAGGAGATAGATATCTTGGCAAGGGATGACCAATCAAGTTCCTCTCCACAACTTCATAATCTCTCTTGTTCACAATACAAATCAAGAATTTTTTTTCTTTCTTTGCCAAAAAAATTTCCAAAGAAAGTGAATCCTCTTATATTTTTTCCCTTTTAAGTTTGTGCCTGATCACTTGGTGGAGTTTGTTAAGGAAAACAAGAGTTATATTTTCTTTATTGCTATGCATTTTTAGGTTGGTGTGGAAATTGAACATGGTTGTATTGCGTTCTTGCCTTCTGTTTGATTTTGGAGGATTTTGTACATTAAAAGGATTAAGGGTGTTTGGGATTTCAAAGAAAATAGGCATTTTTGTTAGAGAATGCATTACCGTCTAAGAGATTCGTCATATTAACTATTTGCATTTGTTGTTCAACTAGTTGAGTTTTACGGCTAAAAATGGCTGGTGATCATTATTGTTATTAGAGAAATGATAGTTGCAATCGTATATATACAAGTGCAACTCAATCACTTTTAAAAAAATGAATACATGCAATTCCTTCAAATTTGTGTCCTTCAAATTTGCTACACATTATTTCATTTTTTGGCATGCCAGCTAGTTTCATACGCAATGAGTGCACAAAAATGATTGTATCTAGAGTTTTCCATATATGTGTGTGTGTTTATTTCAATAATACTAAATCTATTCATTAAGAAAATAAAGAAAAAGGTAAACAAAAAAAATTAAAGGCAAACAAGGTCATGGAATCATCCTCAATCGGATTCCCTAGCTTCCCCTCTCGGTCTCTTGTGGGATTCACACGCCTTATTAATTAGAGGGAATGAAGTATCTTCCCCTCCGATGGGCATGAACCCATCATAGAAGGGGCATTACTCTACCCTTGCTAGAGGGGAGAGGCTTATGATCATCCCTAGCTATCCCACTCAATTGTAGCAAAGACTAACTAAGTGCAAGGCCGTACGCGGTATACCTGGCCTCCACCTCTCCCCATGATGAGATCAGAGGATCCTTTTCCCCCATATTCTTTTCTTTTCTTTCAAGCCATACTCTCTCTCTCTCTCTCTCTCTCTCTCTATATATATATATATATGCATGTGCTAAATGATAGATTAAATTCATTTCTTTGTGAAAATCTCTTCAATGCTAGTACTTATAATTATAATATCATGTTTGGATGGAAAATCAATATAATATGTATATATATATATATATATATAGTCACCAGCTAATTAAATTAATTATCTTTAGAATTTTGATATATATAATTAGTACTATATATAATAAATGAAATGTTTTTGGATATATCGGTTTAATTATAATACATGCGGCTAGCTTGGAAAGAACAACATATAACCAAATAATTTAGTGTCCAAATTACGTACACATGAGCTAGTGTAAAGGTGTTTAATTTCTTTTAAATTAAAAGCCTAATATTATTATATATTTGGCTACACTGGTTCAATTATCAACATTCAAACAGAAATAATTTAGTAATATTGAATATTTCTATTTAAACTAGCTTTGCATCTTCTCATAATATCTTGATTTAATAATATATATATATATTTATATATATTTTAATTTGGGGAGTGGGGTTTCGAACTCTCAAGCCTCCAAAATGGAGGCCGGTACTCTTGAGTTCACTTAACATAATATTACTGCTATTTATTAAGTACTTCACTTGTAATGGTCTAAAATAGATTAATGGAAAACTACTGACAAAAATAAGATCAGCAAATTTTAAATGACTGCTATTTATAATTATATATGTAGTAGTAAAATGACGCATTCAGAATTCTCTATCTCCATTATTGAATATATAACTAATTGGTTTGTTACAAAAAATTATATATAAGCACTCAAATATCTCAAGTACTATATATAATCATTACAAACTAATTGCATGTATTGACATGATCACGGCCATTTTCTGCAAATCATGGGTTAGATGCAGATTTTTTTTTTTTGGAGTGTCATACTTGTATTGACAATATATTCGAAGAGCAGCTTGAAACATCGACCATCTTGTAACTGATGATCATGATTCCTCTCCTGCCACTTGTTGAACATATCCATCCATGATAAGCTAGTCGTAGAATGATATCAAGAAGGCAATATAATTAAGAACCAGTGCTATCCTTATGATCGATCCAGTTTGTTCTGATCATTATTGTTCTGATGTGATTGAGTTAGCTTGGGATTCTGATCATTTGCTGCAAAGGGCTTCAAAGGTGATCCAACTGAATGAAGAGATGGAATGAGGCCAGGATGATGAGGTAGAACATGCTGTGAAGTACTTGAGCTCAACAATTGGATCTGGTTGATCTGTCTCGGGTCACTCTCTATTAGGGTCGAAATATAGGAAGGATATGGAGTAAAAACTGCTGGTAATGTAGTTGAAGATGGACAGAAAAAATATTGAGACCCAGATGGAAGCTGTACTGGTATGGCATTGCTTGTATGGGAATGATCTATCTGTGATGGAGATAATCCATGGCTTCCAAACTGAGATAAAGATAAAGCAGAAGGCTCAGAATTATGGTAAGAATTGTAGGCCATTGCATTGTTTAACAATCCTGGTAAGGAAGAGGAATGATTTGGCGTAGGGAAAAGCTTTTGAGCTGGATTTTGTCCACCAATTCCATACTGAATCTGATCTTCTTCATTTGTTTTGACCCACTTTCCTTTATCAGCAACTTCATTTATAAATGCAGCATTTGCATCGAATGAAGAAATGACAGAAGAGTACTGAGATGTGTTTGGTTCATAGGAAAATTGTTCATGTAATTGACCAAATCCCTGATGAATTGGTAGAGGTGGAAGTTGATCAATATCATGTTTAGTGGCATCAAGCAACCAATCTATGACTTTGCTAGGCTGACTAAGCCCCAGCCTATCCTGTAGATCGTACAACTGAATTGCTGTGGGCACTGAAAGCCTAATTCTTCTGTCCCTCAATCCCCTTATGGTGCAAACCTTGCTGTGCCTATCTTTTCCTCCAAAAGAACGAGAGACACGTACAATCCTTGGATTTCTAGATCCTGACCGTTGCCTTGATGAAGTACCAACTGACGCAGCTGCCTTTGAGAACTTTCTGTCATCAGTTGGGCTTTCTTGCTTAGCTTGAACATCTTTGCCTCTTGATTTTGTGATCATCTTACTTCTCTCATTATTGGGCTGCATGTGCAAGTATCAAATGAAACCAATAATAGAAATTAATCTGTTAGTATATATTAATTAAGCTTCCTATAGCTAGATCTATACATATTCTGAGTATGATGAACATGATCCCTAGTTTCTTATAACTTAATTACAATGATTTATATGTATCATGCTTTCATTATGATATCGATCCATAGATTATGTACGTGCTAGCTGGAGGATTACGTTTAGCTCAGCTTTCAATTATGTGAAAATTAATTATGGCAACTACTTTGAGCATATCAAGCTAGTATATTTAACTGAGTTAAGTTGCATCTGACATAGAAACATAAAGAAAATTCAGAAGAAGAAGGAGAAGAAGAAGAAGAGGAAGATGTTTTTGAATATTGAATGGCTATTACAAATCTAGGGCAAAGGCTTCCACCTCGCCCCCTTCATAAAAAGGAAATTAAGCAAAAAAATAGAAAAGAATCTAGGGCAGATGGAAACCTATATTATTTAGAGAGAGAGAGAGAGAGAGATCTGATTCGAGATATATAAGACGTACATGATGAAATATACTAGAAATTAAAGAAGAAGACATCACACATATGCATCCTGCAGCTAGCTAGCCTGAGAATTGAAAATTGAAATAGGATTATGATCATTATAAGAAGAACTTACATGAGGCAAACATACTGATCTTCTCAGCTAATCAACCTGCTGGCCGCCGCATGCTGCAGGCTATTGATTATCCAACATAGATGAGGATGAGATGCATATATATTATATGCTTGCCATCCATGGTCCCAAAAAAGTCTTCAAGAATGCTAGCTCTTAGATCGATCTATCGACTAAGTCATGAGCAGCTAGCTGCTGGGTAAAAGGCATAAAGTTGAAATTAAATGTTTTGATCTCTACGCAGAATAAAAATATATTTCAGAAATGTCGAAATGAATGAAGACTGGAGAAAGATCCAAAGATGCTGGCCGTGCGTTTAATTTTAACCTATACATGATGATATTGTTGCATGCAGGGAAGGTAAAAAGAATGGCATGCATGCTTTTAGACCCACATGGTGACCATTCACAGTGACACGTACCAATCAGACAACAGTAATTTTGTCAATTTCGCTCTCGTACGTATGTATATACCAAATATTGAAACATCACAGGCTTAATTATTAATCGGCCTGCCCAGTTGCTGCATATGTACGAACCTTCCCTCTACTTTAAATTTCCTAATATAATAGTACTACAAGGTAGATGTTTAAATTTATTAATATAACAGTACAAGCTATATATATATATATATATATAATTATATAATTTTAGTAAATTTGGTATAGTTTAGAGTACACATCAACTTTGCTCTAATATCATTCAAAATGTAGATTTTTATTATTTATATGATCATATCTTAACGACATATAGTTAGCTTCGAAGCTACATACGTCTAATACACAAGATCAGTAAATTAAGGGCAGGTTTGGTAGATGAGAATTCTCATCTCAAATTCAAAATTTTCATCTCATCATTACAACTTTATCAAATTTTCACACAAAATATAATAAACAATTCAAATTTTCAAATCTCAATTAAACTTTTTCAAATCCCAAAACAATAATAATACTAATTAAAAATAATATTTTAAACTTTTATCTCAAACTCAAAATTCTCATTTCTATCCCCAAATCTGTCCTAATAAACTAATTATAAGTGATGCTACGTATAATTATGGAGTGTGCAAATGTTATACAATTACTTTGAAAACATCGTGATGGGGCTATGCCAGATATGATGGTAAAATCTGAGTTTATAGATCATCATCGTCGTCAGTAATTGCCTACATTTGATCACATGCAAGACAACTAAAGAAAGAAAGGCTGAGAAATTCAATTTAGATAAAGGGGACACATGCAGTCCTGCAAACTTCCAAAGTTGTGGTGCATGTGTGCTAGCTGCTGGAGTAGTGTTTGATAGCAAATAGATAGATCGAGACGCCAGCTGATAGATTAGGGACCAACATATATAGCTAGGTTCTTTGAGGCATTCATGCACTCAGAACACAAGGACCACATGTTTACACATATGACAGTGAGATTTTCACAGTACAAGTTAGACTTTATAACCATTATATATAATATCATGTACACACAGAGATCATGGCCTGTTTCAGTACTCGATTCATGGTTCTAATTGTTCACAGATAGGGCTGTACCACCTTCGATAAAACATCCCGTAGACTGAATTCAATATATATATTGGAATCTTCACCGAAATAATTGAGGTGTAATAGACTGAAGCAAGCTGCAGTAGCAGTCAAAAAGCACACTGAGCTAGCCCTACTTTATATCGCTATTGCATTAAAAACAAGGAGAGAAACCTCACAGTTTGAAACCTATCTATAAACCCTCATAAGCAGGCCGGCCATCGATCTTCAGTTTGATGGACAATCAATATCATGTATAGCAAAGTCAGTAGTACTGTCGGCCTTCTTATACTTTAACTTANTGGCCTGTTTCAGTACTCGATTCATGGTTCTAATTGTTCACAGATAGGGCTGTACCACCTTCGATAAAACATTAATCAGAATTATAAATATATATATATATATATATCATGTATGAAAACCAGCTTATCAATTATAAATCTTATCCTTAATTGGCTATTAATTCATGAGTACTACTTCAGATCGAGTAAATTAAAGGTTTGGAGCATACATACACTCCGTTTTCTAAACTCATTATTACAGCAAATTAAAACAAGGAAAGCTAGCCCTAGATCGAAGAAATTAATACGAGTGGTTTGAGCTGTTCGGCATCTTCACCGAAATAATATTTTTTGGTAGAAAAATTAGGTGCCTCTTCTAGACTCTTTAACTCTCTGGTTTCTTCCAGCTGCCCCCTTTAAATTAGAAAAAGAAAATGAATTAAAAGCCCACTATTTCAACCTATTAAGATTAATTGATTCTCCTGCCTTCCAAAAACAAAAAAAAAAGATTAATTGATTCTCCAGCTTGAAAGTACTTGCACGTGCATCTTCCATCGTTTTAGCTAGCTAGGGTTTTCAGCTCTATATTGGGAGAGTTTTATCTCTCTCTCTCTCTCTCTCTAAGCATGTACTGATGGGATTCACGAGAAGGGTTAATGTTCTTTTTCCTTTTCAGAGCATACTCTGCCATAAATATGATGGTCCCTAGATCCAAGAAAACAATGTTTCATCAGGCAACAAAGTCGGTAAGTTTCTCAGTGTGAGTTTTGACTATTTTAAAGTGAATTAGTTGTGTTTCTCCGATGCAAAAAGTAGTACAGTATGTAAATATTATATAGTTATTTTTAAAAAAATTAATTTATTATTAAAAAATTAATTTTTTACATAAATTTTGTATTTATTTATTATTATTAAAATAATTATACGGTGTTTACATATCAATGATTATAAATATTATTTTTTTATATCTTTTTTAAATTACACTAACAACAATTTAATTTTGGAACAATTTTTATTTGGAACCAAATGAAAATAGTCCCAAAAAATAAGGCTGAAAAACGAGGGACTTTTATTTCAAAGACAATTACCTCATATTTTTCTGTCAAAGCAAGGGGACGTACCGCATACGCGAAGTTAACAAAGAATCTAATGATGTAATGAGCAAGATTAAATTAAGTTTGCATGCATGCAAACCTGTTTTCTTTGTGACTCATGATTATGATCGACCTGCCCATCATGTCAATTCTCTGTCTGCATGTTGAGATCAGCAGCAGCTCATACACAGTAAATTAAGTAGTACTACTCGACCTCGTACTTGATTTTATATTGATCTCGAAATGACATATATTAATTAATTATAACAATATTGGATCGATCATTCGTATATCCGTAAAAGAGTCACTCCAACAAATACATATTATTGTCGTTAAAAGTTTTTGCAGTAAATGTAAAAAAATTTACAACAAATGACCATAAAGTTACAGAAAAGTACCGTCACAATTTTACGGATAATAAATTATAAATTTAAATACTACTTACAGCTATTTTAAATTTTGACATAAATACCTATATATCTTGGTAATTTATGTTGTTGCCATAAGTCATTTATATTATTAGTAATACGGAAAACAACCCTCCCAATCTCGAACACGAAACTCAATTCCTGGAATGCAACCTTACCACTAATATACTATCTCATCAATTTATAACTTGGCTATTGATTACTTACCACACATATATATTGTAGGAAATATATTATATTGGGAACTTATGTCGCCAACAAAATACAAGTTTGGCAACTTGTATGACTCACGAGAACTTAATTGCGATGAGGTTATACAAGTTCAGACTAACTTCAATTGGCTTTTGGTACAACTACAAATCCTTTTAATTGGTTAGTATTGGCAACTATGTCTTCTGGAAAATACTTTTTAGCAGGAACTTTGGCTCATCCAGTCTTCCTTATAGCCGGCTACCTATATTGTCCAGATCAAGAATTTTTGGCAATTCAGCAAAGCCAAAAATAACTATTATTGGCCATTACTTTCTTTGCTATAGCTCAATGTAGGCAAATTGCATTTACATGTATATATATATATATATATTCTGAATAGGACTACCTACATTTTATTGGCTGAAATTGAAGGGTCCTAATGATGCATTCTTGCCAATAATCCTCATTTCCCACAAAACCTCTCCATGTACATAAATACATAAACATTTACCTAGCGTAGCAACTTAGCATTTCAACCTACTTTCCTATACCTTACCATTTTTCCACTACTACACTACAATTCCATATATTTGTAAATTTATAAATATTATATACAACGATGACCTCAATAACCAGAATTTTATTCCATAAATTAATGCTCAAGTATATAAAATATAAAAATGAATCCTATGCATGTTGCAACTGACAGATCAAACTTTTACTAATAATATTGCCATCGATATCCAGCCTAGCAGTATAAAACCAAAACTGGAGACATTTTGCACCCGACACAGAACATGTGGATGATTCCCCCCTTAGCCGCAGTACCTTTCCAAAATAATTAGGATAAATTAAGATTTCACAAATATCTACATTCCCATGGCAAAATTCCCAAACATTCGCCCAGGCATGATCATCTATTTGATATATCACTTAATTCTCCATTAGACATACAATTTCCATCTAAATGCACCCTGGTCAGTTAGAACATATCCAGCCAACATAAACCAAACAGTTTGGGATGATCATATCAACACATATCACTACTTAATCATCAATTCTAATCTCATTAATTACATGATGATGCCAAAATTGGCATCCTGTTCAATCTAACATGCCCAACCAATATACAAGTTATATGAGTCCCATTTCTATATCCCAAATCAGAACTATTACATATCAATAATATATATTTCATGGTTTCTAATCTCTTCCCTGGTCAAAGGTATCTGTGGGGATCTTCACTAAAAAAAAAAACACACCTCCAATTGTCCACATAGATGGCAAGGTTGGCCCCTCATTGTGTCTTCGTTTGAACAATTCAGCATCAAAATGTCCTCTTGCTGCCAGGCTTCAGACTCCCTGCACATATTTTGGCATAGAGTCATGATAATCCGAAACATGTGATTGAGTTACTTCCAACCTAGCAGAGCTGATAAATTATGTGCAGAATGACAATATTGGACACTTACTATGTACCCTATAACATCATGCAATTGACTCCACTCAAAAACCACCACTTGCATGTATTTTTATCCATCGCATGCAGACAAAATATGTTAATCTAAAGAACTATATCAAGAGTGTCAGGAATACAAAACCCAAACAGCACATATATTTTACTTTTAGCATAAGGGAAATCCTACATTTTTACCTATCAGTTCCTTCCTAAATAGCAGGGCTGATAAATGACCAAGCAAAATATATTTTGACACTTACTAACTACTCTATCCCATCATTAAAGTGACTGTACTCTCAGCCACCAATTGCATGTATTTTTATCCAATCATGCAAACTATTTATTTGATCTAAACCATGGACAATTTGAGTGGATATCCAAATTCACTCAAACTGTCCATTCTTATAGGGTTAAATGGAGGGGGGGGGGAATCTCTCTGAATATGTGACTCAATCATCAATATTAATATGAAGAAGAGTGTGGAAATTACATACCTTACTCAAGGTTTTTTCTTTGAATGCATGGCAGCAAGTATTCCCATTTTCAACCCATACTATGCTGACTGTTAATTTAGATACAAAGTAGAGACTGCCACCACATCCATATAGGTGCACAACAAAAAGGACCAAAAGAGTTTAATCCTTCATGTTAACCTTACTTGTAACTTCAACTAGGACTTCCCAAAACATCAGAAGCTGGGCAACAAAAAAACCAAACATTATCAGGATGCCTAGGCATCCATGCGAGTCTCCTGATGAGACTCTCTTCGATTGCATTCCAGGTCAACTACACGATTGTTCATCGTACTCTGGTAGTCTTTAAATTGATTCTTGAAACTATGCAACTCATCTCTTAGTACCTCTAACTGGCTCTTGCACAAATTTGCTTCATTCTTGTTCCTTTCATTCTCATCAACAATCCTAAGATAGTCCCTATTTTTGCACAATGCTATCGAAACTTCAGGTATAACCGAGTGCCCAAGTCCTGTTGCATATCTTGCTCTATATCCTAAAACCTCCTTGAAAGCTGCATTGCACTTCTCATTGTTGTTTTCTGTATTCACCTCAGTCTCATCCAATCGCTCAAGCATTAGTTTCTACATCCATTGATAGGAAAACACCATTAATGCAAGCAAACATACCTGTGCCTAACATAACAAAATGAACTCAACAAGAACTAGAATCGACTTACGTAGTTCTGTTCTTTCTTGACCAATGCACTTCTTTGTAAAAATGTATCAAGTTCGGGTCTTCTTCATTCTGGACCATCAACACATTTGTAAGTTAAATTGTTAGTGTGGGTAAGAAAGCATATGTGGTGTTAGTTGAATAAAAAATTCATCTAGACTAACAATTTCCTCCAATATTCGTACAAATGACTTTCTCCCTCCTGTATGGTTCACATTTTGTTTCTGCCTATTTCTCTGGTTTCTCTTTGACATTTTCTGTGGGGTATTGACAGTCAAAGTTTAATGATCTATTGCATTAAACTATTATTCAGTTTCTTCAGTAGCATGGAAAATTCTGGGATTTTTTCCTTCTATAAATAAAGCGCAAAGTATTTATATTATTTGTGGGCTTTAACCTGCAAATTTAATTAAGGATGGGTGTAACCTGTAACACACTATTTAATCTATCTTAACCATGCACACTACTATCAACTACAATATTTTCATTATGTAACAAATGAAACATATTTGTATTTGATGTTCTACATGCCAAATGTAGAAAATTCTTAACAATTTTCTCTGTTTATAACAAAATATTGATTAAAATAAACCATTGATAATGCAGCACCACTTGTCATAAAGAACAAGATTGACCTATACACATAACAACAAAAGGCTACAAATCCATTTTGTCTGAAAGCAGAGGGCATGCCAAATCGATTTTCTGTGGAGCACACTCGCCTATTTTCTACTTTGTTTTAAGAGGTATGCAAGTTGTAACACATTAGCAATACAGTATTGTGTAAACTTGTCTAAGATTATCTCTCTAGCATGCTTACATCTTGATATGACACATCTTTTGTACCATGCCAAAAGTTTAACTCATAAAACCATTTGCAATAATTTAACCCAACCAGTATGCAAGCATGACAGAAATCCGCTTCCAGCAAATCACTTTTTAACATTTAAATAATTGCACTAGCACCCAAGAACCAAGTCATTTGATTTTGTGTCATTCCAAAAAATAGATAATATATAAGGCAGTTTTCCATTTTGCTAAATCGTTGAAGGAGTTGTAACTAGTATAGAGATGAGGATATACCTCGAAATCTTCACTTGATCACATCCTACATAGATGATCCCATACGGGCTTCTCCACCCACATAGATGCCAAATCGATTTTCTGTGAAGCATGATAGAAATCCACGATGTCCCGCCAGAAAGTGTCGCTTCTTTCGACCCATACCTTATGTATTGCTTTCGCAATAAATAGTGAAATGCATTATATTTCTTGGCAACTGCGTTTGTCACACACTCACGATGCTAACTTTGTGTCCAATCCAATTTAAAATCAGCCTATGATAACGTCAAACAGTCAAAGCATTTCACTAACAACTCTTTCAGTTGACACAAAGAGCTAGTAGGATGTATATTCATATTTACAAAAAAATAGATTGAAGGGCGCAAACCCTACACTCTTGCATTGTCTTACCTTAACACGATCGAATAGCTTTTCTTTCTCCTCTTTTGGCACAACTTTCCAGCTTGCATGGATCATGTTTGCATGAAGTCTCACGATCGTGGTCACCCGTCTAGAAAATATGTTGTAATTTTTGCACAATAGACCTCTTTGTCCATCCTTAATATTTAGGGGTATCGGACCAAATTTTCTGACTCTCTCAAACAATGTGTCTTTTGCTGGTTCTCGACCACGTTTTCGGGAAGGTGCATCAGTTCCTTCTATCCACCAATAACATTAAATCAACACCAGCTGAAAGCTTTTTTCATCTTAAGTAAAACAAACACTACAAAGGTTTTCGATAATGATTAATCAACTTACGTGCATTACTAACAATCCTAATATCAGGATTTGCTTCATCCCTGGCCTCCTCTACACCCACATTTGGAGGCTGGTTGAGTGGAATCACCAAATACTTCATCTTGTTCCGTATCACGTAGCAGTGGTGGCCCATGATGAAGTCGTGGAGCATGCCCCCCGCGTCCATATCGTCCAGGGAGCCTTCCTCTTACCCATCTCACCATTGTCTTATTTTTCAAAATGTCAATCCTACTAATGCACCCACACACAAGCCAAGTTAAACTTCCAACCTAGATATTGCAACAAGCTCCTAAAATTAGCTACTGCTATCTAATGCATCATATTTTCAATGAGTTGACAATATTAGAACTATTAGAACCCTAGGGTAATGTGATATCCCATTTTTACCTGTATTTTCACTGAATGAGTATTTTAATTTAATTAAAATATTGATTCTTTTATTTTAAATTATTGGATTTTAATTGGATTTATTTAATTGTAAAATTTATTTTATAGAGCTTTCTTAATATTAATTATTGTTTTGACTTTAAATTGATGATTAATTTATTTTAGCTTATTTTTGGATTTAAAATTAAGTAGTTAGTTTTTATTAGTTATTTATTATAATTTAGCGTTATGGTGTGCTTAAATTATTTTATTTGATTTATAACCTTTAAGTTAGTTTCGTTAGATCAGTTTTTGGATTTCAGAGGTAAGGATTGGATCTCATTTCTTTTTCTCTTTTTCTTTTTCTCCTTTCTCTTTCTTTTCTCTTTTTCTTTCTTTTTCTCCTTTTTCCTCCGGTTTCTTTCTCCCCATGCGCACGTCATTCTCTACTCCATTTTCGCCATTTTCTCTCTCCTCCATTTTTGCCGGCGGCATGTAGTACACCACCCACCTAGATTTCTTCCCCTCCAGCCGGTGATCATCCCCACCAAATTTTACCTCCATCCGAGCCACCGTTAACCGCCACGATCTCCTCCAAGCCGCGGCCTATTTTCTCTCCAGTGTCGCCGTCGCTCCACCTCCGGCAACCATCTCTTCATCACTTCATCACTAACCTCTTGTCATCCTAAACCACCCATTTCTGGCTCCGATCCGTCATCGGAGCTGCCCCCACGAGGTCAACGTCATTTTACCCATTTTGGCTTTTCACTGCCGTTTTCGCCGCCACCCACAGCCAACCCTCACTTCCACTTGCTTCATAAATACCTCTAAGCTATTCCCTATCAATCCCAAGTCTTGGTTCATCCCCATTCAAAAGTGGGTTGTGACGCCCCCAGCTCCCACATACGGACATGTGGGAACCGAGACGTCGGGATGTTGACAACACGGTTACACATCCTATTGCCAAGTGCCAAAAGTGTGTGTACATATAAAATGTGTTCAAATAAAACACGCAACGGATAGAAAAGCCACATAACTAAGTACCAGAATTTTGTTTAATTACAAACCAACTTAAAACAAGCGTAAATAAAATATTACAAGTTCAACATCTCAAATCCAAATACATACCAATACAATAACAACTAATATAAAATATAAAGGCCATCTTAACTACTTCTCCGGCGGAGCCGCCTCCTTGGGCTCAGCCTCCTCCTCCTCAACACCTGCACCAAAATCTACGGTACCCAAAAATGGTGCCGCAGGTAAGTAAAATCCAAACAACGCAAGATAAAAACATATTACAACCAAAACAATATGCATGAAGTATGCCCAATGCACGTCCCAAAAACCATATTTTTTCCACACACGCCAGAAGTCCCATTTGACCCGAAATCATATCCTTTAAACCAATCCTCGCCATTATCCCAGATAATGGCCCAAAAACTAGTCTCGCCATTTTCTCAGAAAATGACCCATTAACCAAAACATCATAGCACTGTAGGCGGAAATCGCAAGCGGGACTCTACCACCATCCCTGCTCACCACCATCCCTACGCGTGCACCGTAGGCGGGAATCGCAGGTGGGACTCTGCCACCATCCCTGCTTACCACCATCCGTACGCCGCGTGCACCGTAGGCGGGAATCGCAGGCGGGACTCTACCACCATCCCTACTTACCACCATCCCTACATGTGCCTCTGAATCAAACCAATCAATCCACACATTCACGTTTACCAATAAAACCATACCTCACTCGAAAACCCAGTTTTCGATAAATAACATATGCATATGCGTGCACAACGCAATGCAAATAAAATTATACACATGCACCAACAAATTCCAAACATCGATAACAATCAAACAAACAACTCCTTTCTCACTTCCAACCGACCCCCGACTCCTCGGACTCAGTCCGGAATAACCAACCAGATCACAATAAATTATTGTAAAGGCAATAATACATTTAAATCTAAAACGAAATTTGAAAAATACTTATAGCGCTATATAGGATTTTTAGAAGGTTCGGCGTGCAGCAACCGATGAGCGGAAAGCAACGTAACAGTGCAAATGCACTGTAGCCGTGGGTCGCAAAACACCCACTTTTGAACGGGGACAAACCAAGACACCAAATTGATAGGGAATGGTCTAGAGGTGTTTATGAAGCTAGTGGAAGTGAGCTTTGGCCGTGGGCGGCGGTGGAAGCGAAAAACGGCCAAATCGGAGTTGAGCTCGTGGGAACTGCTCCGGCAACGGATCGAGGCCGGAAATGGGTGGTGAAGAGGTGGTGGCCAGAGGTGGAGCGACGGCGCCGGAAACGGCTCAAAACCGTGCGGTTTAGATGTGTTTTTCTGGCTAAACGGCCGGCCAGTTGGGGGAGATTTTCGGTGGGGTGGTTCACCGGAGGGAGGGGAAGGTTTTGGTGGGGGTGGTGATAGCCACGCCGGCCGGACGGCGGTGGGCTGGGTTTGGGTGGAAAACAGCGACGGGAAGAGGAGAGAGAGAGAATCGCGTGCACGGGAGGAAAAGGAAGAAGAAGAAAGAAAGAAAAAAGAAAGAAAAAAGAAAAAGGGAAAGAAAAAGAAAAGAAAAAAGAAAAAAAAAGAGAAAAGAAAAGATGAAGGAAAGAAATGAGGTCCAGTCCTCACTTCCGGAAGTCCAACGACTGATCCCACGAAAATAATTTTAAAAGCGATAAAACCAAGAAAATATTTTTAAACACATCGTAAAGCTAAAATATATTAAATAACTAGTGAAAACCAACTATTAAATTTTTAAAACCAAAAACAAGTTAAATAAATTAAACAGAAATTTTAAACTCAACAGCGAATAAAATTCAATTAAAATCCGATTATTTAAAATACAAGCACTATAAAATTAATTAAATCAAATTATTCCTTTAGTGAAAATACACGTAAAAACGGGGTGTCACATGGGTATTTTACAACCCACGGCCACAGTATTTTTACACTGTTACGTTGCTTGTTTTTCGCCATTTGCAGCTCGTTGATCCTTCAAAAATTATCATATAGCGCTGTAAATATTTTTCAAACTTCATTTTAGATTAAAATATATTATTGCTTTTACAATAAATATTTGTGACTGGTTGATTATTCCGGACTGAGTCCGAAGAGTCGAGGGTTGGATGGATTTGAGGACGGAGTTGTTTGTTTGTTATTGATGTTGAGAATTGTTGGATATTATGTGTCATATCATTTGCATTGCTTTGTGCATGCATATACATGTGTTGGATACTGGAAATTGAGTTTTCATGCGTAAATGGACTTTTGGGTGCGTGTGTATCACGACCCCAAGCCGGGATGAGGTATTATCCCAGTGGAGCTCCTCTGGTCACTCAAGAGTGGATAATACTGAGTGACATCTCCTGGGTTGTCGCTGGGCGATGACCGGATCGCACGATACGGTAATGTTGTCGTGTCGACTCTGTGGTCCCTCGGCTAGCGAGGACTAGAGGATGCCAAGTCCAAGTACGCGTGGGGCGCGAGACTGGGATTTCTTGTTTAGATGTCACATCCATAATTGTTACTTGTGGTGTGGCATAGTAGCCAGATGTGCAGATGATCCCTAGGGGAGATCATGGTGCATGCATTAATTGGAATTAGTTTTGGATATTGGATATGGGCCATTTTCTGGGAAAATGGCAAGGTTTTGTGAGAGGATATTGAGATCCATTTTCTGAAAAAATGGTGGTTTCTTGGTTTGGGTCATCATCTGGGATAATGACAAGAACTGGTTTTAAAGGTTATATTTGGGCCATTATCTGGGATAATGGCGAGGAAAGGTTTTAAAGGAAATATTTTGGGCCAAAATGGGATTTTGGCTTGCGTGAAAAAATGTGGATTTTCGAGACATGCGCATTTGGCATCTTTTCATGCATATTGTTGAGTGTAATATATTTTTATCTTGTGGCGTTTGGATTATTACTTACCTACGGCACCATTTTTGGAACTGTAGATTTTGATGTAGAGGTTGAAAAGGAGGAGGCTAAGCCCGAGAAGGCGACTCCGCCAGAGTATTTGATTTGGAGTAGTTTTACGTTGGAAAATTATCTTCACTTGTTTTTATGTTATGTAATTGGTATTTGAAATAGTGTTGAACTTGTAATATTTTATTACGTATGTTTTAAGCTTGTTTGTATTTAAACAAAATTCTGGTACTTAGTTGTAAGACTTTTATTATCCGCTGCATGGTTTATTTGTACACATATTGCATATACACACACTTGCACTTGGCGATGGGATGTGTGACCTGTGTTGTCATCATCCCGACGCCTTGATTTCCACGTGTCCATACGTGGGAGTTGGGGGCGTCACAAATGATATCAAAACAGTTCGGCTCTGGGTAAAACCATATGTCCCATAGGTGGAGTACCAGAAAGTTTTAAAAACTTGAGTTGAAATTATTTTGTTTATTTAATTTGAATTGTTTTTATTTAATTTGATTCGATTTTATTTGATTTGAATTTATTTTATTTAATTCCATTTGATTTGGTTTGGTTTGATTTTATTTTATTTGAATTGCAAGTATGTTGTTTTATTTATTTTAACATACGTTATTTTATTTATTTTGTTTTAAGTTATTTTGATTTGTTTTGTTTAGAGTTGAAAGTGGGGTTAAGGGCTACCCTATGGCAGGAAGGCGGTATAATCGAAAATACTATTATTAGGCATGAACTTTTAGTGTGGTAGGCTTGAATTCTTAGAGATGTGGTTTTCTTTTATGATGTTGAGGTCTAAAGGGAATGTCATGGTTTAGGCGATCTTTGTAAAGTAGGAACTCACGTCGCAATAAGGAGGGGAATTAGCTTTAAATCACTTAAGATGATTGAGGTCTTAGGTTTTATAGAATTTATGTAATGAGGCTAAAGAATAGGAGAGTGTAGGTTCAACGAACTTTAATGATAGCTTTAAGAGAATTTTATCTAAGGTTTGAGGCCTTACAGATTTTAGGAAATAAGATTATGGTAATTAAGGTGTTAGGTTCGACAAGATTTGGGGGAAATAATTAAATTTCAAGTTTTAAATTTCACTTATTCGGATGAGCAATTTGGTGGCAATTAGGGCTTAGAATTTACAAGCTTTTAAGGTGAATGTTTTGGATTAAGGCCATCAATCTTCAGGATTTCAGAAAATGATTTATTATCCGTTAATGTTTTAGATTTTCAAAACTGTGGGGGTCGATTGTTCTATTATGAGGTGTAAGTTCATTAATCTTAGAAATTTCAGAAAATGATTCTTATGTGATTTAAGGTTTTAGAACTGCAGAGTTGAAGGACTGATTTATAATAAAAGTTCTTAGTTTTACAGACTTTGTGTGCTAGCTTGATCTACTCTGGAGAGTGATTAGTTTGCAACCATTAGAATAGGGTTGATCGGAGTTGAGTTATTGATATGAAAATTTTTCTGGAGTACATTTCTTTGAGGATGGAGGGTAATGATCTAGCTCATGTACTTCTCCGAGGATTGTAGATATTGACTTAGTTCAGAAAATGATTATTGTTAACTCAAGGTTGTAGTAATAGATTTTAGGAAATGATTTTTATCGATTCGGAAGAAATAGATCTATCGAGGTGTTGGAAACAATAGTTTATTTGTTGGTATTGAATTCTATTGAAGTTGAGGCTTTATGTTCCAGAGAGTTTTGGGAACGGATTATTAGCAGGTTTAAGGTCATTTTCAATACAAAACTTTAAGCGATAGCTGTTTGCTGATTTTAAGGGTATAAGTTGAGCAGATTTAGGAATGATTTATGTTGATTTGCGGATATAAGTCCAAATGATGAAAATAGTAGTAATGGATCATTTGTACGTTGGAATGATTATTGGTTTTGGCTAAGGATGCAGGAGATCGACATGTGATAGTGGTGAGTCGATCGGAGTGTTCAGTTGAAGCGTGTTATTCAATGGAATGTTGGTTGGCAATAATTGTTATGATTACCCTAAGAAATTAGTTGTGAATTGAGGTCGTATAGGAATTTAAATTTCTGGAGGCTACACTCTACTTTGGAGATCGAGCATCCAATTGGAAGAATTATGAACATTGTTATTAATTAGGAAATATATTGTTGGGTTGCCATGTGTGATGTATGATAAAATCTTGGAAATTGAAACTTAGGCATCAACGGTGGGTAGCATAACCATATGTATGAGGTAATGAAGCATTAGGATTCATGAGTGTTGTTCAATAGTTTTTGATGGATTGAAGATTTAAACAGTATAGCCTGTCTTAAGATTTATTTGTGATGTGCGATTGGAGGAATTAGAAGTTTTAATATTAGAGCATTTGAGAGTACTGGTGGGTGAGTTACTTAGAGTTTCGATTATGTCTTGGTGAGGTCAATGGTAGTTTATAGTGAGTGTATTCACCGCCAGATTAAGTGATATTCATAATGTAGGTAATGAATTTGAAAGTGTGGGATGTCGGGTAGAAGTTATAGGTGCTCTTGTTGGTTGGTCGGGAAGGACTTGGGCCTTTTTGGATATGTTCCTTATCTTTAGAAGAGATAGGTGTATTTTGGAATGATGTTATGTGTTTTCAATTTGGGGCATTGAGGTTGATTAGTATTGATTCTTGTCACCAATCAATGGATGTATTTTTGTGGAATGTTGATTTTGATTAAGGCAGCAAGAGCCAAATGAGGAGTGAATGATAATTCGTGGTTTTTGGAGGTATGTTATTTTCTATCGAAGTGGGGTAAATGATTTTCTTGTTTTCAAGTGTTGAGTTAGCTTGTACTCAATGGTGTTGATTTATGAGGAGAGTCTTTTTGCATTTTGGCAAGTTATCAGAGTACGCACGGAAGCATGATTTTTGGAGATAATTAGGTATCCAAATTTTGTGCTGATTTTGAGAAATTAGTGGTGACTTGAAGTTTTAGTAAGAAATTAATCATTTGGTTGTACAAATTATGTTGATTGATGGTTTATTTTGGAAGTGACTATTAGGTTATCAAGATATAGTATACAATAAAGGTTTCGAGGATATAGCTAAAGAGTTGATTGAGGTTAAATCAATCCATTCTAAGAAGTAATAATTATTGGAATTTACTTGCGTGCGGTTTCGAGGGTCTTGTGGATATGGTGATTTCGGTTTACGTGACCGCTTTAAGAGTTCTAGATGTGATGCGTCGCTGGGAGATTAGTGCGAATATGATGGAATTGTTTATAGGAGTATATTTGGGGAGAGCTTTATTCATATTTGTGTGGAAATAGTTGATGGTATGATTTTCTCAAGTATACTCTGAGTTGTATATTGTATCCTGCTTGTATATTGTATACTGCTATCTAATGCATCATATTTTCAATGAGTTGACAATATTAGAACTATTAGAACCCTAGGGTAATGTGATATCCCGTTTTTACATGTATTTTCACTGAATGAGTATTTTAATTTAATTAAAATATTGATTCTTTTATTTTAAATTATTGGATTTTAATTAGATTTATTTAGTTGTGAAATTTATTTTATCGAGCTTTCTTAATATTAATTATTGTTTTGAGTTCAAATTGCTGTTTAATTTATTTTAGCTTATTTTTTTATTTAAAATTAAGTAGTTAATTTTTATTAGTTATTTATTATAATTTAGTGTTATGTTGTGTTTAAATTATTTTATTTGATTTATAGCTTTTAAGTTGTTTTCGTTGGATCAGTTTTTGGACTTCAGAGGTGAGGATTGGACCTCGTTTCTTTTCTCCATCTTTTCTTTTTCTCTTTTTCTTTTTCTCCTTTCTCTTTCTTTTCTCTTTTTCTCCTTTTTCCTCCGGTTTCTTTCTCCCCTTGCGCGCATCTCTCTCTCCTCCATTTTTGCCGTCTTCTCTCTCCGCCCAAAACCGCCACTCACCAGCGGCGTGTAGTACACCACCCACCCAGATTTCTTTCCCTCCAGCCGGTGATCATTGATTTAGCTGAGTTATTGCATATTTTAATACTTTTGGAACTAATATATCTTAATTCTTTCATTACTTTATCATCGGTTTTATATGGAAAAATGAATGAATCTAAGTTGTGATTTAAATTGATTAAAAACATGAATTTCTGCTTAATTTTACTAACTGTTGATTACTGTGGATTTTGGTCCACATTGCTCGAGTGGAGTGGCCTGGAAAACACTGTTTTGATTAGAGGAACATTTAGAATTTATTTTTCCATTGATTTCACTCAGATTCGAAAAGGAGGACTTTCATGGGGTTTGAGAGCAATTTGGAAGAAAAGAAAAAGAAAAAGAAATCACAAGAAGTCCAAGTCTGAAATTCGCTAGGAGACAGTCTGGATATACTTTATTTTTTTGACCGTAACTTTTTACTCACATATCTGATTAGTGTAATTCTTGATGCGTTAGAAATATATCTTAAAGGGCTATAAAGTTGTCTCTAATAAGGATTTCCAAATTCGGACTCCTAAAGTATGTACGTGGCTGCCAATATGAGTCTTAAAATTTAGGCGATTTTTTTATGCGGAAATTAAGATGACATTAGGGTTTCTTTCCTACCATATATAAGCATATCATTAGCATGAAATAGGTAGGGAAGAGGCACAAGAGGTAGATCTGAAGAGAGGAGGATTCACACAAGTGATCATTCACGCAGCAACACGAATTCTTCGGAAGCATTCACTCACACTGCAGCAGATTGAAGAGCTCATTGAGGGGTCCAATTGCTATTGCAGCCCAGCCTCCTCCACCGCTTCAACTTTTCATCTCCATTCAATTGGCTTGATCTTTTCATTCTCTACCTGTTATTTCATTTTAGTTTTAAGTTTTTGAATTATTTTGAAGATTTTTTATTTAGAAGTTTGAGTAATTTATTTGTTATTTATTTAGTTCATATTATTTATTTTTCTCGTTTTGTTAAGCTTTCATTTTAATAGTGATTACAATTGCTATGGTTTAATTTTGAGAATTTGTGATTTGAATACAATGATGAACCCTAGAACATTGATTTTTTGGGCTTTTCAATTTTCAGTGCATGTTTTGTCAATTACTTTCTAATCTAGTTTAATTCTTAACTTAGTTTTATTAATTTCTGAGTTTAATGTATTAGTCTTTTACATTTCAATCCGACAATCAAAATCTAAAAATATAAAATTAGTCCATGACTAGTACCCTTTTCCATCCATTGCACATATCATCATATTTATTTTCTCTTTGTGAAGTTTTTCACCATTTTCAACGAATTGAGTTTAAGTAAGCTTTCCCTGAGGAGACGATCTAGGAATTTATTCCTAATTATTACGCGACATCCTCCTGCACTTGAGATAGTCATTATGCTACTCATTTTTGAGTGAGTCAAATTTTTGACGCCGTTGCCGAGGAAAGTAATTTAACTTAAATTTAAACACGTTAATTTTTTTTTATGCTTTTTAAACTAATGTTTCATGTCATGGGTGAGAGACAGTTCAAATAGGTTGCTTAGAGTCACATCGAGTGTTGAGAGTAGTATACACAGATTGGAGATAGATAGCTCTTCTATCTTTTCTATGAGTGAGTCAGGTGAGGAAATTGAAATTGAACCAGAAAACATAGCTGCACCTACACCACGCACTCTTAAGGATTATTTGCTATCCACTCGCACCACTACACCTTCATGCATAGTTTTACCTGAAAATGCATCTAATTTCTCTATTAAGCATGGCATGATGTCAGTTATACCTCAGTTCCACGGGATGGATTCTGAGAATCCTTACCAGCAATTGACAGATTTTGAGTTGGCTTGCACTACTTTTATTACTAGGGTTGTTACTGATGAATTTATTAGTCTTCGTTTATTTCCTTTCTCTTTAAAGGATAAAGCGAAGATTTGGTTTAATTCTTTGAAGCCTAATTCTATTTCTAGTTGGTCTAATATGCAGCATGAATTCTTACAAAAAAATTTTCCTTTTCAGAGAACTCAGTTTTTGCAAAAGCAAATCAGCCAATTCAATCAAAGACCTGATGAGACTTTTCAGGCCAGTTGGGAAAAATTTAAAGATTTGGTGAACATCTGTCCACATCATGGTTTTGAATCTTGGAGGCTGGTGAGCTATTTTTACGCTGGTCTCACTCCAGAATGCAAGCAGTTTGTTCAGACAATGTGCAATGGGGAGTTCTTTAGCAAGGAACCTGATGCAGCTCTAACATTTTTTGACTATCTTGCTGAGAGCGCACAACAGTGGAACACTCGTACTGATCGAGTGCCGTTAGCAGCACAACCATTGAGGGCTATTTCTGGAGGGGGTAGATATGAGCTTAAGGAAGACACTGACGTTCAAGTCCGAATAGCTGCATTGACTAGAAAACTGGAGGTAATGGAAATGGAAAAAGTGAAGGCTGTATAAGTAGTAGAGGCATGTTCTATATGTGCTGATTCAAACCATAAGACCCAAGATTGCCCGATTATGCCAGTATTTCAAGAAAGTGGGTCTGAGCAGATGCAATCAGCTAACTGGGTCAATAGAGCACAGAATCAGCCTTTTTCCAACACATATAATACGGGGTGGAGGAATCACCCAAATTTCTCATGGAGAAATGATCAGCCTAGTCGGTCTCCACCACCTGTGCAGCAGCCATTTCATTAGGGTGCTCCTCAGCACCAGTACCCGCCATATCAGAGTCCTCAGTGCTATCCTTTTGTAGCTCCTCCTGGATTTCAGCCTCATGTAGCTGCACAGAGTTCTCAGCCTTCATCATCTGCAAAGAAGTCTCTAGATGACAGTATGGCACAGATGGCCAATACACTTCAGAAATTCATGCAGATTCAGGCCACCACAAATAATCAGAACACTCAGGTCATAAATGAGTTGCGAGGCACTATTAATAAGATGAGCACGACCCTGAGCACCCTAGAGAAAGGGAAATTTCCAGCACAACCTCAGCCTAATCCTCAAGTATACAGGCAACAACAACAGCAAGTGCATAACGTTTCAAGAGATGTTATTAAGACAGCGAAGGTCATTCTTACTTTGAGAAGTGGAAAGGAAGTTCCCCAACCAGATATGCCTATGGACACACAGGTAGTTGCTCCTACACCTGAAGATGTAACAGAGACTGATGAAGTTGAGAAAGAACCAGAGATAGTGAGACCAGACCTGAAGAAGCCTATGAGTGCAGATGCTGAGACTAGTAAGGGGTACCAACCTGTGGTTCCCTATCCTTAGAGTAAGACCATGTGGTTTTCTCAGATTGATTGTTATGATTGAAACTGTTAATGTCTCTTGGTAGTCGATCTTGGAATTCTAACCCCATTTCCATGCACTTGAAAGAAAGCAAACTTTGTTACATGTAATTCCCTTGGTTGATTAACTAAATTGTGTATAAATCTCTCAATTGATACAAAATTCAGATTAATCTATCTCCAGTGTTCTTAAACTCAACAAGTCTATTTCATGGCATGTGATTCTCAGATTTTCTCAAATTGTAGTTAGTAATTTCACCTTTGCATGAATTCATTCGCTTTATTTGCAAGAGTCTAGCAAAAAGCTAGTTGGGGGTGTGATAAAGGCTTAGAATTGCATGATTAAGTTGTTTAAATGAGTGATTTATTTTATCAAATAGGGATTGAACACTTAATTATGCATCAAATTCTAATATTGAATGTCAAATTAATTGATGTCAATATTTTATACACATAAAGTTCTATATTTGCCTTTGAAAGAAATACATTTTTAATGCACAATGCAGGAAATCTATGGACAGCACATGCATCACTCGAGCACCTCAATGCAAAAAATGGAAAAGCAAAGCAGCACACATGCAGCTCACTCACATGCATCACTCGGGCAGCACCTGCGAAAATCACAACACTCAATGCAGAAAATAGAAATCAGAAGAACACTCATGCAGAAACTAACATGGACAGCAACTCATCACACGCACATGCAGAAAAAGAAAACAGCAGCAACTTGCAACAGGAGGAAAACAAGATGAAAACAGCAGCAGCAACTCATCAACCAGCACATGCAGTCCACGGATGCAGAAAATGAAGAAACAAATGCAGAAAAAATAAAGCAAACCAGCACATGCAAGATGGAACTCAAACTAAACACATGCACATGCAGAAAGTGAAACATGCAGCACACAGCACACATGCAGAAGGAAATGAAGCTCACGGATGCAGGGAGAAGAAACACATGCAGAAAACTCTCATCATACATGCAGAAAAGTTGGTCAGCACATGCAGAATGTGGACAACATCATTCACGGATGCAGAAAAATGTGGACAGCAACCAATCTTGAGACAACAACTCACAGCACAAAGAAAAGTCTCTCACGGCAGCTCACACATGCATCAATCAACTGGAAAGCAAACGCACATCCAGAAAGCAAAGCAACTCACGGTAGCTCACACATGCATCAATCACGGATGGAAAATAAATCAAGCAGCACATGCAGGTCCCTCAATCGTATAACACACCGCAACCCACGGACAACATCTATAAAACCAACGGGAGGAAGCTAGGAGCGGGGGAGACTTGTTTTTCTTTTCTTTGGGGCAGTTTTGGAGTTTAGATATACTGTTTTTCTGCATATTACGTAGAGGAGAGTAGAGGAACCGCAGCTTTAGTTTTTTTTCTTTCTTCTTTGTTTTCGTTCAGCGTTTACTGACCACCATCAGCAGCACTTCATTTTATTTTTCTTTTCTGCAGTTTTCATTTCTAGTTTTTACTATTCAGACGTAACTCTGTTTTGCTGATAGACGGACAGTTGTTTTTTTTACGTTGGAGCATTTTACGTTAAAGATGGAAGCTACGAGCTTTGAGTTTATTTTTTTATTCAGCATTTATTTTTTTTTCTTTCTCCCTTCGTCCAGTTTAACATTTAATTTACTTTACTTTCCATTTTCATTTTCATCTTGTTCTTGGAAAGTTTAGCTTTAGTTCTCTTTCGTTCGGCGTTATTCATTTTTTTTTATTTCTTTTTACAGATTTTATCATGACTTCACTTTGATTTATTTTTGTTACTCAAAATATCATGTATAACTAATTTCTAAAGCTTGGGTTGTGGAATGAGATTTAATTTATTTTAGATTCTAGTTTTGTGACACCCCGTTTTTACGTGTATTTTCACTGAAGAAATATTTTAATTTAATTAATTTTATAGTACTTGTATTTTAAATAATCGGATTTTAATTAGTTTTTATTCGCTGTTGAATTTAAATTTGCTGATTAATTTATTTTAGCTTGTTTTTGGATTTAAAATTTAACAGTTGGTTTTCACTAGTTATTTTATAAATATTTTAGCTTTGCGACGTGTTTAAAATGTTTTCTTGGTTTTTATTGATTTTAAAGTTCTTTTTCGTTAGATCAATCGTTGGACTTCCGAAGTGAGGATTGGACCTCATTTTCTTTCTTCCTCTTTTCTTTTCTTTTCTTTTTCTTTTTCCTCTCTTTTTCTTTTCTTCTTTCCTTTTTTTCTTTCTTTTTCTTCTCTTTTTTCTTCCTCCCCCGCATACGCCCTGCATCGCACGATTCTCTCTCTCTCCTCTTCCCGTCGCCGTCCAGCTGCCACGCCCAGCCCACTGTCGTCCGGCCACCGTGGTCGACACCACCCCTACCAAAACTTTCCCCTCCCTCCGGTGAACCACCCCACCGATTTCCAACCCCAACCGGCCGACCGTTTAGCCGGAAAACCACCCTCAAGCCGCACAGTTTTAGCCCCGATTCGCCGCCGTCGCTCCACCTCCGGCCACCACCTCTTCACCACTTCATCACCGACTCCTTTCCATCCTAACCCACCCCACCCCGGCCTCAAACGGTCACCGGAGCAGCTCCCACGAGCTCAACTCCGATTTGCACGTTTTTCGCTTCTACCGGCGTTTTCGCCGCCACCCATGGCCAAAGCTCGTTTCCACTAGCTTCATAAACCTCCCTAGACCATTCCCTATCAATTTGGAGTCTTGGTTCGTCCCCGTTCAAAAATGGGTATTTTGCGACCCACGGCTACAGTGCATTTGCACTGTTACGTTGCTTTCCGCTCGCTGTTTGCTTCGTGCCGACCCTTCTAAAAATCTTATTTAGCACTGTAAGTATTTTTCCAAGCTTCGTTTTAGATTTAATATATTATTGCCTTTACAATAATTTATTTTGGCATCTGGTTGGTTTGTTGATTCCGGACTGAGTCCGAGGAGTTCGGGGGTCGGTTGGAATTGAGGACGAAGCTGTTTGTTGGTTGTTTGTGATGTTCGGGTTGTGTGGTTATTTTATGTGAATTTTATTTGCATGGTATTGAGCATACATGATCATGCGCATTTTATTGAAAAATGATGTTATATGTGTAAACGGATTTTTGGGTGCGTGTGTCTCACGAGCCCAAGCCGGGATGGGTTATTATCTCAGTAAAGCTCTTCTGGTCACTCGGGAGCGTGATATACTGAGTGACGTCCCCTGAGTTGTCGTTGGACGACGGGAGCGGGACTAGGGGGTGCTTGGCTACGTACGCGCGAGAGGCGCAGAACCAGACATCGCCCTATTCACTGACTCTGTGGCCCCTCTGCTGGCGGGGGCTAGAGGATGCTTGGCTACGTACGCGTGAGAGGCGCGGAACCGGGCATCGCTTGATGTGAAGCCAGGGCTTGCGGATGACCCCTAGGGGAGGTCATAGTGCATTCGATTAATGAAAAATATGTAAAGGATGGTTTGAGTTTGGTTTTAGGCCATTATGTGAGATAATGGCGAGATATGTTTTTAAAGGAAAGGTTTTGGGCCAAATGGGACTTTTGGCGTGTGTGGGAAAAATATGGTTTTGGGGACATGTGCATTGGGCATAATTCATGCATATTGTTTGGGTTTTAATATGTTTATATCTTCCGTTGTTTGGATTTTACTTACCTGCGGTACCATTTTTGGTACTGTAGATTTTGATGCAGATCTTGATGATGAGGAGGCTGAGCCAGAGGAGGCGGCTCCGCCGGAAGAGTAGCTGGATGACCTTTAATTATATTATATTTGCCGATGCTTTTATTAGTGGGCTTTTGGGTTTTGAAACTATGTTGAACTTGTAATATTTTAGTGTGTATGTTTGAATCTAGTTTGTATTAACTAAGAAAAAAATTCTGGTACTTAAATATATGACTTATCTAACCGCTGAGTGTTTTTATTTGCACACATTTTGCTTGTGCACACACTTCTGGCACTTGACGATGGGATGTGTGACCCGGGTTGTCATCATCCCGACGTCTCGACTTCCGCGTGGCTGTATGTGGGAGTTGGGGGCGTCACAAGTTTGATGCATTATTTTGTTGTTTAATGTTTATTTCACTAAGTTACTAGTCGGATTCAAATGGAAAATAGATTGCGGCTCTTGCTCTTGTTTTGTTGTTGATGTAAGGCACAACAAAAGTTTGAAATTATCAAGGCTTCTTTCGATTGATTATAAATGTAAGTTTGACTAGTAAATTAGAGAATTTCTTGAGAAAATATTGCAAAAAAAACTTGAGCTTAATTTCTTATCTTCCGAATATCAATACCTTGATTGGATTGTTAATCGAGAAAGTATCTAGAATCCGAAATAAAAAGAATCTCAAACCCAACCCAAGTGTTTGTTAATTTGCCTTTTTGATGAGAAACTCTAATTTCAATTTCTATTATTTTTTGTATTGCATTTGAATTTTATTTTCATCTCTCATACTCGATTCATTTGTTACTCACCAATCCCGTATACGCTTTGATAACCCATTGTTTCTGTGGAATACGATCCTAGACTTATCCTTGATACAACTTGACACTTCTATACTTGGAAGCACATTCGAAACCGAGTCAAGTTTTTGGCGCCGTTGCCGGGGACAACTGGTGCTTATCAGAGCATTCTCCTTTTCCTGAGAAGACGTTTATGGAGCTATGAACCTCTTCATAACCTGGGTGATATCTTTACCTCTCATTTTACTTGTTTACTTTTATCTTGTTTTGTGCTGAAGTTGCATGTCTGGTTGGGCTAGAGATAGCACATATAGACTTGCTAGAACTGAATCATCGACCTCATCATCGAGTGCATCATCTGTTTCTCTTAATTCAGCATTTGAATCATCAGTTGACACTCATAGTAACATGGCTGAAGAAGGACACAATGATGGGGAAATGGCAAATCCCAACAGGACACTTAGAGAATATTTGCATCCTATTAGGACCACCACTCCATCATGCATCATTACATCTTTGAATGCTCATAATTTCAATTTTAAACCTGGAATGATACCATTATTGCCTCATTTTCATAGGATGGATTCTGAAAATCCCTACTTGCACCTCAAGGAGTTTGAGGAAGTATGCTCCACATTTTTGGATCAAAATTGTACTGAGGAGATTGTTGGATTGAAGTTGTTTCCTTTTTCTCTTAAGGACAAAGCAAAAACATGGCTGAATGCATTGAGGCCAAGATCCATTGGAACATGGCAAGAAATGCAAGCCGAATTTCTGAAAAGGTTTTTTCCAATGCATCGCACCAATGCTTTAAAGAGACAAATCATGAATTTTTCTCAAAAGGAAAATGAAACTTTTTATCAAAGTTGGGAAAGATTCAAAGATCTCTTAAATGCTTGTCCACACTATGGTTACGAGAATTGGCGCATTATTAGTTTTTTTTATGAAGCTTTGGTACCTAAGATGCGACAATTTGTTGAAACCATGTGTAATGGAGAATTCTTTAATAAGGAACCGGAAGAAGCATTTGCATATTTTGATTACTTGGCTGAAAACGCTCAATCATGGGACACTTCTTGTGTCTATGATAGAGCTGAACCATTGAGGACTATAAGTGGGGGAGGTAAATATGTTTTAAATGAAGAAGATGATTTGAAAGCTAAATTTGCCTTATTGTCAAAAAAATTGGAGGCGATTGAGTTGAAGAAAGTGCATGAAATTCAGGGCATTCCAAAACAAGGAAAATGTAACATTTGTGAGGATAGTAGCCATGTAACATCTGAATGTCCTACTATTCCACTTTTAAAGAAGTTTTGTGTGATGCTTCTCATCCTGTTAACATGATTTCTAAGCCTTTTCCTGCACCATATTCTAACACTTATAATACAGGTTGGAGAAATCATCCTAATTTCAGCTGGAGAAATGATCATCCCACAAATTCAGCACATCCGGGAGCTGGTGCACCTCAATATTCAGTTCATACCCAGCAAAAT